>JAGFNQ010003568.1:119498-182504 GCA_024364735.1 Boesenbergia rotunda
CGGAAGCTGGTCCGCTTATAACTTGCTGGCGAGGCAAGAGTTTTGCGCACTCGGTCGGGCAAGACTCAGGGAGCGTGGGCCGCCACGCGTCCGACTGAGAGCCGATCCGAGGGATAGATTATAACTCGTGCGGAGACGAGAGTCTGGACACTTGCTCAGGCCGATTCTCAGGAGCGTGGGCCGCCACGCGTCCGATCGGAGACACTGAGCAAAGTGGGGCGCGGAAGCTGGTCCGCTTATAACTTGCTGGCGAGGCAAGAGTTTTGCGCACTCGGTCGGGCCAGACTCAAGGAGCGTGGGCCGCCACGCGTCCGACTGAGTTCCGATCCGAGGGATAGATTATTACTCGTGCGGAGACGAGAGTCTGGAGTACCTGCGAGTGGGGTGAGGACCATGTTTTTCCACTATCATGAGTATTTTACATTCACATTACATCCTCTCATTCGGCCACCCGGTATGGCTGAAGGTGAATTGCACTCCAGGGTCAATCCAACCTTTTTCCTTTTTCATTCTCTAAGTAGTAAGCCCCTGAAGCGAGCTTCTGAATAACTTTGAAGGGTCCTCCCAACTGTGGTTCCAGCTTGCTCACGTCTCTGACAGGCTTGACTCTCTTCCAGACCAAGTCCCCCACTTGGAATGTTCTAGGCAGCACCTTCCGGTCGTACTTCTGCTTCATTTTCTGCTGATATGCAAACATCCGAGCGGCTGCTTTGTCTCAGATTTCATCAACCAAGTCCAGCTCCAGCCGCCTCCTTTCCGAGTTATCCTCGTCATAGGCTGCCCGTCGATTCGATTCGCATCCAACCTCAACCGGGACTACCGCCTCACTCCCATAGACCAGCTGGAAAGGTATGCACCCCGTGGTCTCTTTGGGCGTAGTCCGCAGGGCCCACAGGACGCTTGGGAGCTCATCTACCCACATTCCGCCGACATGATCCGGTTTAGTCTTTAATCCTTTAAGGATCTCTCGGTTGGCCACTTCTGCCTGGCCGTTGCTTTGGGGATAGGCTACCGAGGTGAAGACTTGCTTGATACCATACTTCGAACACCACTCTTGTATCCTTCGACCTTGGAACTGCCTTCCGTTGTCCGAGACAATTTTGTGCGGGATTCCATATCGGCATAATATGTCCCGCCACAGGAACTTCATCACCGCCTACTCGGTGATACGCGCTAGAGCCTCAGCCTTTATCCATTTGGAAAAGTAATCGACGACCACCAACAAATATTTCTTCTGGGCGGCGGCAGTCGGGAACGGCCCCACAATATCCATACCCCACTAATCAAAAGGGCAAGAGACCGCCGATGCTTTCATTGCTTCTGTGGGCCGATGTGATAGGCAGTGATGCTTTTGGCAAGACAGGCAAGTGGAAACCAGCTCGTTAGCGTCCTTCTGCAGGGTCGGCTAATAATAACCTGACATTAGTGCCTTCCGAGCAGTCGCACGAGCCCCTGCGTGGTTTCCGTAGATCCCCATGTGAATTTCTCGCAGCACATAGTCTGCATCTTCCTCGCCCAGACACTTGAGTAGAGGTCGGGAGAACGCTCTTTTGTATAACACGTCGCCGACCATGGTGTATCGAACTGCATGTTTCTTGAGCTACCGAGCTTCCTCTCGGTCGACCGGCAAGAGTCCCTCCGTGAGGTAAGCAATGATTGGGGTTCGCCAGTCCGATTCCAACTCCAGCTCGCCTTGCCTTTCTATTTGCATGATTAGCAGCGCTGGGCCGCCCGGCTAGGGAAGCACCCAAGAGCCGACTGAGCTGGCTAACTTAGCCAACTCATCTTCCTTGAAGTTGTTTTCTCGGGGAATCTTTTGGACTTGCACTTCCTGGAATTCGGCCTTCAGCTTCTCATAAGCCTCGATGAAGGCCTGCAGCCGGTCATTATTAACTTCAAACCTCCCGGCCACTTGTTGTGTGACTAACTGGGAGTCGGAGTAAAGTATCACCCGAGTAGCCCCCACATGCTTGGCAGCCTGCAGTCCGGATATGAGGGCTTCATACTCAGCCTCATTATTCGTAGGCCGGTATTCCAGTTGGACAGACAGGTGCATCTGCTCTCCATTCGGGGAGATCATCAGGATACCGATCCCACTCCCCGACCGAGCTGACGAGCCATCCACATATATTTGTCACGCTTCTTCAACCTCGTCCGCATGCAGCTCACTTAGAAAATCAGCGAGGGCCTGAGCCTTGATGGCTGGTCGGGGTTGGTACTGAATGTCGTACTCGCTTAGTTCGGTGGTTCATTTGATCAGCCGCCCAGATGCTTCAGGTTTAGAGGCCACTCGGCCCAGGTTGCTATTTGTCAACACCACGATGGGGTGTACTAAGAAATAAGGTCGGAGCCTCCGAGCACCCAACAACAACACATACATCAACCTCTCGAATGTCGTGTAACGGCACTTGGCTCCCTTTAGTAGATGAGCAAAGAAATACACTGGGTGCTGCTCGGCTGCTTCTTGTTTGACTAAGACCATGCTCACCGAGTCAGCGGATGCAACCAAATAGACATACAGGACCTCCCCGACCTCCGGCTTAGCTAGCACAGGCAACTCAGCGAGGTAGGCCTTCAGTTCTTCAAACGCCTTGTCGCAATCGACATCCCACTGAAACTTGGTGGCCTTGCGGAGGGTTTTGAAGAACGGCAACCCTCGCTCGGCCGACCGGGAAATGAATCGGGACAGGGCTGTAATTCGCCCTGTGAGCCGCTGTGCTTCTCGGAGATTTCTTGGCGGGGGCATGTCTAGCAAAGTTTTGACCTTGCTGGGATTGGCTTCGATGCCCCACTCGGTCACAATGTACCCCAGGAATTTTCCGCTCCGGGCACCGAAGAGACACTTGGCAGGATTCAATTTGAGCCCGTACCTACGCAGTGTCTGGCATGTCTCCTCGACATCGGCTATCAAGTCTTCGGCTCGGGCGGACTTGATGAGAATGTCATCCACATATACTTCAACATTCCTTCCGATCTGAGATCGGAAGACTTTATTCATTATGCGCTGGTAGGTGGCTCCAACATTCTTCAGCCCGAACGGCATGACGGTGTAACAGTAGGTACCGTCCGCCGTGATGAAGCTGACCTTCTCCTGGTCCTTAGCGGCCAAGGGTACTTGATGATACCCCTGGTAGGCATCCAGCATGGAAATGAACTCGCTGCCAGCCGTCGAGTCCACCATCTGGTCGATCCGAGGCAGGGGATAGCAGTCCTTCGGGCAGGCCTTGTTGAGATCCCGAAAGTCGATGCAAATCCGCCACTTATTATCCGGCTTGGGCACCAACACCACATTGGATAACCAGGCCGGGAATTGCACCTCCCGGATGTGACCGACCTCCAGCAGTTTCTCAACTTTGTCTCGGACCGCTTTATTTTGCTCGGTGCTGAAGTCCCGTTTCCTCTGTTTCACGGGCCGAGCGTGGGGATAAACGTGGAGGCGGTGCTCCGCCACCTCCAGTCGGACGCTTTTCAGTTCTTTGACTGACCAGGCGAAAACATCTTGGTTTCGAGCCAAGCACTCCAACAGGGGCTTCTTCAGCTCCTCCGGCAGCCCTGCCGCAATCTTGACTCGAGCTTCCTCCCAATCTGGGAGAAGCTGGACCTCCTCCTTATCTTCATGCAACTCAGCCC
Organism: Boesenbergia rotunda; assembly: GCA_024364735.1. Lineage (NCBI taxonomy): Eukaryota > Viridiplantae > Streptophyta > Magnoliopsida > Zingiberales > Zingiberaceae > Boesenbergia > Boesenbergia rotunda. The sequence goes on from JAGFNQ010003568.1 coordinate 123,129, forward strand.
ATGGGGAAGCTTGAACCATGTTGCAATCAGAGAAGGGGCGCGGAGCCTTGTGGCTCTCCTCCCGAACATCGTCCACATAGCATCTCCGGGCCACTCTTTGGTCGCCCTTGACTTCTCCCACCTTGTCCCCGACTGGGAACTTAACCTTCAGGTAGAAGGTGGAGGCGACGACCCGGAATTCGTTGAGGCCGGTCGGCCCAAGATGGCGTTGTAGGCTGAAGGAGCGTCCACCACCAAGAAAGTGGACCATCTAGTCCCCTTCAGCGGCTCCTTGCCTAAGGAAATGGTCAGTCGGATCTGGCCGATAGGCTGCACTTGGTTCCCCGTGAAACCGAACAGCGGAGTTAGCCACCAGGTCCAGTTGGGACCTCTCTATCTGAAGCTGGTCAAATGCTCTCTTGTAGAGTATATTAACCGAGCTCCCGGTGTCCACTATGGTGCGGTGGACTTGATAGTTGGCGATGACAGCCATAATGACCAGCGCGTCATCGTGTGGGACCTCCAGTCCCTGTAGATCCTGAGGCCCGAAACTGATCTGGGGCCCTCGCTTGGGCCGAGCTGGTGCCGACCTGATGAATCTCCAGTCGGCGCACCTGTGCCTTCCTGGCGCGGTTGGAGTCTCCTCCCGTTGGTCCGCCCGAGATGACGTTTACGCCACCCCGGACAACGTTTTGCTGATTGGCCCGCTCCTCCTCCATCTCTGAGGTTTCAGGCCGGTCCCCCTGAGGGAATAGATTGCGGGCAACTGGGGGATTTTCTCGGAGCTCCTCAACGACAGGGTCGATGGCCCTGCCTCCTCGTCCTGCCCCACGCCCTTGGGGCGCTTGTCGTCCTCGCCCCCGAGGAGTTGGGGCTCGCCCTCGCCCAGCCTGCCGGCATTCTTCGGTGGCATGGCCGTGAATCTGGTGGAACGTGCAGTATGACCTCCACCGACTCGAAGGCACCCCTGGTCCACCTGCTGCACGTGCCGCCGCTCCCCTCCCATTCGGTCGATGGGTCTACGGGGGCTACGAATAGGTCCACCAGGGGACCTGGTGTCCTGCACGGGATGGGGAGGCGCCGAATTGACCGACTCCTTCTTTCAAGCGGCCTGGGCTTCCTCCACGTTAATATACTTGACAACCTTGCCGAGAAGGCTGTCAAAGTCCGTCGGGGGCTTCCTGATCAGCGATCGGAAGAATTCCCCCTCTTGCAAGCCCTGGGAGAAGGCGCTGACCAGGACGTCGGTGTAGCATTCGGCACGTCCAGTGCCACCCCGTTGAACCTCCTTGATATAGGCCCGGAGGGTCTCCTTCGGGCCCTGCTTAAGAGCAAACAGGTTGAGGCTTATCTTGTGGTGCCTCCTGCTGCTGGCGAAGTGTTGCAGAAAAACTCTCTTGAGTTCCTCGAAGCTTGTGACCGACCCATCAGGGAGTCGGTCAAACCACCTTTGAGCGGTGCCGGAGAGGATTGTCAAGAAGGCTCGGCACTTGAGCCCCCTGCCGGGTATTGATGAAGTAGAGCCGCACTCTCAAACTTCATCAGATGTTCCTCCGGATCTGTAGTCCCCGCGTACTCGGGGATGGTGAAGAAACGGAGATGATGGGGAACTGGGTCCTCCAGGACCCATGGAGCGATAGGACTGCGTGCCAGGATAGCTGGAGCAGGGTCGGCTGGGGCCTTTCCCTTATCTAGACGCTTCCCGCGCATCGAGTTAGACACCGAGGCCTCCGCTGATATGGAATGAGCCTCGTCATCTTGACCTCGATGGGGGGATGCAGGGAGAGGCATAGAACCGCCCTCCGGTTGGGCAGGCCTTCCTTGACCTCCGGAAGGTCGATGGGGTGCAGGCTCCGGGGCCCTAGGCGCCTGGCTAGCAGTTTGCGAAGGCCTTTGAGAGGCCCTCTGAGCTCGCGTAGCCATCAGAACCTCGTACTCCTCACGGGTGACAGTCATCACGAGCGGATTAGGGTCTCCCATCTTCGCTTCCGATCAGGCTGCTGGTGTCCCTTCTTCTAGCGCCAAATTTGATCCTGTCGCGAAGCGAGGTGGCGCCCCTGCGGCTAGATGGTCCTCCGGGGAGCGTAAGGTTGCTGAGGCTGTATGTCGAGCTGGCGCGCTCCGATCCTACAAGGCAAAGACCGTTAGAACCCGCCGGGAAAAGTCCTCGGCCAGGCACTCCGACGGTCAAGTCAGTACTCGACGGTGGCAATGAAAAGCAATAGAACCTTAGGAAATTGCACTATTGCGCATACCTGAGAAATGCGAAGTGAAAAAGCTTATATAGCTGGGGAAGCTGACAGCTCCTGCCCCGCCTGCCACCGATTGCCATATAACGAGGACAAGATGATGCATGCCTAGAGGTGGCAGGATAAAGTAGCGCATACTGTGTTAAGGAAAGGGGCACTGTCAACTTAATGGTGGGCGTCGTTTGACGCCGCTCGGCCTGACACCAGTGTAGGTGGTCGTGGTAGGGGGGACAGGGTATGGCAGGAAGATCAAGACATTGGCGAGATATCCGTCGTTTGAGACCAGGATGACTCCAGTCCTGCGCCGACCCCGTACAACTGCTGGTAGTCCGGTGTCAGGGAGTGGTTGTGTTGCCTGTTGGGGCATATTAGGGTCAACTGAAGACCCTTGAAGAGAGAGTGTCGACTGGGGCACTGAATGACGAGGCCGGCTGAGGGCCTATGAAGGTGCCGACTGGGGCACTGCATGTCGAGGTGTTGAGTAACGCCCCCTCCGGTTCGGGCTTACCCCCGGAGCGTGGTCCGCCACGCGTCGGCAGGGAGCCAAACCTGGAGGGGTATGGGATCATGAATATCTAAGCTTGAGTCAGACCGATCCTAAGGAGCGTGGGCCGCCACGCATCCGATCAGGGGCCTTGGCCCGAGCGACGCCTATCCTCCGAGCCTTTCCAGCCCATCAACCATTTTCCCTTTGACTAGGCGCCAGGCTGCCAGGCCAGGCTACACGCAAGCTGGCCTGGGATCATCATTATTTCTAACAGGAATTTTTTTGCAAAAGATGATTACCGACGAAGTGCAAGCCAGCCCAAGAAATCGAAAGACCAACCATCCATTCTCATCAAATTAGAACATATTAGGAATCGAACGAATGATCGGAGAAGAAGAACGAATCGAGAAGCCGATCGTTCGGTGGCAAGGCGACAATGGAGATAAACATGGGGAGAGTGGAAAAGCAACCAACCTTGGCGAAGGTGGAGGCATCGAGAGCCAGGAACGTCTCCTTCGCGGCCCTGGCGAGCTCCGCCGGCGACCACTCGGGCGGCGCCGACGACTCGGACATGGACGCTGCGGTTAAACGACGCGATTGGTTTCGGATCGCTCTCCATTCATTTTGACAACGATCGGACGACACGTGTTCGTGATCCAATCGAATGATTATACATTTCGAAAAATATAACATCGATACGTCGAAATCTCATTTTTGCCCTCATGCGTCATCTCAGAATATTATATTTTACCTCATCAAATATCACTAATTTCTAAATCCAGTAGATTGAAAGGGGTATTTTTAAAAAAAAATTGGTAAAATATTAAGGAGGAGAAAACAAATTCGATAAAATATTGTGGTAAAATGAAATTTTTGGTCGTATTATTGATTCATTGGAACTTTAAAAGCCGTGATTAAAATATTAAAAAGGAGGGTTGAGTAATGTGTTTCTGCTGCAATAAATCTCTCCTGCAAAACTTAATCTTCCTTTCAGTAACAAACCCTGCTAATCTTCCTTGGTCACAGGGTACAAAGCCAAGAAGAAAGCTGGTCCCTCAGCACAGGCGGACTCACCATGGAACTGGCTAACCTGCAAAGGAGGTATCTTGACTTCACATCACCGCTCTTCCATGAGGTACGAAGAAGACCAATTTTTGTTTCTTGTTGTTCTTTTTGACCTCGAGTTAAGATTGCGGTTTTTTTTTTATGTTGGGGAAAAAAGGGGATTCTGGACAACCAGTTCACCCAGCTGCAGCAGCTGCAGGACGAGAGCAACCCTGAGTTTGTCCTCGAGGTCGTGACACTCTTTTTTGACGATTCTGAGAGGCTCCTTAATGAGCTAACCAGGACCCTGTGAGTGATCTGCTTCGAAACCCTAGTCCTGTTCCATTACGCATGGCTTGGTCTTTGGATTTACCCTTCTGGATTTTGCACACTTTTTCAAGAGATCAGCAGGTTGTGGACTTCAAGAAAGTGGATGCCCATGTGCACCAGTTCAAAGGCAGCAGTGCCAGGTTTTCGTTCTTTGTTTTCTTCCTCTTTGTTCATTTTTCAAGCAGATATGCTCATGGAAACTAGTAACAAGATGATACTTGCAACTGATTCAAAATCCCTCTTTTCCCCTTCGCCTTGCAGCATTGGTGCTCAAAGGGTTAAAAATGTCTGCATGGCCTTCCGCAATTACTGCGAAGAAATGGACCAAGAAGGGTTAGTTTGTCTTCATGGTCACTCAATTCGAATCATCTAGTTGCTGTCAAAAATTTTGTTTGTGCAGATGCCTCACATGTCTCCAGCAACTTAAGCAGGAGTATTTTCTGGTGAAGAGCAAGTTGGAAACGTTATTTAAGGTAATGATCATGTAGCTTTGGTTGGAGGTATTCTTGGTAACGCCATGAAGCTTATACTAAAATTTTGTATGGTAGCTGGAGCAGCAGATTGTGGCTGCTGGTGGATCAATCCCCATGATGTGGTAGTTCTACTGGCTTAGTGGCATATTAAGAGGTGGTGGTAGGAAGTGATGTTCAGGTTCTTTGTTCCTTATCATATGATATGTGCTTTCTTTGTTGTTATCCTGTTTCACTTGTCCCACTCATGTGAAAAACATCAAACATCTCCCTTTTAGTAGTGGATTTAATGGATGCTAATTAATGCTGCTTATCTCCCTTCATGATGTAAATTGACTCGGCATGCATCATTTTATGGCAAAAGTTCCATTTCTGTAATGATGTGATTGGTAAGACTTGTTTATCTTGTGTGCTTTTTGAAGGATCTGGAGGTTTTCATGATAATTCAATTATGGCCAGGAGGCACTACAGAAGTAAATGAGATAGAACTGACTGCTATCCTTTCATTTGTGATCGCATGGCTCTCTATTCATATACAAGTTCTAAAGTAGACACTTTCCTAGAGCTTTTGCAATATGTTTTTTTCCCTACTACACTTTAGTTTTAAAACTTATGTTTTATTTCTTTGGATAATAGGAATTTAATACCAATCATTGAAAAATCACATATAAAAAAATATCACCACTTATTTGGCATATATGTCAAATTTTTGTTCCCATTTATTTCATTTTTCATAATTTAACTTTGAATTTTTATTCCTTACTCGTTCGAGCTACTACAAGTTTAATTTGGACTTATTTGGCCACTGTAGGACTCAATCAAGTTTATACGTGGGAAAGATCAGTTTTGTTGTATTTAAACTAGTTAAGTGGTGTTTTTGAGAGGATAGGTTTATTTACATTTTTTTCCCCTCTCGTAATTTTTCTCTTATTCATTAGCTTTCATTAGTCTTGATAAGCTCCTACTCCTTTATTTATGGCTTTTAAGTTCTCTCAAACAGTTTGCAAGTTGTTGTTATGATCGAGCCCAATTGATTACTACTATATTTTGCTGGTTTTCATGAACACATAAGTTTTATTTAGCAATAGATCCGTCAGTTGACTCTATGCTTCTAGTTGATTGTTCTTGACTACTTCTGTTCATAGTTGACTGACCTGCTTCATCATATAAGTCATCTAAAGTTTATTGTCTCTCTCTATCAAATCAATAATCTTCTTTCAACTCTTATCGAAAATTCAATCGACTACCTAGTTAACTCTTGATAGAACAAAAACTATTTTGTTTGGAGTAGATCATCTCGAATTGATTTCTTAGTTGATTCACCCACCAATCAATTAAACTCTACCTTCAAACTATTATATCATTGACTATAATCAATCTAAGATTGAGTCCGTCTAGATTTTTCTTACCAAAAGGTTATGCCATCGAGACTTCTTGGTATTGCTAAAAGTCCTTACCTTTATTAGCAGTCTCGCCTTTGGGATTTTCTATTTTGCTAAGAAGCTCACCTCTTGGACTTGCTCTCCAACCAAGAGGCATCTAAGATGATCTTTGGGACTTTCTCTTCTCCTAATATCTAATCAACCTTTACGTACTAAGATTTTCATTCGTCAAACATTTAATCACCCTTAACCTATATGAACTTCCATCTATCAAGCACGCAATCAATCTTGATCAGTTGCTTAGACTTCCATCTGTCAAATATTTAGTCCTCAACTTACTTGGATTTCTTCAACTATCAAGTATCTGACCAAAGACAAGCGGGATGCACTCTGGATCATATGGTTCACTCAGCTACCTTCGGCAGACAAATGTATGAGAGTGGCAAGCCAAGCAGATAGATTCTCCTCTCATCAAAAACTTATTATAGATACAGGATGAGATACTATCCTCAATTGGATCTGCAGGGCTGGCTCAGTAGAGATTGGCAGGTTGGTTCAGTTTACCTCAGAGGCATCAGACAGACATATGACTTCTTCCGAGATATTGAAGTCCAGAAGCCATGGGCAGCGAAGGGACAGTATGGAAGAAGTACCTCTAATCATGCCTTCACTTTATGGCTACTAGCACATCGGAGGTTATCTACCAAGGATCAGTTGGAGCAAACAGATGATGCACATTTTGTAGGACCGGGGAGGAGATAGGATTTTGTAGGATCGGGGAGAAGACATAGGATCATGTTTTCTTCGGATGTCCACAGATTCATCAGCTTTGGGGGCGAATTAGATGGTGGCTTCATATGTGACCCAGGAGAGACTACCTGCTGGAGTATGTTGAAGGTTCTTCAGGCCCCACTACCGGGGCACTAGTAGGTTGATGCAGGCATGATACCTGCCATGTCCTCCATAATTCATCATGTCTGGCAGGCGAGGAATCGTAGTATGTTTGAGAGTTTGCAGCTTTATGTAGAATTGGTATTTAGGAAAGTATAAACACATGTATACGGAACCTTGGGCATCAGCCATGAATAGCTATCCTAGATCACATTGTATGTTTTGCTAATCCAAGACGGCCTACTTGAACTTCTCTTTTATCAGCATCTATTAAATTTCTCCTATGTCAATGCCTATTAGACTTCTTCGATTGTCAAATATTTGGTTACCTACTTGGCAAACTTCATTAACGTAACTTAAACTCTAATTAAACCTCAAAACTATTTGGTCAAACTTGATCATTTAGTTGTGATTGAATCAACAATCTCTCCAATATTATAATCTCTTAAAGCACCAATCAATTCGTCAAACTTAATCACTTGGGATATATTTGCACCAATAATTATCATAGCACCCGATCCAGAAGCTAATAGGGAAGATGACAACTGTCGATGATGCGACGGATGCATCGAGAGAGGAGGATGACTGAGAAAACAACTCCAAAGAACGTTAGTAGGGTGTCGGAAAGTGTTCCAACGATTCCACTCCGACGTTCAAGTAAGTATAGGATCAAAAAAGGGGGAAAATAGTATATTGTGAAAGTGAAAGAATCTAGCCCCTTTCCTATGTCGTTACCTTTTTCTCCTAGGTTCTCCTCTTTCTCAGGTCTTTCTAGCATTCAATTCGACTGTTATTTTTGTAATTACTCAATAAATGATACCATTAAAACATCTAACGTTTCCCATATGCTATTTATACACAACCGTCACTATTAAGAGTATTAATTACGGTCTTAATGGCTGGTCGCCACCTAATATCTCGGTTGGTAAGATATATACTCCTCCCATAGAGTGTCCACCTCGTCCCCGATCGGGAGGCCTCAACCTCCCCTCAGTCCAATCAACTTACTTAGGGCTGTTAGGACCTTTGCGTCTAGTTAGAGAGGGGGGGGGGGGGGGGGGGTGAATAGTTTCTTTCGATTTTGTCTACAAATGATTAGCCGAAGCACAAGAAGAATATAGATAAAAAAAAAACAACTAAAACAATGTTAATTCCCTTGATTTACTTAGTCTCCATCTTCTCGAGGTGATTAATCCAAGGATCCATACCCACACAATTAATCTCCACTATGCATTTCTCCTTTTTAAATCAAGCTTGAAGGTGGAGAAACCCTTACAAGATGATCTCTTCCTCTTACAATATTAGAATAATTTTTGGAGGAAGAAATTGAGAACTTGGAGACTTCAGAACGTGTAAGAAAAATGAAAATATCAAGTTGTGTCTATTTCAAGCTCTGAAATCTGCTTTTGTATTACCCTCGACATCAGTCGACTGGTATCATGATCAGTCGACTGATAAGCTTCAATGGTCACTGTAGATTGCATTTGATTTTCATCCATTAACCTACAACAGTAACATATCAGTCAACTGGGACCTGACCCAGTCGACTGATCTTTCAGTTTGGTCCGGTGTTGGGTAGCAGTCGACCGATTCCTCTTATCAATCGACTCAACTCTCTGTTTGGTGTACCAGTCGACTGATCCTCTCATCAATCGACTGATACATCATGAATATGAGGTTCTGTTTTCCCTTAGCGTAGACTTACGTCTTCAAACACCTTCTATCAGCCTTGCGCCCTTAGGATGCTTCCGAGCCCTCGACTCCTCATCCTTATGCTTGCCTTGAAGTGCTTCCCTCGGCTTTGTCATGCTAAGTTTTCTTTTACCAAGAGGTCACACCTCCGGGACTTCATCCGCCAAGACAATCTTCTTGGACTTCTCTTGTCATGTCTTCATACCTGGACTTTCTTTTGTACCTGCTTACTCAAATTTCATGTTAGATCACCAACATTGCCTAACTTAAACTTATCTAACCAAACATCAAAAATAAATAATATTTGGAGCATGATTGCACCAACAATCTTCCTCTTTTTGATGTTTGACAAATTTATTTAAGTTAAGTCTTTAAATATATATAATAATCAGAAAGCATTAAAAGAATATGATCATAGAACTCATCTAACTTAACTAATTCCAATTTCCCCCTTTGTCACACAACAAAAAGATAGAGGGAGTAAAAAAAATAGTCAAAGCTCCTCCTTAAACTATACTATCTCTTTATGATCAAGCAAGAATTTACCACACAAACATATGAAATAGATAAAAAAAAAATCACAACAGAAGGCAACAATATGAATAAATAATCATACAAACCATCCTAAAGAAAAAGACATGAAGTGCATATATAAACATAAGAAGTGTCACAAATATCCATAACCAACAAACACAAGAAACTAAGACAATGTCTATAGTGTTTGAGATAAAACAAAAGAGCATGTCTAATCCAAAAACTCTCAACACCATCACATCTATGTCATGTCATCTACGCATCACTGCCAGGAGGAGGAGGAGGAGGAGCCTGATACATTAAATCTCAGCGCTGCAACATTTCATACATGGTAGTCTAACACTGCTGAAATCCCTGAAGCTCCTGTTGGATCCCCTGAAACTTCTGTTGGACTACCTCTCCAAATGGGTAATCCGCTCATCAGTAGTCATAGCAAACGTAACACCAGGCGCAACACCACCAGGAGCATCATGTCCTCATTCTCGTCGTAAGAATTGGAAGACGCATAGTCATGACTCCAGACCATCACTCCCTGATGCCTCTCAATCTGCACCAAGGAGAGCTGCCGAGATCCTATCTAATCAAAGTCTTTGGAAAGTTTATGCTGTTGACCCCTAGTAACATCGACACCTCTAGATGCAAAGAATTCGGTCAAAATATGACCAAATGATATGTAGATCTTCTTTCGAACGTGGCGCGAAAGATGCGCAATGGACATAATTACGTGGAGAACAACATCAATGTCAAGCCGCTGATCTAAGGCATACATCATGACTAAATGAGGGAGTCGGATCTTGGATCTTCCCTCAGTGATAATAGGTAAGATGCAGTCAAGAACAATCTTATATAGAATATTACTGGCGACTAACATGTGGTTAGCATCAAAAAATGCATTTAAGTGGAGGTCTAGGGTTATTGAAATAATACCTATGAATTTGGTCAATAGATACTTGGGAGAACGAATCCGTGAAAGACTCAATGACCTGAGGAAAATATGTGAACTAGTTCTCCGATACCTGACACCCTAAAAATGACCCTAAATGCTAGGTGTGAATGAAATGGTGACCCCCTAATCACGGATTCATATGTTCTACCATCAGTGCTAATGCAATATAGATTAGCATAGAATTCCTTGTAAAGATCTACATTGATATAGTGTATGCAACCTACCAACTTATCTAGTCCAAAATAAGTAATAATTTCAATGAAATCAGGGGTGATCTCTTCAAAATAAGAACGATTGAGACACCGACAATTCATTAAAGTGAAATCGGCATTCTCAAATCATTGGCGGATGATCTCGGAATGAAATCGGGGAGCCGTAGAGTCAGAAGGAGGTTGTCGGGAAGTCTCCTCACCAACCCGATGTTTTTGCCTAGCCCTAATATGTAAATGCAAAATACATGTACCAAGAGGACAAGATCAAGAAAGAAAACAAGATAAACATGCAAAGTACGAAAGATTAGTCACAATTCGTAGTATAAACGAGAAGAATTGAGTTGAAAAATCGTTACCTTCTCTCCATGAAGGTTGAGGAAGAAAATAAGGTAAAACTAGGATTTTGGAACCTAAACTCGAATCTTGAAGTGGAGAGGGGTTAGTTGTAACGACCCGGAAAATTCTCTTAATATTTTCTTAAAATATTAAGCATGTCTAGACAATTTTCTGAGGAACCTAGAAATATTAATGTGAACTTTGGCCTAGAAAATCTATGTTTTCTCATTTAAATTGGGAAAAAGGGCACTAATGGGTCTTATATGGGCTTTTTAGTACCAAAATTATTGGTGGATTTTAGGTGAAAATTAATATAAATATAAAGGATTTTAATAGGAAATATTAAAATAAAGAGGGGGGATTTTTAGAGGATTTTCGGAATTTTGGGGAAATAAAAAGAAAAATAAAATAGAATAAGTGGGAAAAAAATTGTGCATTTATCAAGGATTGAACCTTGGACCTCTTGTACAACTATGTATGCTTTAACCAACTCACCTAGCAAGTGAATGTTATGAGGGAATGAAGTGGATATTGGTTAAGGCTTAGAAGAAGATGAAGGGTCATGGAGAAACTCTTCATTTACCTCCTTGATGAGCTATAAAGAGGGGGGTTTGAGAGTTACCTTTTCTTTCCATTACTTTGCATTCTCTTCCTCCTCCTTCCCTCATCCTAGCCGAACACCAAAGGAGGAGTCTCCTTTGGATAAACTCCACAAGAGGGTCTCATCTCCAAGATCTAAGGGGTCTTCCAAGGATACAAGGACAAGGGGGTTCAAGGGTCCAAAGATCTTACCATTTCCTTCCCTTTCAAGGTTCGAAAAATCAAGAAACCCAAGGTAAGACTCTCTCACCTGTGGTATAATAGTTCCTTATGATTTCCATGATTTTTAGCATGATATATTGGTTAGTTTTTGGATTTGATGTTGAAAGAAAAGAAAACCAAGAACCTTAGGCTTGTGGGTTTCGGCCACCATGATTTAAAGGTCTATAATTATGCCAAAAATCTTGATAATGTTATTTAATATTCCCTTATGATGTGTAGAGGTTAAGTATAATTTTTGGGAATTTTTGGAGTACCTTAGGACACCCTAGGGTTTCGGCCAACATGAAAGGAACAAAATCAACACCTGGAGACCCTATGGGTTTCGGCCACAATGTTTTAGGGTCCATAATGATGCTAAAAATCTTTATAATGTTATTTAATGTTCCCTGATGATGTTTAGAGATTAAGAATAATTTTTGGAAATTTTTGGAGTACCCTAGGATACCCTAGGGTTTCGGCCAACAACAAAAACCCTTGTGTAGGGTTGGGTTTAAAACCTCAAGTGTTTGTTCATGTATTGTCATGATATAAGGGAGATGGAGGGTGTTTATGTGAATGTTTCACATGGCCTAGAGACCCTATAGGTTTCGGCCAAGTACCCTAAGGGGGTGGAAAGTTAGGACTTATTTCAAGTAAGGGTCCCAATGGCCCTATGGTAAGGTATGGTTGGTGTTTAAGTAATTGATTTGTGGTTTTAATGGAATTTTTCCATACCCCCATGACCTTGAAGTTTCGGCCAAGAGTAAGATTAGGGCTAAAGGATTAGGGTTGGCCTTAAGTATGGGATCAAAGGGTTCCTATGGCCTAGTATATGTGTATGAGATGTTGTTTGGGAAGTTATGTGAAGGTTCATGGACCTAGGGTTCCTTGGGGATTTTCGGCCAAGGGCATAACCTAGGGCTAGGGTTGGGTTAAACCTACCAAGATGCTTGAGTATGAGTTACCAAGATATATATTTAAGTAAGATGGAAGAAGTTCTATGTTAACCAAACCCTTAGTTTGTATGTCATGAATTATATGTTAAGTCATAGATGTTTAGACATGTGCCATGATTTATGAATGATATGCATGTATGCCATGTCTTATGAATGATACGTATGTATGCCATGATTTATGAATAAGATGTATGTATGTCATGTCTTATGAATGAAGTTAAAGTACATGCCTTTAAGGCATAACGATGATGTTAAGTATGATGAATGAATGATGATGAATGACAAGTATGATGAATGAATGATGATGAATGAAAAAGCATGTGAAAGCATTTTATTTTATTTTATGGGCTTGTACCGGACCTAAGTAAGGTCCACGGTTCTGGACTACCGATGAAGCTGTCCACGGTTCGGGACTACCGATGAAGCTGTCCTTACCCTAGTAGGTCGAGATTAGCTACCTCGTATTTACTTAGGGATGCGCGCATATGATGAATGAATGTGGTACAAGCCAGGGCCCAATGAATGATATGATTATGTTAAAGTATTTAAAAGCATGTTTTTAAAGATTAAGCATCCTTATATATATGCAATTGTCACATGCATTCATCCATGTTATGCATTATACTTATGATAAGAACATTATGCAAAGTAAGTTTATGCAAGGTATGTTTATGCAAATGATTTTATGTATGTTTATGCTAAGCTAGAATGCCATGATTTTATTTATGTTCATGATAGTTTAGGATGCCATGATTTATTTATGTTTATGTTAATTAGAATGCCATGATTTTATTTATGTTCATGATAGTTTAGAATTATGTTTATGCTAGGTTAGAATGCCATGATTTTATTTATGTTCATAATAGTTTAGGATGCCATGATTTAATTATGTTTATACTAGGTTAGAATGCCATGATTTTATTTATGCTCATGTTAATTATGATGCCATGATTTAATTATGTTTATGCTAGGATAGAATGCTATGATTATATTTATGTCCATGCTAAGTTATGTTGCCATGATTTAATTGTATTTATGCTAAGTTCGAATGTCATGATTTCATTTAGGTTCATGTTAGGAATGTTTATGAGGTTATGTTATTATATTTATGTTTATGCCAAGAATTATGTCATACTATGAATGTTTATGATGTTTATGTCTATGCCAAGTATTATGCCAAGCCATGAATGTTTTATGTTTATGTGTATGCTATGCTATGAAAGTGACTAAGTTATGTTCAAGTCATGTCAAAGGTATGCTAAGTGCTCATAAAGACTTATGTACTGAGTAAAGCACTAAGTATGTTAATGTTTAAGATGCTCATAATTAAGTGATGAATGATTTTAGTGAGTAGGAAAGAGTCTTACTAAGCATGTGTGCTTATAGTCTTATTTTCTTATACCGCAGATCACGCAAGGGGACAGTAAGGAAGCAGCAGGAGGGCATCAAAGAATGTGTGTGATAGTGACTTGGCCAAGGAGCAATATGGTTGCTCGTCTTATGATAGAACTTTACCTTTACTATTAAGTACTTAAATGTGACTCTATGACATGATGCCAAAGTATGACATGATGCTAAGTATGACATGATGCTAAAGTATGACAGGATGCTAAGTATGATATGATGTTAAGTATAAAGTTAATATGCCCAATTCCCATGTTATGATGCTAGAAATGGTAGTAAGTGCATGTAGGTGTAAGTTTAAAGGTTTCCGCTGCATTATGATGTCTACATGCCCTAAGTATGTTAACGTAACGCTGCTTTAGGAAAAGGAAAAAAAAACGGACGTTACATTAGTGAAGAGAGTCCAAGGGTTTTGGAACCCTTGGAATGGCTGGAACGTCGAAGGAGGTCGAGGGGCGGCCAAAACTAGGGTTTTAGCGTCGTCTGTGTGCGGGGTTCTTTTTAAAATATCGCGACCATCAGTCGATTGGTTCATGGATCAGTCATCTGATTTCGATCACAGAATTATCAGTCGACTGATAATGTACTAGTCGATTGATCTATATAAAAAAACCTAGTTTTTCTAAATAACATTTGTTACCAGTCGACTGAGACAGGTATCAGTCGACTGGTACCCAGAAATCAGCATTTTCAGCATTTCTGATGGAATTTTAGAAACGCATAAAAAATTTCAAAAGATTTGAAAAATCATGAAATTTTGTAAACATATTTCTTTTGATATCCTTTAATAGGGGAAAATATGTTTTCATTAAAAGTTAAAATATTTTTGAATTTTTGATCAAACCTCAAAATCTTGAAACACACTTAAGTTACGTATCAACTTTAAAACCTAGTTTTGAAACCATATATTTTTCAATTCTATACCACTATAAGTAGAACATAGAATGATTTTCAAAATATTTAAAATATCCAATTATAATATATAGGCAAAATGCCCATTAATTAGACATTTGTTTTCCCCATAATTGATCTATTATTATTAAAATGATACATCTAATAACTCATCCAAATGTCATAAGCATAAGTGAATTATTTGTATCATCCTAATATCTCATATGCATAAATACAACCATAAATCAAGGTAATATGAAATGAAATGAAGAAATATACAAGCAAGGTCTCTTAAGGGTTTTGTGAGATGCGTTGAGGCATTATATTAGTATTAAATCACGCATGACTAAAGTTATAATTCTACAAACCACATACCAAGTCCTCTTCTTAGAGAAGTGAACTCCACTCGGGTAGAGGCTTGGTAAATATATTGGTAAGATTAGATTTTGATTCAACATAATGTAGTTCAACGGTACTTCTTGCCACATGATCTCTAATGGAGTGATATTTCACTTCAATGTGTTTTGTCCTAGAGTGATATACTGGATTTTTGGTCAAATTAATAATGCTCACGTTATCACATAAAACATTGACCTTGGAGTAATGAAGCTCATAATCATCTAAGATATGCATTATCCAAAGAAATTAAGCTACACAACCACCCATAACCACATATTCGATCTCGGTTGTAGATAAAGCAACATATGGTTGTTTCCTACTACTCCAACTCACTAGGAAGGATCCAAGAAATTGACATTCACCACTAGTATTCTTCTTATCCAATTTGCAACTTGCATAATCAGAATCGGTGTACTCAAATAAATCAATATTTTGAGTATAGAGTACCAAAGACCGACATTAAGAATTTCCTTGATATATCTTAACATTCTTTTTACCACTACTAGGTGAGGTTCTTTGGCACAAGATTGATATCTTGCACACATGCCTACCACAAATAGTATATCTAGTTTATTAGTGGTTAGGTATA
This sequence comes from Boesenbergia rotunda, assembly GCA_024364735.1. Classification (NCBI taxonomy): domain Eukaryota; kingdom Viridiplantae; phylum Streptophyta; class Magnoliopsida; order Zingiberales; family Zingiberaceae; genus Boesenbergia; species Boesenbergia rotunda. The sequence goes on from JAGFNQ010003568.1 coordinate 138,721, forward strand.
ATAACTACCAATCATGTTCTATATTACTTTGGATCAACTAATTTTTCCTCATGATCGCTATCTATCTTGATATTTGTTCCAATGGGAGTAGACACTACTTTAGCACTTTCCAAACTAAATTTCTTGATAATTTCCTTAGCATATTTTGTTTGATAAATATAAGTTTCTTTATTAATTTGTTTGACTTCAATCCAAAAAAGAAAGTCAACTCCGCAACTTGACTCATTTTAAACTCATTTTCCATGTGCTTGATAAGTTCATGAAGAAGTTCGTTATTTGTTGAACCAAAAATGATGTTATCAACATAAACATGGGCAATAAAAATATCTTTGTCTTTAGAATTTAGAAATAGAGTTCGATCAATTGCTCCCCTTCTAAAGCTCTTAGAGATTAAGAAGGTTGAGAGTCTTTCATATCAAGCTCGGAGAGCTTGTTTAACCCATATAAGACTTTCTTTAATTTATAAATATGATTTGGGTAATCTATGTTTTCAAAATTGGGTGCTCTACATAAACTTCTTCCTTAATAAACCCATTAAAATTATCAGCATCACATCCATTTGATGAAGTTTAAAACTTATATGAGTAGCATATCCCAATAAGAACTGGATGAACTCTAATCGAGCTACGGAAGCATAAGTTTCATCATAATCAAGTCCCTCAACTTAATTGAAACCCCTAGCTCCTAACCTAGCATTGTTTCTAGTGACTCTCTTGATCATCCAATTTATTCTTAAAAATCCATTTTGTTGTGACAATTGTACTATCATTGGATCTTGGGATCAATTCTCATACTTCACTTCTCTTAAATTGGTTCAACTTTTCTTTCATTGTTAGGATCCAATCCATATCAATTAAGGTTTCATCAATCGATTTTGGTTCAAGTTGTGATATTAAACTAATTTGACTAGTATGCTCTCTAAAATAAGATCTAGTCCTTATTCCTTGTGTAACATCTCCAACTACTTGGTCAATAGGATAATCTTGATGATGCCTTAAAGTCCTAGAGATTGTGGGCTCATCAACTTCATGATGATCATTATCTCTTTCATCATCCGAAGCACTTCTTCCTCCCCTTAATCAATTCCCTCTAAGTGTAAATTTTGAATTTCTTGGGTAATATTTTGATTTTTTTCATCTATATCATTATCAATGGAGGATTTTCTAGGATAAGTACTAGTAGATTCATCAAATTCAACATTAGATTATTCTTTAAACATTTGAGTCCTTTTGTTGTATACTCTATATCCTATACTAGTAGATGAGTACCCAACTAGAATGTCTTCATCTACCTTAGAGTCAAATTTTCTTAAATCATCTTTAGTATTTAGGATATAGGCCTTACAACTAAATATTTTAAAATAGTAAATTTGAGGAATTTTCCCATTTCATAATTCAAATGATGTCTTTCTTAAAAATTGATGAATTAAAATACGATTTTGGATATAACAAGCGGTATTTACTGCTTCCGTCCAAAAATAACTAGGTAAAGATACGCATTAAGCATAATTCTAGTCGCTTCTTGCAAGACTCGATATTATCTTTCTACAACCCTATTTTGTTGAGGTGTTCTGGATAAGAAAATTCACATTTGTACTCATTTTCTAGACAAAAATTAGAGAAATTTGAATTTTCAAACTCTCCACCATGATCACTCCTAATTCGATTGATTTTGAGATTTTTCTCATTTTCAACCCTTTTTCTAAATCCTATGAATATTTCTAGAGTTTCATCTTTATGTTTCATGAAGTAGACCCAAATGTATCTAGAAAAATCATCAACAATCACTAAGCAATATTTATTTTCTACTAATGAAAGAGTACTATGACAATCAAAAAGATATAAATGCAACAATTTTATTGGTAATGAAGTACTAGTTAGAATTTTACCATTGTGTGATGACTTAGATTTCTTGGCATGCATCACATATTTAATTCTTGATATATTTGATCTTTGGTAGTCTTTTTATCAACTTCATTTTGGCTAATATTGCTATGTTTTTCATGTTGATATGTTCAAGTCTTCTATGTCATAGCTATCCTTCTTCTTCTTTTGATAAAAGATAGTAGAAAAGTTAAATGCATAGGAAAGATTGATATAATAAAGATTTATTTTCCTATACCCTTCCAACATAATATTTTTCGAGCTATTATGTTTAACCAAACATTTATTTGAATGAAACTTCACTTTATATTTGGCATCACATAATTGACTAACACTAAGCAAATTGAATTCCATATTCTTAATTAGAAGCACTTTATAAATGGTGACTGTAGGTGATACCTCAATTATACCTTTACCTATAATCTTGAGCTTCCCAGTATTTTTAAAAGATACCGTTCCTTTCTTCATGTAGTTAATTATGGAGAACTTGCTCACATCACCGATCATGTGCCTTGAACAACCGCTATCCGCAATCAACATGTTTGAATCCTTCTCCTCTTTTACCTAAACAATATGAAATACAATCTTTTGGTGCCCATGCACTTCATCCAATAATATCATTCAAATACTTCTTAGGGACCCAAGCTTGTTTTATATTGCTTTTAATGGTTTTCCTTTTAGGTGTCATTTCTTCCTATAAGAGAAATATAGGCAACCTATTTGGTTTTAGGTTTATATTCTAATCCGGTCTTGTTGTACACGACTTTTTGATTACTAAGAATCATATCAAGATACTTTGACCCATTTGTAAATTTCTCTAAACATGTTCTTAAGTCAATAACTTAATTTCTCAAATAGTTATCTTCTTCCTTAGTCATGCTTGATTTACTATGCATACATGCGCTACTCCTAATAGACTTAAGTTCTCTTTTTAATGTCTTAATCCTAGATTGTGATTTGGCTAAAGCATTCTTGAGATAAGCAATAGTTTTATAAAGAAATTCAATTTTGGAAGATTCTTTTACCTCATCGTCAATGACAATTCATCACTTTAACCCTTTTCACTTGACACTTCCTCCTTACTTGAAGCTTCCTTCTCACTTGAAGTTTCTTTGTCATCTTCAAAAGTCATGAATGTCATGTCTTGTGACATGACATATCTCATCTTCATCCGATAAGTCAATGCTTAATGTGTCACATGTAGCTTGAGTCACCATTGCCTCCTCCTTCTTTTTTCTTTTTCTTTTTCTTTTTCTTTTCTTCTTTCTTTTTTAATTCCCGGCAATTTGGCTTGATGTGCCCTTTCTTGTTGCATTCATAACAAATGACATTAGTGTTAAAACTTGAACTTTAACCACTTTTATATTTTGAAGATTGAAACATCTTCTTCACATCTCTCCTTGTAAATTATCTTGTTCTTTCCATCATTTTCTTGACGTAATGAGCCACTTTACTAGACGACATCTCCTCATCGCTATCGAAAGACTCTTGATCGGACTTGGATAATAAAGGTTCTTCTTTCTTCTCTTTCTTTTTATTATTCTTCTCCTTCTCTACAACAAGAGTTATGCTTTTCTCTTTTGAAGACACGTTAGCTTGCTCATGTAGTTCAAACTCACAAAATAGATCATCAAGCTTAACTCTTGAAAGATCTCTAGAGACCTTATACACATCAACCATTGATGCCCATAAGGTGGTTCTAGGAAAAGATTAAAAAACATACCTTACTAGACCTTGATTGTCAATTTTCTCACCTATTACATGAAGACCATTTACTATCTCCTTGAATCTACCATGCATTTGACTCACGGTCTCATTGGTCTTCATGGTAAAGGTTTGAAGTTGGCCCACCAAGAGATCTCTCTTAGCTCTCTTTGATTCGCTTGATCTTATTTAACTTAATGATCTTTTCCCAAAGCTCTTTAGCGGAGTTAAATGGTCTAACCTTGTTCAATTGCTCCTGGGAAAGTCCACATTATAGAGTAGTTGTGACCTTTGCATTCACTTAATCTTTCTTGGGCACCTCTTTTGTACACTCCTTGATTGGAAGGTGCTTCGAACTCATCCTTTGGTTTCTCAAAATCATCTACAACACTAAACCAATTTTTAATATCATTCATCAAATAATATTTCATCCTACCTTTCCAATATATGAAATTGTGGTCATCAAAGAAAGGTGGTCGAGTGGTGCTATACCCCTCTTGAAATGTCATCTTGATGCTTCGGTCGACGGTGAGTTCTACCGAGGCGATCTAAGCTCTAATACCACTTGTTATGACCTTTGCATCTAGCTAGGGGTGAATAACTTCTCTCGATTTTGTCTACAAATGGTTAGCGGAAGCACAAGAAGAATATTGACAAAATCAAAAACAACTAAAATAATGCCAACTCTGTTAATTTACTTGGTCTCCACCTCCTTGGGGTGACTAATCCAAGGATCCACACCCACACAATCAATCTCCACTATGCTTTTTTCATTTTTCAAATCAAGCTTGAAGGTGGAGAAACCTTTACAAGATGATATCTTCCTCTTACAAGATTAGAATGATTTTTAGAGGAAAAAATTGAGAACTTGAAAGCTTAGAGACTTCAAAACGTGTAAGAAAAATAAGAAGATCAAGTTGTGTCGACTTTAAGCTTTGAAATCTACTTTTGTATTACTCTCGACATCAGTTGACTGGTATCATCATCAGTCGACTGATGAGCTTCAACGGTCACTGTAGATTGCGCTTGATTTTCTGCAGTCAGCCTGCAACGGTAACATATCAGTCGACTGGGACCTGACCCAGTCGACTGATCTTTCTGTTTGGTCCGGTGTTGGGTAACAGTCGACTGATTCCTCTTATCAGTCGACTCAATTCTTTGTTTGGTGTACTAGTCGATTGATCCTCTCATCAGTTGACTGATACATCATGAATGTGAGGTTCTGCTTTCCCTTAGCGTAGACTTATGCCTTCAAACACCTTCCATTAGCCTTGCGCCTTTAGGATGCTTCCGAGCCCTCGACTCCTCATCCTTGTGCTTGCCTTGAAGTGTTTCCCTCGGCTTTGTCATGCTAAGTCTTCTTTTGCCAAGAGGCCACACCTCCGGGACTTCATCCACCAAGACAATCTTCTTGGACTTCTCTTACCATGTTTTCTTACCTGGACATTCCTTTGTACCTACTTACTCAAGTTTCAGGTTAGATTACCAACATTGTCTAACTTAAACTCATTTAACCAAACATCAAAAGAAAATAATGTTTGGACCATGATTGCACCAATAGGGGCCTATTCAGCTTCTCTAATCGGAAAGAATCTTAGTCGAGAGCAGCATAACTTTAAGGGCAGGCTAAACATCTGTTTGGGAGAATATCCCAGTCGGAAAATGTTTTCCGACTGGGAAATATGCCTTGTTTTAATAATGTCAAACCTCCTTTGCCATGTAATGACCTTCTAATCAACGTGGTGACACATAGATAACCACCCTATCACGAGACCCCCCTCAAGTTCAATCGAAGGAAGTTGTCTGACTAATTAGACTCAAATTATGCCGCCCAAAAATAGGACGCGTCAGAGAGTCAACAAAAGGGACAGTGCATTAAATGTTTTTTGCCACCAAATCACGCCCAAGATAAGGAATGATTATCATTTTAAACCACGCTTATTCTCAAAAAGGCACACTCAATTGTTAGAAAGTAGTTGTCAGCCAACTAATAATGAAACATGCCCCGCCTTGAAGTTTCTGAATCACGAGTATCTGGGCAATTATGGCGCAAGAGAGAGAGAGGAGTACTTGGGGGCAAACGGGCAATCACCACGTTTCATGCATCACTACTCAAGCGTCCCATCACCTCAACCATCCCCTGTCTTGAACCCATTCCTCGAAAGAGCCATGAATGCTTTGCGGCATAGGCTACTTTTCGCTTTGGATACCCCACCAAAATCCGCGAGAAAACCACACATCCAATCCTGGGACTCCACATGTCATTCATCCGTCAATCCGACTTAGGGTGACCACTATAAATAGATAGAGCAAACGGAACTTGCCGCATTTTTGCTTCTCAAATTTCTCTGGTCTCGCTCGTCCATCCTTTCTCCTGGCTTGGATACTCCAATCTCTGTAAGTCCTCCTACACTCTTATGACTCCCGAACTTATTCTTTTTCTCGATGGTACGAAACTTTAGAATCTAAGGTATAGAGGGAGGAGATACCCAAGTTTAAGTTTGAATACGGGATAGTAAAGGATTATAGGATTAAGATACTGATGGGCCCACAATCAAGTGTCACGATGAGCCTCAAATTTGAATTTATAAATTGAAAACCTTTAGCTCACAAATCTAAATGTAGTATAGGGGCCTTAAGTCATATTTTTTCAAGGACTAGTTAAGATTGCTTAATTTAAGCTAGATATTGTCGTTTAATGTTTTGGGTTTTCAAATAAGATGAGGATTTTCGCGATAATGCATGAAAATGCAATAGAAACAGAATAGACTTAGCTAAATCAGAAATTAACTAGAAAATTGCAACAACTATACTTAATCTATTTGAAAACTAAGCAATTCAATGTAAAACTATGAGATTAACGCTAATTTGCAGCATTGAAACGTTTGAAACAAACTTACTGAAGAATAGGTCTTGAATGTAGCTGAAATACAGTCCTGATCGGTCAACAGACTGATCAGTTACTTACCTGATCGGTCGACAGACCGATCAGATACCAATCTGTTCGGTCAAATAGACCGATCAGAAACAAGTATTCAGAAACGAAACAATTGAAACAGAGAATAAGTATTCAGAAACTAAGATTGCAGGAACTAAACATCTGATCAGTGACTTCACCAAGGTCTCCTTCTTGCCGTCACACAAGAGCTGAGCTAGAAACCCTCTAGCTCGAAATCCGCAAGATCCACTCCCGTGATCAGTTGATGCTCTGCTTGGTGCGCGATCTGAAAGATTCCATCAATTCCTTTCCTCTTGATGAGTTGAGTATCGGATCTGGCTCAGAAACCCTCTGAGACCTTCCGAATGCTTGATAGCTCCGGCCGATGAAGACAACGATCAAAAGGTAAGAGTTGAATGAAGCTTGGCTCGTTGGCGAGACCCTCACCTGAGCTCTTCAGAGAAGAATTCCGGTTAGCAAACTTCACGGAGGGTTGATCTTGATGATTCGAAATCTTGAACGAAGCTTAGATCTGATGCGGTCACGCGATCGGAGAAGAACAGATGAAGAAAACGAAAACAGGGAAGAAAACTGAAGAACTCACGACCACTGAGCTGGGCGGAGAAGTTTTTGATTTAACTTATCCCATTTGAATTTGAACGGTTGTGATCATCCTTGCTTCATCCAACGGTCAGATCACCTCGGATTGAGTCTAAACCTTTCAGATCTCCATCAATGGTCAGGATCTGCTTCTTCTCAGCTCGGATCGATCAAATATGCAACGGATGGCTCAGATCTCCCTTCCTTTTGAATGAATGGCTTAGACTCCTCTTGAGCTTGATCCAACGGCTGGATGACTTCTGATTTAGACCAAAACTTCAGATCTTGATCTATGGTCTTGATTAACTCTATCTTGAGCTCGAATTGATCAGAAGTTGAGAGATGGCTCAGATCTTCCCGTTTCTTAATCGGACGACCCACATTAATCCATCTCTTGATCCTCTTGCTTGAAGCCAAGTATGAACTCAAGTTCGATCCAATCTGATCTAGGTCCATAATCATTCGAAGCCTACAAAATTAGATTCAAATTTTAGTTCCAAAATATCTCAAATATACAAAGATTTGCATCCAAAGCTAAAATAGAGATAATTCATGAAACCTAATGTAAATGCAAACTTAAGCACATAAAAAAAGGGATCAAAACATGGATTTGAGAGCCTGAATTGATTAACAAAATGGTAATTATCAACTCCCCCACACTTGCTCTTGGGCGTCTCGCACAATCCACTAGTGAACTAATAATGTACCCCCTAGATTATTCTCAATCATAGTTAGAAGCAATTGAAAGGAAATTACCTAGGGTTGTCAATTCTCAAAAATCTAAACTCAATGGACTAGAAACTTGTCCTTAGTCAACAACAAAGTATACTTCATCCTTCATGACTAATTGAGATGAATTAAACACACAAATCCTCTCAAGGAAATCTTTAGTGGCTCTCTTCCTAAGTTCTATATTTTGATGAAAATGGAGCTCACTCAAACACAATCATGGTTCTTGCACTACCATAAGCTTGCTTATGCTCTACTCTCCACCATCATTCTTGAGTTGGATCCACACCTAACAAGGCTTATTTGAACAAGTTTAGGAAATATGTAATGATAAAAAATGAAATAGAAGTTTAGTAGAAGAAAGATTTAAGAAGGTGGAAGACTTGGGTACTAAAGAATGCCACCCAATGAACTTTGCCCCTTTTTCATTGTGTTTCTCTCTGCAGAAATCAGTATTGAAGTTGAGCTGGGAGTAGACAATGACATGGCTGAGAAACATCTCCAAATTCAGTATGCCAAAGTTGTATTTCTGTGTCAACCCTCTGCTGATCGGTCAAGAGACCGATCAGTCTCTTCCTGATCGTTCTAGCTTGCATTTGATCGGTCTGACTTTCTTCTGATCGGTCATGGTGACCGATCAGACACCTCCCTGATCGGTCTGAGGACCGATCAGAGCGCGAACAAAAACTGAAACTGAGCAAAATCTGAAACTGTCTTCCGAGGGTTCACTTATTTCAATCAAGAACTCACTCTTAAATTCAACTAACTCCTTGTTCACATCTTCCAATTTAGAAATCTAGTCCAGCCCTTGAATTCCACTTCATGTTTTTTTTCTTTTCTTTTATTTTTGTCGCTGTTCTGTTTTTCTGCAACTAAGTTCCTCTTCTTTTTTTTTCTTCAATTCCTTACAATGGCTAGCTAAACTTCCCGATTTCCAGCAATTTGTAGCAGCTTAGACTCTGCTCCAACTCACGTTCATCAGCTTGCAAAACAAATCTCAGCACTTTAGAAATTTCAGAACTTTCAATGGAATGTTGCTTGATAACTTTGCTTGTCCTCATTGTTTTATGCAGCCACTTAGTTTCAGCTTCCCAGATTCAATTCACATCTGAATTGGCAGCTTCCATTCAGCCAACTCATAGATATTTGGACTGCTTCTTGGACTGCATAACTAAGTCTGCCTTTTTCCATTTCTGCCTTTCACATTTCTGCAACTTTCACAGCTTGGAGCCTTTCAAGATAATGGAGAACTAAGTGCTCCACTTGGAATTTTTATTATTCAAAATGTTGCCTCCAATGTTACCATACAACTTTTAACACTGATACACCACATTCCTATTCAGTAATAGCTCCTAAATTTCAACTTGCACGCAAGAACTTGAAACATCACATTCCATATCAATTGCAACCTTCTTGTGTAGACTCTCTCATTTCCCTTTAGAATTTGCCTCATAGAACTCGAAACATCAAATAAGAATTAGGAATTTAGATGCTTCAAATGTTACCTTTACTAACCAATTCTTGCAACTCACTCTTGATACAAAACTCCTTCAAATTGACACACTTTTGCTTGTAGGTTGCCAATGCTTGATTGTCCTCAATATTTGATTCAATGCTTGATCCTCCCCCACACTTAGCTTTTTGATCGTCTCGGGCAAAGTAACATTAAGAAACAATCCAAAGCACCCAAGTCCATGGAAAATATGATTATGAACATAAAAAATAGGGAAGGGAAAAATAGAATATGGAGTAGATCAACAAGGAATCTTGCAAAAATTGATATGAAAAAGGAAACAAAGTGATTCACCTCTATAAATGTGGTCCGATCATAGAAATATAGTTTTAAAAGAACCTAAGCAAGTTCTAGAGTACAATCACATGTGTGTATCTCAAAATAAGGCCAATCCTCACTAAGTAAAAAGAATTCATTTCAAATCATCAATCTAGAGTCCATAACTAAGTAGTACTCAAGTATCCAAGAATTTTCATCCATTGACCCAAATCCTAAGTTTTAACAACCAAATTTAACTCACTTTCAAAGGATTCTAAAATGATATAAAATAAATCTAGAGGGATACATTTATTCCAAATCATGCATGAAACAAGATGCCAAAAAGAAGATAAAATGGTATCTACAATGAATCTTTATTCATTCTACACTACCTAAGCATTTATTAGCAAGAACTCACTATAAAAGAAAAATTTACTGCTAGAAAACATAAAAATGATATTTACAATGAAATAAGAGTGCAAGAAGGAACAACCTCCCCTTTAAGTTGGGTAGATAGCGCGGAGCATCCATCTCGGTAGTGGGGTGGTTTAGGTGGTCGAGAGAGCTATCCTCACGTGATCAATATCATAGTGTACTGCTCCCTTCCTCATCAACTTCGCATAAGTATGTCCCGGTGGTCGGAGAAGATTAAGGTGCAAAATCCACTCTCGGGGTGAATTGCTACAAGTCAAAGTAAGCTCAACTCCTCCCACTATATGCTCTTTGGAAGTCCTTTCTGGAGGTTGGAGGCTATTTAGTTGGAGCACCCACTCAAGAAGCCTACGGCACCCTGCAACACCATGAGAAGGAAGTACCTCCCGCACGCATGTAGGGTAAGAAAGAGATGAAATACAATCAATCTCTACATAGAATGTATCAAGAAATGCATCACATCCAATAAAATCAACCTTAGGTACCTCTATGAGTTTCCCTAAAAAATTAGAAAAAATACTTACCTTGTCGTGCTGAAAAATACCTGAAGGTTCTACAAGAGTGGATGTAACTATAGCCTCCTCTTGGTCAGGTAAAGGCTCCACCTCAGGCTCAGGTTCTGGTGGGCATACAACTAAAAGAGGTGATTCTTGGGTCCTTGCTCCCACCGTGCAAGTCCCTACACTTTCTGGCAAATAAGCATACTTTAAATGTCCTGGCAATGGTTTCAACTCTATCTGTGACTGCTCAGTAGGTATGGGTGGTCCCTGGGGCTTAGTGCAATCCCCTACACTCTCAAACTTATCCTCTGAATCTCTTGACATCTCAATCAATATAGGTGATCCCTGGGGCTCTGTGCAATCCCCTACACCTATAAGATCATCTCCAACTGAAAGTGAATCAGACACAATCTTCAAATCAGCTGCCTCCATAGCTAATGCATCCTCAGCCTCATCTGAAATAAAATATCCTCTGTGAACACCAAGTGAAACTCTATCAGCAAGTAAATCTGCATCAACTAACTCATCCAAAATATCCATGCTCATGATAGAATGATCCTCTCTGGGGTGCTGTGGAAAGGGTAAAGGGACTCTCGGTTCCTCCTCTTGAGCCGAAACTTTTGGAAGTGAATCTTGAGCAGGAACTTCAATAGGTATAGCTGCTGTAGGTCCTTTGTTTTCACTGATTCCTTCTTGTTCTTCCACCAAAATTGCAGGATCAATAGAAGAAGGACTTAGGCTTGAACTAGGGTCACTTTCAACTAATGTAAAATCCATTTTGGGGCTGTTCTGAGCTGGAAAACTAGGTGCTGAAAATTTTTCAGAAAAATCAGCTCTTTGAGTGTTTGGACTTGAAATATCTTTCCCACTCCTCAAAGTTATTGCACCAACATTTCCCTTAGGATTAGAAGTTGCTTGTGAAGGTAATTGACTAGATCCTTGGGCTTGCATTTGATTCATTCCACTAGCCAGTTGTCCAATGTGTTTTTCAATGTTTTGAAGAGTGGAATCATTCTTTTGTTGTCCTTGTTGTTGTAGTAAAATTTACTATTGTTGTATGATTTGTTGCATTATCTCCTCACGCTTTTGTTGTTGTGCATTAAACTCACTAGAGTTCTCAAAGTCTCCTTGATTGGTATGGGACTCTTGTTAGCCTTGAAATGAAGCATTAGGTTGCTGAAAATTATGTGTTTGCTGTGCACTTTGAAAATTCTGTTGTTGGGGTTGGTTAAGTGAATGAATGAGTTGTTGAAATTGTTGAAAATTGGGTTGAGAACTAAGTTGAAATTGCTGGAAATTGTTGCTCTAAAAATGCTGATTTGAAGGCTGAAAATTCTGGTTTGAAAGCTGAAATTGCTGGGGCTGAAAATTCTGATTTTGAAACTGAAATTGTTGTTGGTATGGTTGAAAAGATTGCTGTGAAGATTGAAAAGATTGCTGGAAAGTCTGAATTGGTTGAAAACCTTGCTGATTTTGTTGGATTTGAGGCTGAAATTGTTGATTACTTTGTTGAAATTGCTGATAAGGCTGCTGGAATGGTTGAAAAGGCTGATTACCTTGCTAAAAATTCTGGAATTGTGGCTGAGGTTGTTGTAGGGGCTGTTGAAATTGCTGAAAATTGGGTTGCTGAAAATTCTGAAAATGTTGATGTTCTACCATGGGACTGCTTGAATGAGTAGAAAAGTTTTCAATAGCTTCTGAAACTCTTCCTTGATTTTTTTTTTTAGCTCTGAATGTTCTCTCAATCTCAGTATCAAACTCCACAATATTACCACCTGCAGTCTTGGTCATAAAATAAACAAAATGGCAGCAAATGTATATAGAAAGATAAAGCAAATGAAGATAGAATCAGAAAATATGAAAATAAGCACAAGCTCAAATTAAACAAACTCAACAAGAATATTCCCCGGCAACGATGCCAAAAATTTGATAGGCCCACAATCAACTGTCACGATGAGCCTCAAATTTGAATTTATAAATTAAAAACCCTTAGCTAACAAATCTAAATGTAGTATAGGGGTCTCAAGTCGTATTTTTCCAAGGACTAGTTAGGATTGCTTAATTTAAGCTATATATTGTCATTTAATGTTTTGAGTTTTCAAATAAGATGGGGGTTTTCCCGATAATGAATGAAATTGCAATAGAAACAGAATAAACTTAGCTAAATCAGAAATTAACTAGGAAATTGCAACAACTATACTTAATATATTTGAAAACTTAGCAATTCAATGTAAAACTATGAGATTAAAGCTAATTTACAGCATTGAAACGTCTGAAACAAACTTACTGAAGAACAGGTCTTGAATGTAGCTGAAACATAGTCCTGATCGGTCAACAGACCGATCAATTACTTACCTGATCGATCGGCAGGCCGATCAGATACCAATCTGTTCGGTCAAACAGACCGATCAGAAACAAGTATTCAGAAACGAAACAATTGAAACATAGAACAAGTATTCAGAAACTAAGATTGCAGGAACTAAACATCTGATCAGTGACTTCACCAAGGTCTCCTTCTTGCCGTCACACAAGAGCCGATCTAGAAACCCTCTAGCTCGAAATCCGCAAGATCCACTCCCGTGATCAGTTGATGCTCTGCTTGGTGCGCGATCTGAAAGATTCCATCAATTCCTTTCCTCTTGATGAGTTGAGTATCGGATCTGGCTCAGAAACCCTCTGAGACCTTCCGAATGCTTGATAGCTCCGGCCGATGAAGACAACGATCAAAAGGTAAGAGTTGAATGAAGCTTGGCTCGTTGGCGAGACCCTCACCTGAGCTCTTCAGAGAAGAATTCCGGTTAGCAAACTTCACGGAGGGTTGATCTTGATGATTCGAAATCTTGAACGAAGCTTAGATCTGATGCGGTCACGCGATCGGAGAAGAACAGATGAAGAAAACGAAAACAGGGAAGAAAACTGAAGAACTCGCGACCACTGAGCTGGGCGGAGAAGTTTTTGATTTAACTTATCTCATTTGAATTTGAACGGTTGTGATCATCCTTGCTTCATCCAACGGTCAGATCACCTCGGATTGAGTCCAAACCTTTCAGATCTCCATCAATGGTTAGGATCTGCTTCTCCTCAGCTCGGATCGATCAGATATGCAACGGATGACTCAGATCTCCCTTCCTTTTGAATGAATGGCTTAGACTCCTCTTGAGCTTGATCCAATGGCTGGATGACTTCTGATTTAGACCAAAACTTCAGATCTTGATCTATGGTCTTGATTAACTCTATCTTGAGCTCGGATTGATCAGAAGTTGAGAGATGGCTCAGATCTCCCCGTTTCTTAATTTGACGACCCACATTAATCCATCTCTTGATCCTCTTGCTTGAAGCCAAGTCTGAACTCAAGTTTGATCCAATCTAATCTAGGTCCATAATCATTCGAAGCCTACAAAATTAGATTCAAATTTTAGTGCCAAAATATCACAAATATAAAAAGATTTGCATCCAAAGCTAAAATAGAGATAATTCATGAAACCTAATGTAAATGCAAACTTAAGCATATAAAAAGGGATCACAACATGGATTTGAGAGCCTGAATTGATTAACAAAATGGTAATTATCAAGTACCCTGAGGAAACTAAGCCCCCTGCACTCCACCTTCTATAGCTTTTACATATTTTTTCTAGATCAAGTAGAGTACGGACTTCGATTTCCAATTCTCTCCTTTTAGGAGGTGTCTAGGTACTTTCGCATCCGTTTACATTAAATGTCACCTAATGCCTTCGCTCAAATGAGTGGTGTCTATGTTATTTTCAAATTGTATGATATCCCCTTAACTCCCCTCTTTTTCCACTATTTTTTTTTTCATCCCAAACAATCTAGTTTAGGATCCTTTCATTTCATGGCCCCATCCAACTTAAAGTTTCACAGCTGATTGCCCTCTTCCCACAAAGGATGGAAAAATAGGTTCATTTATATTAGTATCCCCGAGCAGCTCAACTACCTGACCGAATGGATAGTTGAAATGTCAAGTCCCCCATACCTCGGAAAGTATCAGAAGAGCTCAGAGTTTCTCTGAACCCAATCTATCCTGGCTGGCATGAACTTCGACGCTCTTAGAATAATTCGAACGGAGGGACTGCTCTACCGAGCATGACTCAACCCCAATGTTGCCAATTTGGATCAAGATTTAGGTACGATTTTTCTCTTTAACACTTACCAATACTAACTGATGACCTATATGTTTTTGGCAGAAGAGACAATGTTGAACCTCTCTGTGACCAAGCTTATGAACTAGGACAAGACAAACTTCCTTGCCTTGTTAATGCCCGAAGTTTCTGAACAACCAAATGGGGTCGAAGGAGAAGTTGACCTAGCACATGCTCGGAAACCCATGGTTACCGAGGCCAGCTCAAAAGAGTGTAGCCGAGCGACGAAAAGCAAAGAGCCTGACCAGTCAACTAACCAGGAACCCCCCGAGAACATGCCAGGCGGCGAGTCGCGCTTAGCGGAAGCTGGCAAAGCGTCTCAGCCAATCCTGCAGAAGATGCCGAAATCGTCCACAACTAAGAAAGGCGCAAGGAGGGTAAGGATTCAAGAGCCCTCGATATCCACAGAACCAAAGTCGAGCGAGAGCACTTTCCTAGGTCCATATTCCCAACCACTCGGTCCTAGCGGGAGCGCATCCCAAGGCATTTCCTTCCGAGAGCCACACCCGAGCGGGAGCACCTCTGGAGATTAGGAGGCGGATAGGCCAAGCATAACACTAGAGCTCCCTTTTTCTCCTCCTATTACATTGTCTGCCACTAAAAGTCCTCAATCTTCCAACTCCTAGCCATTAATAGGGGGTGCGAAAGCTTCTCACCTGGGGAGTCTTTTAGACAGAATCTGCACGGGGGAGTATGCGAATAAGCTAAAGGAGGAAACATTTTAGAGGTCAATGCCCGACTGAATGCTTCTATGTTAATGGTAAATTCAAACCCATCCTTTGTTTATCCAGCACTTTATAACTGTCTCATTCTGACAGGTCTAGACTGAACATGTGGAAATGAACTCCCGAGTTCCTGAGCTGGTATACCGGATTGCTAAGATAGAAGGGTAACTGAAAAGCCAAACTTCAATTCTAGTTGAAGGTGAAATAGCCCTAGCTCAGGAAGAAGGTCAAATGCAGGCTGAACTAATTGTCAAGCTGTGACATAGATTTGAGCACTCCCTGGACACCATACAAGCACTAGAGCATAACCTTGTGAAGATGAAGGAAAGAGAAGACAACCTCTACGCCGAGCAGCTTGCCCCCCCCCCCCCCCCCCCCTGTTGAAGGAGAACGAGCGTTTGGCCCTTAAGCTCAAGGAACTGGAAAAATGGAAGGTCAATTAACAGGGTGCTTTTCAAGCAGCTGTCGATCAATTATCAGAGGAAATGGCTGAGCGAGCAAAGAAAGAAAAGGCCCTAACAACCCTCTAGGAGCAACTATCTAAAGCTGTACAAGCCCGAGATGCGGCAATATCTAGCCTGGACCAAGTAAAGACTGACCGGGAGAAGGCAATAAATGAACTCGAAGCCCACCGAACCAATGAGGATGCTCAGCGCCAAGAATTTAAAGAGGAGTTCCTTCACTCAACTGAATATCATGATTTGTTAGGCTCCCAGGTGATCAAACGAATGACTCAGGGTTATGAAGGAGCCCTCAAGCAGATCATTCAAGCGAAGGTTCTAAAGCCTAGCGTTGATTTAAGCATCCTCGACCTAAACAAAGTATGGGTCGAGCATCTTGAGTCGGAGAAAGAATAATCTTTCGTCATGTATTCCTTTATACTAATGAAGAAGTCTTCTGCCCGAGTATAAATACATTTCCTAAATCTTCTGTTTGAGCCCTCAAACTTAAATGAGGAGAGACCTACGAACCGCCAATCCCATTGAAGAAGTCTTTTATCTGAGTGTAAATATTTTTCCTAAACCTTCTATTTGAGCCCTCGAACTTAACCGAGGAGAGACCTATGAACCGACAATCCCACTGAGGACATGTCCTTGCAAAAGCAGCTTTGACTGTAAGATCCCGAACGAGAAGGTTGAGCATCATAAATATCTTAAGATTCTCAATGAAGCTTGACACAAACTTCCGAACAAGTGCATGTGATAACCCAAATACTGCGTTAGACCTCTTTTGTCATTGAGCTCCTGAGCGGGAGGTGGAGCCTCGTAAGGGCTAATGCTACGTAAGAGTGCCTTCGTCGTTGAGCTCCCGAGCAGGAGGTTGAGCCTCATACGGACTAACGCTGCGTAAGAGCGCTTTCGTCGTTGAGCTGCTAAGCGAGAGGATAAGCCTCGTAAGGGCTAACGCTGCATGATAATGCCTTCATATTTGAGCTCCCGAGCGGGAGGTTGAGCCTTGTAAGGGCTAACACTGCGTCAGAGCGCCTTCATCTTTGCGCTCCCGAGAGAGATGTTAAGCCTCGTAAGGGCTAACGCTGCGTCAAAGCGTCTTCATCTTAGAGCTTCCGAGCGAGAGGTTGAGCCTCGTAAGGGCTAACGCTCCGTGAGAGCGGCTTCGAGTTCCTGAGCGGGAGGTTGAGCCTCATAAGGGCTAACATTGCATCAGAGCGCCTTCATCATTAATCTCCCGAGTGGGAGATAATGTTTGTGTTTCATTTTATTAGCACTATCAAAAAGTACATAAGCTAGCATACAATAATACAATAATGATAAACAAAGTCATACTCATTGTGTCCGATAAGGCTGCAAGTGATTAGCACTCCGAGGCCTCTCTAGCTTTTTCCCATCGAGCTCTTGTAGGTAGTAACTACTGTTAGTAAGCTTGCCAATTACTTTCTAAGGTTTGCCCCACTATGGATCCAGCTTACTAACATCCCCAACAGGCTTTATCCATCTCCAAATAAGATCACCGACTTGGAAGGCCCTTGGAATTACCCTCTTATTGTATGTTTGTTTCATCTGCTGACGATACACCAATAGCTGAGCGACCACTCGGTCTCTAACCTCAGTAACCAAATCAATCTAGCAGTCGTTCTTGGTTATTGTTATCTTGTTCATATAACTGTCTTATCATTGATTCATCTCCGACCTCCACCGGGATAACAACTTCTCCCCCGTACACTAAGTGTAATGGTGTTTGACCTGCTCCCTCCTTCGGGGTTGTTCGGTATGCCCAGAGAATATTGAGTAACTCCTCGACCCAACTTCTACCAACATGGTCAAGCTTAATTTTAAGCCCTTGGATAATTTCCCGATTGGCCACCTCTGTCTGTCCATTGCTCTGAGGATAAGCAACCAATGTAAATGCATGTTTAATTCCAAATCCTTCACACAACTCCCTTAGCTTCCAGCCTTGGAATTGTCTCCCATTGTCGGATATCAACTTGTAAGGAATCCTGTATTTGCAGACGATATCCTTCCACATGATCTTCATAGCAGCTTCTTCTGTTATCTCAGCTAAAGGCTCAGCTTCCACCCATTTAGAGATGTAATCGACAATAACCAACAAAAATTTCATTTGCTGAGGCTCAGTCGGGAAAGGACCCACTATATCTATTTCCCATTGATCAAATGAGCATGACACTGTAGAAGTCCAAAAGTGCTCCGTCGGCCGATGAGTAATGTGCTGATACTTCTGACAAGATTCACAACCCACCACAAATTTATTAGCATTCTCCTGCAAAGTGGGCCAAAAATACCCAGCTAATATTATCTTCCGAGCAAGTGTCCTTCCTCCGATATGGCTATCACATATACCTTCATGGACCTCTCTCAATATATACACTGTATCCTCTGGTCCAATACATTTCAAAAGAGGTCGAGTGAATGCTCTTTTATATAAAGTATCCCCCACTATGGTGAACCTAGCCTCTCGACGCTTGAATAAACGTGTATGACCAGGATCTCCATGAAGTTCCCCCATTTGCAAGTAGTTTATAAAAGGAACTCGCCAATCAGACTGTCCAACCTGAGCATTTCCTTTATCAATTTGAGCAACCAATATCTTGTGACTTATGGAGTCTTCCAATGTCCAGCAGGCTAAGGGACTAGCCAATTTAACTAGCTCATTAGCCCTAGTATTTTCCGCCCTGGGGATTTTTTGCAAGATGACTTCTACAAAATTTGACTTTAATTATTCGAAAGTTTGGACATACCTTTCATTCACTTACTACACACTTCTAAATCCTCCCCAATTTGCTAAGCTACGAGCTAAGAGTCTGAATGGATAATCACCCGATAGGCCCTAACCTGCATTGCTACTTGTAGGCCGACTAGCAAGACTTCATATTCAACTTCATTATTAGTTACTCTGAAATTCAGATGAACAGCTATCATCAAAACATCCTCCTTTGGAGAGACCAATAAAATCCCCACTCCACCGCTTCGTTGAGTAGAAGATCCGTCCACATATATCCTCCAAATCTCTTGCTTATCAGGTGCAATCAATGACTCAGCCATGAAATCAGTTAGGGCATGAGCTTTAATAACCACTCGGGGCTGATATTGAACATTATACTCATTCAATTCTGTTGTCCACTTAATCAATCTACTCGAAGCCTTCAGATTTGTCAAGACCTGCCTGAGCGGACTATTAGTCAAGACAATGATAGGATAAGCTAAGAAATATTGCCTCAATCGACGTGCGGTCAAGACCAATCCATAAGTTAACTTCTCAAGAGTAGTGTATCTACTCTCTGCGTCCTTCAGAACATGGCTAAAGAAATATAAGGGATATTGAATTGTACCTTCTTCCTGAATCAATGTCGAGCCCAACGCCCCCTCAGTGGCCAAAAGATATACATACAAAGATTCCTTTGTCACCGGCATGTGCAAAATAGGCAGCTAGCCAAATATTCTTTCAACTCCACAAATGCTTGATTACATCTTTCATCCAACTCAAACATAGCCGCCTTTCTTAACACTTTGAAGAAAGAAAGGGTACGATCAACCAACCTGACGATAAACCTCGATAGTGCAGTTATCCGACCAACCAGCCTTTGTACATCTTTTAGGTTGGCCGGTGGAGACATGTCTAAAATGGTTTGCATTTTCTCTGAATTAGCCTTGATCCCCCACTCGGTGACCATGTAACTCAAGAAGCGTCCACTTTTAATCCCGAACACGCACTTAGCTGGATTGATCTTGATTTGATTTTGCCTTAATGTGTCAAATGTTTCTTCCAAGTCGGCTATCAGATCATTCCCGCGCTCCGTCTTTACAAGAATCTCATTTACATATACTTCAATGTTTTTCCCGATATGGTGTCAAAAGTGTTGAAACCCAGATGGCTAGAGAGGGGGGGGGTGAATATAGCCAGACACAAACTTCTTTCGCTCTAGGTCGCTTTAGGGTTTCTCTGCACTTCACGGTTAGTAGCACGGCAGCGGAAACAATAGAAACAGAGTGCAGAAATGCAGGAAACAAAAATAGACGAAACCAACTAGCAAGATCGCTAACAAGGAGGGTTTACAAGGTTCGGGGATAACTTGCCCCTACTCCTTGGCGTGCCCTTAAGGTGGGCGATCCCTTGATCGTCGGCAGATCAAGCCCCGGTTAACACCGGATAGAAAGCAACCTCCTTCTCGGTGGAGAAACCTCTCCACAGCGTTTCAATCACAGATATAGGTTTAAGCACAATGAAACACAAGAATGATCTTACTTAACACTTAGCAAAGACAAGAACACAGCAAGCTTCCTCCTGAGCTCCACCCAGCGACGATCTCACGCAAGAACCCTTTCCCCGTGTCTTCTCGCTGTTGGACTCGAAGCTCCTTGTTCCTTCCTCCAAGTGCTCAAGCAAGGGATGGTTGCTTCAAGATTGCAGTAGCTTGCTCAAAGTGATGGAACTTCAGAACACGCAAGCAAGTTGTGGAGAACACAAAGTCGCAGCAAGAACTCAAGCAGCAGAACCTCTACACAGCCCACTCTTCTCTGCTCCTTTTATTCCTCCACTAAGCATCAGGTGACACCATCTCCCTGCAGCCTCCAGCTGCTCACCTGCAACCACCAGCTACCTCTGAGCTCCTTTGGACTCCCTGAGCCTCCCTCAGACCAGCCCCGGACAGCAACTCCAGCCAGCGCCAGTGCCCATTGCAACCTGAGATGGAAAAACAGACAAATCTGCTCCAAGGAAAGGTCTCCATTGACTCTCCTTGAGTGTTTGAATCTTCCCCTGTCACCTGCAGCTTAATCAGAGTGTTAGCACAGCATATCAAGCAGGAAATCATATATCAGATGTTAAACGCAGAGAATCGGATACGTTCAGACGCGATCAGAGCGTCTGACAGTGCATTTTGAATTAAAGTGATCGGTCACCGGACCGATCAGTGAGCCTCCTGATCGGTCACCAGACCGATCAGACTGGGTCCAGACCGATCAGGCTCCATCCTGATCGGTCCCCAACGCTCAATTAGAAATCGTGATTTCTTTGGGACTCTCCTGGATCGATCACCAGACCGATCCCAGGTTGTGGATCGATCACTAGACCGATCCACCCCTTTATCGGGCGATTTCTGAGCTTCACAGTCCAAACCTCCTGATCGGTCACCGGACCGATCAGGGAGCCTCCTGATCGGTCACCAGACCGATCAAGGAGCCTCCTGATCGGTCACCAGACCGATCAGGTCATGACCAGACAGATCAGGCTCCGTCCTGATCGATCATAGAGAGGAACCCGCGATGCTGGATCGTTCTCCAGAACGATCTGCACAGTGATCCTGATCGGTCACCAGACCGATCAGGAGCAGATCAGCAAGGGAACTCAACCTCACTGTTTGCTCCCTGATCGGTCACCAGACCGATCAGGAGCCCAGCAATGGGTGAAACGCATACTCCCTGATCGGTCCCCAGACCGATCAGTCATCGCTGGATCGATCACCAGACCGATCCACGAAGGAGCATCGTGCCAACTCCCTGATCAGTCACCAGACCGATCCAGGGGCTCCAACCTAGCCCTCCAAGCTAGGGTTTCATCCACCTTAGCCCACCAAGCTAAGGATTTTTCACCTAACCCTCCAAGTTGGGAATTTACACCTAACCCTCCAAGTTAGGACTTTTCACCTAGCCCTCCAAGCTAGGACTTTTCACCCAACTCTTCCAGATTAGGACTTTTCCAAACCTAGCCCTCCAAACTAGGACCTGACCCTCCAAGCCAGGATTTTTTCACCTAACTCTCCAAGTTGGGACTTTTCACCTAACCCTCCAAGTTAGGACTTTTCACCTATCCCTCCAAGCTAGGACTTTTCACCCAACCCTTCCGAATTAGGACTTTTCAACACCTAACCCTTCAAGCTAGGATTTTCCACACCTAACCCTCCAGGTTAGGATTTTCCAATACCTAGCCCTCCAAGCTAGGATTTCTCATACCCTGTCTGATCCCCGATCAGGACTTAATCATAATCATCATAATCATCAACCTAAACTAAAATCGGTGTCAATACCAAAACAACAATCAGGGTCAGACTGCATCAACAATCTCCCCCTTTTTGTTGTTTGACAATCCGATTTTAAGTTTAGGGATTCTCAATCAATTTCTCAACTTTCAGAATCATAGGGGAATCAAGATCCTCCCCCTACAATATAATCATCCTAAACTTAACCAACCAACACTCTCCCCCTTTGTCGAACACCGAAAAGGGTCTAGAGGGGTTGTTAAGTTTAACCATACTCCCCCTCAATCCTAGGGGTATCTCAAAACAATAAAGATTTGATTGTAATTTTGGAACACATATGACATCATGTGAAAAGATAGATCATTGCATTCACATGCAGCATATGAACATGGCATCATAAGCATAATCATGACAATGTAGCAAACATGCAGATAATACCCATGTAAACAGCATAGCATCAACAATAACCATACTAAAGTAGGATAAACATGTGAGGTAAAGTCAGAGAAGTCAAGGCATAACAAGATGCAAGACACATGTATCAAAGTCAAAATACGTGCGACTCAAGCCCACAACTGACAAGTCATAGGGCATACAGCCCGAAAGTCACACAAATCAAACAGTCAAGTACACAGATCACAAGGAGAGGCAACGAACATCCGAGCTCAACTGTCAGCGGGTGGATCGTCATCCTGCATGAGATCATCCATCGTAGCATCAGCAGATCCTGGTGCAGCACTGCCTGAAGGGGCATCCCCTGGAAATGTATGGCGGCGCCACTCTGCGTACCAAGTCTGCTGCAATGTCTGAACCCCAGAGACAGTGGATTCCACGCCGGTCAATCTGCGATCAATGGATCGGAACTGTGATCGGACCTCCTCGCGGTAAATCTCTCGCAACTGAAAATCATGCTGGACGGTCTGATCCAGCTCTGAAATCTGCCAGCGCAGATCCGGCTCGGGCTCATTGTAGTAATCACCAGCAGCAGGAGCCTCATGAGGTGCAGCCGCCTCGGGTGGTGCCTGAAAATGTGGTGCTCCCCCAGGTAGCTCACCGAGTCCTCTCCCATCCTTCCAAACCAAGGTCCCATCGCGGTCCCATAAGATGATGCCGGACTTGGCAAATGCCCGCCGGCCAAGTCTGCAATCCTGTCGGACCATGGGGACTGTCCTGCCTTTGGTGACATCAACACCGACTGACATAAGCCAATCGGTGATGACGTGACCAAATGGCATGTAGACCGTGCAATGGCTCAACTCACGATAGGATAAGATGGACTGAAAGATACTCTCCATGATATCGAAGTCCATCCGGCGGTGCATGCCGTAGAGCATAAGGCAATGGTAGGGTCGAATCTCAGCTAAGGGCTTGGAAGTGATTGGAAGAATACAGTTTGTGATATTCTTGAATAAGACGTAATCAACAGGAGACAGACGTAGAGCTGCAAAGGTCGGAAAATCAGGACGCAACTCATCGAGACCGGCTGGGCGGGGATGACCAAAGAAGTGCTGATAAATGCCTTCGGGAGTAACACCCGCAAAAGGTGCCAATAAAGGATCAGGAAGCTCAGGGTAAATAGAATACATATTTGGTGATCGTCGACCACCCAGATATTCAACTAGAATCTCGTAAGAAAAGTTAAGGTTCCTCTTGGCGACTCGAGTGGTGAACTCGAAGCCCCCCTGAGGTCCCTGCTGAAGATTGTTGTAAAATTCGGAGACAAGGTCATAATTGATAGTTCTTTCCAGAGAGAGGAGAAAACCAAGGTTGTAATACATGATTATCTCCATGACCGACGGACAATGTTCAGTCAGAAAAAGGACATCAATGGATCGGCAGGATAACAATTTAAAAGTCCTTGACTGGAAGACCTATTCACAGGCTGCATTTGGAAAGCGAGAGCTCGAAGAAGGCTGAGGCCTTCTGGAGGGCGCAGATGAAGAAGGGGCTTTCCCCTTCGAGCTGCCCTCCGCAGCTTCTTTACCCTTAGATGATTTTCTAGAGATTGGAATAGATCATGACACAAGATTAGGGAAACACAACCACAATACAAGAATTGGTCATTGTACAGAGTAATCAAATGAGCGAGATTGATTTAATTACATGAACATAGTGTAATCAAGGACCCAAGATTTGATCATTGAATATAAGATACAACATTTGATCAAAAAGAGGACAATAGTGAAATGGGAGAGAGATTTGGTCACCGATGACACAATCAAAAGGTGAAGCATGGAAAGAGAGGGTCACGACTAACACAAGAAGGTCATGGCGCAACATCATAACATGGTTAGTGCAAATACAAAATCCATGAACTGATTCACAAAGTGAACTAACCAACATAAAGTTACTTAGGCGCCATGAAGAAAGTTCTTTAAGGTTAGAGAAAGAAATCATGCGGAAGAAGTTCTCGGCGCAGAAGGCTTCAGTGAGACAAACTTGCCAAAAACAAGGAGGAGCTCTTACGCAGAGGAGACGGTAGTAGAGCACGCGCAGGAAGAGAGAAACCGCAGAGAGGCTCACGCGTAGGAGGAAGGGAGATCGCACGCGCAGGAGAAAGATTTGGTGGTGAGGGGTTTTTGGTCGGCTAGGGTTCGACAATGAGGAGTTGTGAAGGAGTTAATCGGTTGGTGGATCGGTCCACCAACCACAATTTAATGCGCCTGAATGGATCACCGTTCGATCTGATAGCGCCCAGACCGATCAGGCTCTAGCCTGATCGGACTGGCCTATTCCTGATCGGTCGGGTGACCGATCAGGAAGGCTCCTGATCGATCAGCTGATCGATCAGGAAGCGAACAGTAGGGTCAGATGATTTTCGAGAGGCCCTCCTGATCGGTCTCTGGACCGATCACCACAAGATGCCAGATCGGTCTGGGGACCGACCCAGGCTAGCACAGAAAGGTTGGCCGAAATCTCGCAAAGTCTCTGTGACCCTTCTGATCGGTCTGTGGACCGATCAATGCAGAATGGAGCCAGATCGGTCTGGGGATCGATCAGCCCTAGACCTGATCGGTCCGGTGACCGATCAGGGTTCCTGATACTCCCTGATACGATCTGAAACATTCAGTTTCATATTTTCAGAATCTTTCCAACGAGATCTGATGAAGTTTATCGAACTTGGACATGATCTCATGACTAAAATTGATCCCTAAACAAAGATCAAAGGTCCTTATGGTTTGAACAAACACTTTGCTCCATTCAAGTGGAGTCAAACTCAATCAACAGTCATTTAAACAAGTTTTAACCAAGATTGTGCCAAATTCAAGTTTTCAATCAAGTTTCCTTGATTGGAATGTCCAAGTATGATCATGGAGCCAAATACACATGTGTTATACATTGGTTTTCCCCATACTTGGTCACCGAAGTGATTATTATCTCGTCAACTTAATTTCTCAAGGGATGCATTGACATTTTGAGAAATTGAGTTGATCCTAACATCTCACCCCATATCTAGCAAACAAAAATGTTTTGTTAAACCTTATAGTTTGTGTGATATGTCCCCAAAGTTACCCAATTGTATCTCAACAATTTCGAAAAGATCACAAAGGGTTTTGGATGCGTTTTGAAATTTATGAAGCACGACACATTCTCAACTCCCTTCTTAGAAAACTAAATTCATTTTCGGAGAGTGGTTTAGTGAAAATGTCAGCTAGGTTTGATTTGGACTCTACATGTGAGAGTACAATATCTCCCTTAGCCACATGATCTCTAATGAAGTGGTGACGCACTTCAATATGTTTTGTCCTAGAATGATGGACTGGATTTTTGGTTAGATTAATTGTGCTAATGCTATCACATAACACTTGCACACCCTTGTAACTCAATCCATAGTCCTCTAGAGTGTGAATCATCCACAACAATTGCGATACGCTCTCTCCCATAGCAATATACTCTGCCTCGGTCGTAGAGAGAGCAACACAATGTTGCTTCCGACTTGACCAACTTACTAAGTATGAACCTAAGAATTGGCAACCCCCACTTGTGCTTTTCCGGTCCAACTTACATCCAGCATAGTCGGAATCCGTATAGCCAATTAAATCAAATGATTCGGTATGGGGGTACCAAAGACCGACTCCTAGTGTGCCTTTAAGATATCTCAAAATTCGCTTAACAGCCATTAAATGAGATTCCTTGGCACAGACTTGATACCTAGCGCATATACCCACAGCGAAAAGAATATCAGGTCGACTAGCTGTGAGGTATAGCAAACTCCCTATCATGCTTCGATATTGAGTCAAATCAATGGGTTTACCACTCTCATCATTATCTCATCTTGTATTTGTAGCCATGGGAGTAGTTACCTCTTTTGAATCACTCATATTGAATNTCTTCCCTGTCACCTGCAGCTTAATCAGAGTGCACAGCATATCAAGCAGGAAATCATGTATCAGATGTTAAGCGCAGAGAATCGGATACGTTCAGACGCGATCAGAGCGTCTGACAGTGCATTTTGAATTAAAGTGATCGGTCATCGGACCGATCAGAGAGCCTCTTGATCGGTCACCAGACCGATCAGGCTGGGTCCAGACCGATCAGGCTCCGTCCTGATCGGTCCCCAACGCTCAATTAGAAATCGTGATTTCTTTGGGACTCTCCTGGATCGATCACCAGACCGATCCCAGGTTGTGGATCGATCACTAGACCGATCCACCCCTTTATCGGGCGATTTCTGAGCTTTGCAGTCCAAACCTCCTGATCGGTCACCGGACCGATCAGGGAGCCTCCTGATCGGTCACCAGACTGATCAGGTCATGTCCAGACAGATCAGGCTCCGTCCTGATCGATCATAGAGAGGAACCCGCGATGCTGGATCGTTCTCCAGAACGATCTGCACAGCGATCTTGATCGGTCACCAGTTCGATCAGGAGCAGTTCAGCAAGGGAACTCAACCTCACTGTTTGCTCCTTGATCGGTCACCAGACCGATCAGGAGCAAAGCAAAGGGTGAAACGCATACTCCCTGATCGGTCACCAGACCGATCAGTCATCGCTGGATCGGTCACCAGACCGATCCACGAAGGAGCACCGTGCCAACTCCCTGATCGGTCACCAGACCGATCCAGGGGCTCCAACCTAGCCCTCTAAGCTAGGGTTTCATCCACCTTAGCCCTCCAAGCTAAGGATTTTTCACCTAACCCTCCAAGTTGGGAATTTGCACCTCACCCTCCAAGTTCGGACTTTTCACCTAGTCCTCTAAGCTTGGACTTTTCACCAAACCCTTCCGGATTAGGACTTTTCCAAACCTAGCCCTCCAAGCTAGGACCTAACCCTCCAAGCCAGGACTTTTTCACCTAACTCTCCAAGTTGGGACTTTTCACCTAACCCTCCAAGTTAGGACTTTTCACCTAGCCCTCCAAGCTAGGACTTTTCACCCAACCCTTCCGAATTAGGACTTTTCAACACCTAGCCCTCCAAGCTAGGATTTTCCACACCTAACCCTCCATGTTAGGATTTTCCAATACCTAGCCCTCCAAGCTAGGATTTCCCATACCCTGCCTGATCCCCGATCAGGACTTAATCATAATCATCAACCTAAACTAAAATCGGTGCCAACACCAAAACAACAATCAGGGTCAGACTGCATCAACAATCTCCCCCTTTTTGTTGTTTGACAATCCGATTTTAAGTTTAGGGATTCTTAATCAATTTCTCAACTTTCAGAATCATAGGGGAATCAAGATCCTCCCCCTACAATATAATCATCCTAAACTTAACCGACCAACACTCTCCCCCTTTGTCGAACACGAAAAGGGTCTAGAGGGGCTGTTAAGTTTAACCATACTCCCCCGCAATCCTAGGGGTATCCCAAAATCATAAAGATTTAATTGATTTTTGATTGAAATTTTGGAACACATATGTCATCATGTGAAAAGATAGATCAAGATATAGCATTCACATGCAGCATATGAACATGACATCATAAGCATAAGCATGGCAATGTAGCAAACATGCAGATAATACTCCTGTAAACAGCATAGCATCAATAATAAACATACTAAAGTAGGATAAACATGTGAAATAAAGTCAGAGAAGTCAAGGCATAACAAGATGCAAGACACATGCATCAAAGGCAAAATACGTGCGGCTCAAGGCCACAACTGAAAAGTCATAGGGCATACAGCCCGAAAGTCATACAAATCAAACAGTCAAGTACACAGATCACAAGGAGAGGCAACGGACATCCAAGCTCAACTGTCAGCGAAGGGATCGTCATCCTGCATGAGATCATCCATCGTAGCATCAGCAGATCCTGGAGCAGCACTGCCTAAAGGGGCATCCCCTGGAAATGTATGGCGGCGCCACTCTGCGTACCAAGTCTGCTGCAATGTCTGGACCCCAGAGACAGTGGATTCCACGCCGGTCAATCTGTGATCAATGGATCGGAACTATGAACGGACCTCCTCGCGGTAAATCTCTCGCAACTGAAAATCATGCTGGACGGTCTGATCCAGCTCTGAAATCTGCCAGCGCAAATCCAGCTCGGGCTCATCGTAGTAATCACCAGCAACAGGAGCCTCATGAGGTGCAGGAGCATCAGCTGGTGCCTGAAAATGTGGTCCTCTCCCAGGTAGTTCACCGAGTCCTCTCCCATCCTTCCAAACCAAGGCCCCATCGTGGTCCCGTAAGATGATGCCGGACTTGGCAAATGCCCGCTGGCCAAGTCTGCAATCCTGTCGGACCATGGGGACTGTCCTGCCTTTGGTGACATCAACACCGACTGACATAAGCCAATCAGTGATGACGTGACCAAATGACATGTAGACCGTGCGACGGCTCGGCTCACGATAGGATAAGATGGACTGAAAGATGCTCTCCATGATATCGAAGTCCATCCGGCGGTGCATGCCGTAGAGCATAAGGCAATGGTAGGGTCGGATTTCGGTCAAAGGATTTGAAGTGATTGGAAGAATACAATTTGTGATAATTTTGAACAGGACGTAATCAGTGGGAGAGAGACGAAGTGCTGCAAAGGTAGGAAAATTAGGGCCCAACTCATCGAGACCGGCCGGGCGGGGATGACTAAAGAAGTGCTGATAGATAGCATCAGGAGTAATGTCCGCAAAAGGTGCCAATAAGGGATCAGGAAGCTCAGGGTAGATAGAATATAGATTTGGTGATCGTCGACCACCCAGATACTCTGCTATAATCTCGTAAGAGAAATCAAGGTTCTTCTTGGCGACTCGAGTGGTGAACTCAAAGCCCCCCTGAGGACCCTGCTGAAGATTGCTGTAAAATTCAGAGACGAGGTCATAATTGATAGTTCTTTCCAGAGAGAGGAGAAAACCAAGGTTGTAATACATGATTATCACCATGACCGACGGACAATGTTCAGTCAGAAACGGGACTTCAATGGATCGGCAGGGTAGAAGCATAAAGGTGCGGGATTGGAATGCCTGTTCACAGGCAGCATTTGGGAAGCGAGAGCTTGAAGAAGGTTGAGGCCTTCTGGAGGGCGCAGATGAAGAAGGGGCTTTCCCCTTAAAGCTACCCTCCGCAGCTTCTTGACCCTTAGATGATTTTCCAGAGATTGGAATAGATCATGATGTTGGAACTCGGATGGCTAGAGAGGGGGGGGGTGAATATAGCCAGACACTTAAGTTTGAAGCTTTTAAAATCTTTCTGCAATTCAGAGTTAGGCAGCGGAAGCAAATGCAGAAACAGAAATAACAAACAGAAATCAAAACAAACACAGCAAACCAGACGACACAGCGATGTACCAGGTTCGGGGATAACATGCCCCTACTCCTTGGCGTGCCCGTAAGATGGGCGATCCCTTGATCGTCGGCAGATCAAGCCCCGGTGAACACCGGATAAGATAGAGCCTCCTTCTCGGTGGAGAAACCTCTCCACAGATCTCACGGATGGTTGAACTTGAGTACAAGAGATCACACAAGAAGGAACACTCACAAAGATCTCACAGGAATGCAACAAGATCGCTCAAGCACAAAGCAACAGAGAGCACGAACACAGCCCAACCAAACTTCCCAAGTTTCTGTCTTGTTCGCCTCACCTCCTCTGCTTCCAGCTTCGTCTCTTAAGCTCCTGCTCAACGTCGCCAGCTCCATCAGCACCACTGACCCACACCCTGACCCACTGACCTCTCTGAGCACTCAGTCCACTGGACACTCCTCCAGCTGAGCCTCCGTCAGTTGCAGCCGCGGCCTTTGTCAGTTGCCAGTTGCGCCAGACGCCGTTGAGACCTGAAAACACAATAGATCCAAACCTGCTCCATGGAAAGTCCTCCATTGACCCTCCTTGAGTATTTGAATCCTCCTGTGTCACCTGCACACTTCAACAGAAGCTTAGCAAATCGATATCAAATAAAATCAACAAGTAGCAGTGAAAACAGACGCGATCAGAGCTTCTGACAGCGTATTTGAATTAAAGTTCTGCGCCTGATCGGTCACCAGACCAATCCAGTCTTCTGCACACTCCTGATTGGTCCCCAGACCAATCAGGCTCCAGCCTGATCGGTCACCAGACCAATCAGGCTGTTTCCAGTGAGAAAACTTTAATCGTAGACATCAGATCCTAGGTCTTGGATCGGTCACCGGACCGTTCAGGAGCTGATCAGCGGGGGAACTCAACTCACTGTGTGCTCCCTGATCGGTCACCAGACCGATCAGGAGCTGTGCAGTGAGTGAAACGCATACTCCCTGATCGGTCACCAGACCGATCAGTCATCGCTGGATCGGTCACCAGACCGATCCACGAAGGAGCACCGTGCCAACTTCCCTGATCGGTCACCAGACCGATCCAGGCAAGCCCAAATGCACTCTAAGTCACGAGAACAAGCCTCCAGCCCTTCTCTGACTCGTGCCATGCCCAGCTTCACTCACTGGGACTTCAACCTAGCCCTCCAAGCTAGGACCTGGCTTCACTCACCAGGGTTTCGGTCACCCGGCTTCACTCACCGGGACCTGGCTTCACTCACCAGGATTTCAACCTAGCTTCACTCACTAGGATTTCAATCACCTGGCTTCACTCACCAGGACCCGGCTTCACTCACCGAGATTTCCCTCACCTGGCTTCACTCACCAGGACCCGGACTTCACTCACCGGGATTTCCATCACCTGACTTCACTCACCAGGACCCGGCTTCACTCACCGGGATTTCATCCAACCTAGCCCTCCAGGCTAGGACCTGACCCTCCAAGCCAGGACTTTTTCACCTAACCCTCCAAGTTGGGACTTTTCACCTAACCCTCCAAGTTAGGACTTTTCACCTAGCCCTCCAAGCTAGGACTTTTCACCCAACCCTTCCGAATTAGGACTTTCAACACCTAGCCCTCCAAGCTAGGATTTTCCAATCACTCCGTGCCTAATCCCCGATTAGGACTTAATCATAATCATAATCATCAACCTAAACTAAAATCGATGTCAACACCAAAACAACAATCAGGGTCAGACTGCATCAACAATCTCCCCCTTTTTGTTGTTTGACAATCCGATTTTAAGTTTAGGGATTCTCAATCAATTTTCTCAGATTCAGAATCATAGGGGAATCAGGATCCTCCCCCTACAATATAATCATCCTAAACTTAACCAACCACACTCTCCCCCTTTGTCGAACACCGAAAAGGGTCTAAAGGGGCTGTTAAGTTCAACCATACTTCCCCTCAACCAAGGGTCTCTCCCCAAACCCAAAATAATCAAAGGATAATCTTTGAATTGCATATGAGAGGCATATACCATAAATGTATCATGGCAACAACGTATATGCATCATACGTCAATAAGTGTGAATTGCACATGAAACCATATACAGAATTATATCATGATCAAACATGTATATGTTTCATGTGACAAGTAGGGAATGCATCTGTATCCGATACATAATCCTGAGTAGTCTCCGTGACCAATCAGGTTCGTTGATTACTTGATACAGAAATATTTCTTATTAATCTGGGGAGCGATCAAATTTCAGAAAAATTCCTGAAACTCTGATACATTCCTGATCAGACTGCATTAACAATTTACATTCCACAATAGGGGTGTAGACTCTATTAATATTCGACATTTCAGAAATATTTCTGAAACACGACATCAAGAACAAGAGTCATGGCTCAACAAACCCTTTCTTATGAATTTGAACATTCCAACATAGGTTTGTATCAAATCACTATTAAGTACCAGGTTTGTACCACTTGAACAAATGTGTTTCAATTGTAATTGGTTTGTATCAGATTTGTTAGGAGTATAATCATTAAACTGATACAATTCGATGAGAAGAGATTGGCTTGAGGAGGTTTTGGATCAACTTGGAACGATCTGGGAGTTCCTTGATCAGAGTTGGTCTGATCGGTCACCAGACCGATCAGAAGCACCCCTGATCGGTCGGTGGACCGATCAGGGATGATACAGAATGGTTTCTGAAACTGATCAGTTTCAGAAACAAGTTCGTTTCAACTCTTAATCACTCTAATCCCTAATACAATCAGATTTACTCCCCAAATGAGTTCCATTAACCATAAATCATTTAATCAAAACAGGCAATCTGATTTGGGTCTCTTAACTAAGCTTCATTTCATATCAAGGATTAAGAATTTCCATGGATTAATATACCATCACTAGGTTGACTGATCAATTATGTTCTAAGCATGTTCTTGGCATGATCTTGAGTTTTCAAAAACAGATTTATGTCAAAGCATGATAAGTATGCTCTAAGCAATAACTTGAATGTCAAAACATGTTTGTATCAAAATTCCAAGGCAGGTATGCATACCATCACTTGAACAGGAAGTTTATAATCATGGATAGCATGGATGCATATTGCTATTTATCAACATCAATACATGAATGAAATCTATTTGTGCCAAGGCATGATCGGAATGTTTTTAGCATGATCATTTTTATTCCAAACAAATTTGATAATTCAATCTACACCTAAGTATTGATATCTCGATAATCCAAATAATATTGGGCATATGAAAAACGTCAAGTTTGATGAGAAAACAGCTAAGTCATAGAAGTTAAGTATTGAGTCTTGAATCATCACAAACTATGAGTTCATACTTGTTTCCTAACATGTCTTCATGTTGTGTAACACATATAGTAAGTAAACTCATGGCATACTAGAACAGGTTCAAAAACACCTTAAGCTTGAGTTATGACATATCATTAATCATCATTTGCAGTAAATATAAAATGCTATAGGAAAACCAATTATCCTAAGCAATTCATGGCATGAGCAAGTTGTGGGTTAGTCTAAGCCATTCATGTGAATTTGAGGAAATGGTAAGCACATTCCTAACTAGGAATGACTATATGTTTGGAGCACCAAATATCAACCACCCATGTTGATAGATGCTCCCCCTCAAACTAAGCTATACAATTCGAAAGATAGAGGTTTTAGGTACCCAAATTTTGGGACCTAATGAATCTACAATGAATGACTTTGGCACCCATGCCTTAGTCATTTTCTTTCTAGCCTTTTGAACCCTAGAGGCATTTGGTGACCTAAATTGAGTTCTTAACATTAAAGATATGACACTAAAGATATAACATTAGGTTCTTTAGGTTGGTAACTCAAACCAACCTTGTTGTACATCGCCTTTTGTGAGTTGAGTATCATATCTAATGTTTTAGAGCTTGTTGAAAACTTCTCAAGAACATTCTTGAGGTTTTCAACTTCGCTCTTCAAGTTCTTATTTTTATCCTTAAAGGATTCATCATGCAAAGCATTAATATCCTCAACCTTAGAGGATCTCAATTCTTTTACTTCCAACCTTAGGGGGCGTTTGGTTTGCATTTTCCAGTCTATTTTCCATTTTCATTTTCTATAGAAAATGTGATTTTCTGAAAAACATGTTTGGTTTGCATTTTCCAACTTTGTTTTCCAGAAAAAAACATAGCATTTTTTGGAAAACTGGAAATGAAAAAAGTCATTTTTCTGAAAACTAGAAAATACAATTTTTGGAAAAATGAAAATGAAAAATGGAACAAACCAAACGTCCCCTTAATGTTTTGACTTTGGCCTTAGATTTCTTAAGTATTTTTGTCAAGTACGCTATTGCTCTATAGCATTTGTCTAACTCGGGAGAGATTACCTCTTCATCATCCGAAGATGATGAAGGCGCGGTTGAGGAGCTTCTTGATTCGTTGTCACTCTCCTCTTCATTTAAATCCTCTATGGCCATGCGGGCACGGTGATGAGTGTACTTCTCCTCCTTCTCTTCTTCGGATGAACTAGAGGACGGTTCATCCCATGTGGCCCTCAAGGTCTTCTTTTTCTTCTTTGATTTACCCTTCTTCTTCTTTAACTTTGGACAGTCATCCTTGTAATGTCCTTTCTTGCTACACTCATAATAAGTAACATTAGACTTATCAATTGTAATTCCACTCAAGTTACCTTTACCCTTGAAGTGTCGGCTCTTCCTCATCATTCTTCTCACAAAATTGGTCATCTCAGAGGAAGAAGACCCGCTGCCATCCTCCTCAGAATCGGACTCGGACTCGGACTCGGATGAGGATGAAGATGAAGAGACTTCCTTCTCCTTCTTCTTCTTCTTGTTGTCACCTGCCACTAAGGCAATACCTTTCTCTTTTGAACTTTTGTTAGAGATCTCATGTAGTTCCATTTCACAAAATAGATCTTCTAACTTAACACAAGATAAATCCTTGGACACCTTGTAAGCATCCACCATGGATGACCACAAGGCGTTCCTAGGAAAAGCTTTGAGAACATACCTCACTAAGTCTCGATTTTCTACCTTTTCATCAATGGAGTGGAGACCATTCAATACTTCTTTAAATCGATAATGAAGCGTACTTACAGTTTCATTTTCTCCCATTGTCAAGTTCTGGAGTTGGCTGTGAAGGAGATCCTTCTTGGCTGTCCGGGTGTCTTAAGTTCCTTCATGGAGCTCAAGGAGTTTGTTCCATAGGTCTTTGGCAGAGGTGAAGGGGCCAACCTTGATTAACTGGTCTTGGACATTCCGCACTGCAGGGTAACCACAGCTTTGGCATTTGCTTCACCCTTTCTAATTTGCTCAGCCGACCAACTTGAGAAATCGAGGTCTCTTCCTTCGGCATCCCTTGGAGGGATGAAACCTTCTTTGAACGAGAACCACATGCACATGTTGGTCTTCAAATAAAACTCCATTCTTGACTTCCAATATGAAAAATCAGTGCCGTCGAGGAAAGGAGGTCGGTTTGTGCTCAATCCTTCTCTTCCAGCCATCTTGCTGTAAGCTCTCGGATGTTAAGCCGTGAACAGAGCCCCAAGCTCTGATACCACTTGTTGGAACTCGGATGGCTAGAGAGGGGGGGTGAATATAGCCAGACACTTAAGTTTGAAGCTTTTAAAATCTTTCTGCACTTCAGAGTTAGGCAGCGGAAGCAAATGCAGAAACAGAAATAACAAACAGAAATCAAAACAAACACAGCAAACCAGACGACACAATGACGTACAAGGTTCGGGGATAACTTGCCCCTACTCCTTGGCGTGCCCGTAAGGTGGGCGATCCCTTGATCGTCGGCAGATCAAGCCCCGGTGAACACCGGATAAGATAGAGCCTCCTTCTCGGTGGAGAAACCTCTCCACAGATCTCACGGATGGTTGAACTTGAGTACAAGAGATCACACAAGAAGGAACACTCACAAAGATCTCACAGGAATGCAACAAGATCGCTCAAGCACAAAGCAACAGAGAGCACGAACACAGCCCAACCAAACTTCCCAAGTTTCTGTCTTGTTCGCCTCACCTCCTCTGCTTCAGCTTCGTCTCTTAAGCTCCTGCTCAACGTCGCCAGCTCCATCAGCACCACTGACCCACACCCTGACCCACTGACCTCTCTGAGCACTCAGTCCACTGGACACTCCTCCAGCTGAGCCTTCGTCAGTTGCTAGCCGCGCCTTTGTCAGTTGCCAGTTGCGCCAGACGCTGTTGAGACCTGAAAACACAATAGATCCAAACCTGCTCCATGGAAAGTCCTCCATTGACCCTCCTTGAGTATTTGAATCCTCCTGTGTCACCTGCACACTTCAACAGAAGCTTAGCAAATCGATATCAAATGAAATCAGCAAGTAGCAGTGAAAACGACGCGATCAGAGCTTCTGACAGCGTATTTGAATTAAAGTTCTGCGCCTGATCGGTCACCAGATCGATCAGGAAGGACCCTGATCGGTCACCAGACCGATCTAGAAGTCTTCTGCACACTCCTGATTGGTCCCTAGACCAATCAGGCTCCAGCCTGATCGGTCACCAGACCAATCAGGCTGTTTCCAGTGAGAAAACTTTAATCGTAGACATCAGATCCTAGGTCTTGGATCGGTCACCGGACCGTTCAGGAGTTGATCAGCGGGGGAACTCAACTCACTGTGTGCTCCCTGATCGGTCACCAGACCGATCAGGAGCTGTGCAGTGAGTGAAACACATACTCCCTGATCGGTCACCAGACCGATCAGTCATCGCTGGATCGGTCACCAGACCGATCCACGAAGGAGCACCATGCCAACTTCCCTGATCGGTCACCAAACCGATCCAGGCAAGCCCAAATGCACTCTAAGTCACGAAAACAAGCCTCCAGCCCTTCTCTGACTCCTGTCATGCCCAGCTTCACTCACTGGGACTTCAAGCTAGCCCTCCAAGCTAGGACATGGCTTCACTCACCAGGGTTTCGGTCACCCAGCTTCACTCACTGGGACCTGGCTTCACTCACCAGGATTTCAACCTAGCTTCACTCACTAGGATTTCAATCACCTGGCTTCACTCACCAGGACCCGGCTTCACTCACCGGGATTTCCATCACCTGGCTTCACTCACCAGGACTCGGCTTCACTCACCGGGATTTCCACCACCTGGCTTCACTCACCAGGACCCGGGCTTCACTCACCGGGATTTCATAAAACCTAACCCTCCAGGCTAGGACATGACCCTCCAAGCCAGGACTTTTTCACCTAACCCTCCAAGTTGGGACTTTTCACCTAACCCTCCAAGTTAGGACTTTTCACCTAGCCCTCCAAGTTAGGACTTTTCACCTAGCCCTCCAAGCTAGGACTTTTCACCCAACCCTTCCGAATTAGGACTTTCAACACCTAGCCCTCCAAGCTAGGATTTCCAATCACTCCGTGCCTAATCCCCGATTAGGACTTAATCATAATCATAATCATCAACCTAAACTAAAATCGATGTCAACACCAAAACAACAATCAGGGTCAGACTGCATCAACACATGACACAAGATTAAAGATTGATCAAAAGACAAGAGGTAACCCAAACCCAATCAGTGAATATAAGATACAACATTTGTTCAAAAAGAGGACAATTAATGAAATGAGAGAGAGATTTGGTCACAGATGACACAATCAAAAGGTGAAGCATGGAAAGATAGGGTCACAACCAACACAAGAAGGTCACGGCGCAACATCATAACATGGTTTGTGCAAATACAAAATCCATGAACTAATTCACAAAGTGAACTGACCAACATAAACTTACTTAGGCGCCATGGAGAAAGATCTTGAAGGTTGGAGAAAGAAATCGCGCGTAAGAAGTTCTCGGCGCAGAAGGCTTCAGTGAGACAAACTTGCCAAAAAACAGGGAGGAGCTCTTGCGCAGAGGAGACGGTAGTAGAGCACGCGCAGGAAGAGAGAAACCGCAGAGAGGCTCACGCGTAAGAGGAAGGGAGATCGCACACGCAGGAGAAAGCTTCAGTGGTGAGGGGTTTTTGGTCGGCTAGGGTTCGACAATGAGGAGTTGTGAAGGAGTTAATCGGTTGGTGGATCGGTCCACCAACCAGACTTTAATGTGATTGAACGGATCACCGTTCGATCTGATAGCGCCCAGACCGATCAGGCTCTGGCCTGATCGGACTGGCCTGTTCCTGATCGGTCGGGTGACCGATCAGGAAGGCTCCTGATCGATCAGCTGATCGATCAGGAAGCGAACAGTAGGGTTAGATGATTTTCCACAGGCCCTCCTGATGGATCTCTGGACCGATCACCACAAGGTGCCAGATCGGTCTGGGGACCGACCCAAGCTAGCACAGAAAGGTTGGCCGAAATCTCGCAAAGTCTCTGTGACCCCTCTGATCGGTCTGTGGACCGATCAATGCAGAATGGAGCCAGATCGGTCTGGGGACCGATCAGCCCTAGGCCTGATCGGTCCAGTGACCGATCAGGGTTCCTGATATTCCAGATACGATCTAAAACTTTCAGTTTCAGATTCTCACACGAATTTCAAAGGGATATGGTGAAGGATATCGATCTTGGAAGCCGTCCCTCGTCTATAATTGATCTCCAACCAAGGATCAAAGGTCCTTAGGGTTTGAACAAGTCACTTTGCTCCACCCAAGTGGAGTCAAACTCAAACAACAATCATTCAAACAATTTGTGCCAAATCCAAGTTTCCAATCAAGTTTCCTTGATTGGAATGTCCAAGTATGATCATGGAGCCAAATACACATGTGTTATGCATTGGTTTTCCCCATACTTGGTTACCAAAGTGATTTTTATCTCGTCAACTTAAATTCTCAAGGGATGCATTGACATTTTGAGAAATCGAGTTGATCCTAGCATCTCACCCCATTTCTAGCAAACAAAAACATTTTGGTAAGCCTTATAGTTTGTGTGAGATGTCCCCAAAGTTACCCAATTGTTTTCCAACAATTTGAAATAATCATGAAGGGTTTTGAATGCATTTTGAAATTCAAGAAGCACGACACATTCCCAACTCCCTTCTTAGGAAACTAAATTCATTTTCGGGGAGTGGTTTGTGAAAATGTCAGCTAGGTTTGATTTGGACTCTACATGTGAGAGTACAATATCTCCCCTAGCAACATGATCCCTAATGAAGTGGTGACGCACTTCAATATGTTTGGTCCTAGAATGATGGACTGGATTTTTGGTTAGGTTAATTGTGCTAATGTTGTCACACAACACTTGCACATTTTTGTAACTTATTCCATAGTCCTCCAGAGTGTGAATATCCACAACAATTGTGATACACTCTCTCCCATGGCGATATATTCTGCCTCGGTCGTGGAGAGAGCAACACAATGTTGCTTCCGACTTGACCAACTAACTAAGGATGAACCTAAGAATTGACAACCCCCACTTGTGTTTTTCCGATCCAACTTACATCCAGCGTAGTCGGAATCGGTATAGCCAATTAAATCAAAAGATTCGGTACGGGGGTACCATAGACCGACTCCAATTGTGCCTTTAAGGTATCTCAAAATTCTCTTGACAACGATTAAGTGAGATTCCTTGGCACAGACTTGATACCTAGCGCACATACCCACAGCAAAAAGAATATCAGGTCGACTAGCTGTGAGGTATAGCAAACTACCTATCATGCTCCGATATTGAGTCAAATCAACGGGTTTACCACTCTCATCATTATCTAATCTTGTATTTGTAGCCATGGGAGTGGTTACCTCTTTTGAATCACTCATGTTGAATTTTCGAAGTATTTCTTGTGTATACTTTGATTGGTGCACATGGATACCATCGCGAGTTTGCTTGATTTCAAGTCCAAGGAAGAAAGCCAACTCTCCCACTAGACTCATTTCAAACTCACTTTCCATGTGTCCAATGAATTCATTTAAATAGCCCTTATTATTCGAGCCACAAATTATGTCATCGACATATACTTGAGCTACAAAAATATTGTCACCATCTCTCCGTAGAAATAGTGTAGGGTCTATTTGGCCTCTTACAAAGCCTTTTTCAATCAGAAAAGTTGACAACCACTCGTACCAAGCTCGGGGTGCTTGTTTAAGACTATAAAGTACCTTTTTGAGCTTGAACACGTGGTTTGGGAATTCAGTACTCTCAAACCCTGGAGGCTGTTCGACATAGACCTCTTCCCTAATTAGACCATTTAGAAAAGCCGATTTGACGTCCATTTGATATAATTTGAAACCACGATGTGCTGCAAATGCTAGCATCAATCGGATGGACTCTAATCGTGCCACGGGAGCATAGGTCTCATCATAATCAAGGCCTTCAACTTGACTGTAGCCCTTGGCTACTAAGCGTGCCTTGTTTCTAATGATTTCTCCCTTATGGTTCAATTTGTTCTTGAAGACCCATTTGGTTCCAATGATGGTGGTCTTCTTAGGTCTAGGAACTAAGTCCCAAACTTGACTCCTTTCAAATTGACCTAGTTCATCTTGCATTGCAATGATCCAATCAGGATCATTTAATGCTTCATCAATTTTTTTAGGTTCAATTTCAGAAATTAAAGCAACTTCATTAGCCTCATTCCGGAAGAATGATCTAGTCCTAACCCCATGGTGGATGTCTCCAACAATTTGGTCTTGGGGATGACTAGAGGCTAATCTAGTTTGCCTAGGTGTTGGTGGTGCTTCTTGAACAGGTTCACTAGACATAAGCTCAGCCTCAGGATCCGGCTGATCAATGGGTTGTCTAGGCTCACCGTCATCGGATTCATCACCATCAACAAAATTTGGACTCTTATTCAAACTTAGTCTCCTAAGTTCGAATTGGACTTCATCTTCTGGTTGACCATTGACTTTTGGAATTTCTTCAAAGACAACATCAGAAGACTCTTCAATTAATCTGGACTTCTTGTTGTAGACTCGGTAGGCTTTGCTAACGAGGGAATACCCGACTAGTATCCCTTCATCAGCCTTTGCCGTGAACTTTCCAAGATGGTCCTTGGTGTTTAGGATGAACACCTTACAACCAAACACCCTAAGATGTTTAACCGTAGGTGGTTTTCCAAACCAAAGTTCATGGGGAGTCTTTCCTAAAAACCTATGGATGAGAACTCGGTTTTGCACATAGCAAGCTGTATTTACAGCTTCAGCCCATAAGTAACTCGGGAGTGAGTACTCATTAAGCATGCTTCGTGCAGCCTCTTGTAGAACACGGTTCTTCCTCTCTACAACACCATTTTGTTGTGGTGTTCTAAGAGTAGAGAACTCATGTCTATAACCTCTATCTTGACAAAATTCTAAAAACCGTTGGTTTTGAAATTCACCTCCATGATCACTTCTAATTGTCTTAATTGTTGATGATTTTTCATTTTCAACTCTTCTACAAAAAGAAATGAAAACATCTAAGGTTTGGTCCTTATATTTTAAAAAGTAGGTCCATGTATATTTAGTGAAATCATCAATGATCACAAAACAATATCTACTTCCATTCAATGATATGATAGTACTACAATCAAATAGATCCATGTGAAGTAAATCTAAAGCTGTAGAAGTACTTACAGTGCTTTTACCTTTATGTGCAGATTTCGTTTGCTTACCCATTTGACATGCATCACAAAGTTTGTCTTTTTCGTACTTGATGCTTGGTAAGCCACGAACTAACTCCTTGTTGGCCAACTTTCGGATGTTCTTCATGTTCACATGTGCTAGTCTCCGGTGCCAAAGGGTGGACTCTTCGTCTTTTGACATGAGACACTTAGCAAAAGCATTAGTAGCACTTTTAAATGAAACTTGATAAATATTGTCTACTCTTGCTCCTACTAGTACCGTGTCCAAGGTGTCATGTTGTCTAACTAGACATTGACTTGGTTGAAAATCAATTGTGTAACCCGTGTCACACAATTGACTGACACTTAGGAGATTAAAAGTCATCCCCTTGACTAGAAGGACATTTGAAATTCTAAGACATTCGGATATTTGAATGTCTCCTATTCCTATGACCTTAAGGCTACCATTGTTACCAAATGAAACATTACCTCTACTTTTCTTGTGAAGTGTGGTAAACAATGATCTATCCCCGGTCATGTGTTTGGAGCATCCACTATCAACGAACCAAGTTGATAGATGCTCCCCCTCAATCATAACCTACACAATTCGAAAAATAGAAGTTTTAGGTACCCAAACCTTGGGACCTAAAGCATCAACTAAACAAGACTTAGGCACCCATGCCTTGACAACTTTCTTTTGAACCTTGGGTGTCCTAGATTGTCTCATATCAGTCCTAGACATAAGAGACACAAATGAGGGTTCTTTAGGACGGTAACCAATACCGGCCCTATTGTAGACTGCCCTTTGGGCATTCAAGATCATGTCTAGGGTTTTAGAGCTAGTTGAGAACTTCTCAAGAATATTCTTGAGTTTCTCAACTTCACTCTTTAATGATTGGTTTTCTTCTACTAGCAAATCATCATGCAAATCATCTACATCCTCAACCTTAGAGGATTTCAAATGTTCAACCTCAAGTTTTAATGACTTAATCTCATCTTCTAACAATTCAACATGTAAGTCATCAATGTTATCATCCCTAGATAGTTTCAATTGATCAATTTCTAATTGCAATGCTTTAACCTTATTTTTTGACTTCTTCAACATATTG
Source organism: Boesenbergia rotunda (assembly GCA_024364735.1). Lineage (NCBI taxonomy): Eukaryota > Viridiplantae > Streptophyta > Magnoliopsida > Zingiberales > Zingiberaceae > Boesenbergia > Boesenbergia rotunda. Next base: position 180,895 of record JAGFNQ010003568.1, read on the forward strand.
GTTAAACATGCAATTGCTCTATAACATTTTTCAAGTTCGGGAGAAGTTACCTCTTCATCATCCGAAGATGATGAAGCCGCGTTTGAGGAGTTGGAAGATTCATCACTGCTCTCTTGATCTCCCAATGCCATGAGTGCCACATGCCTTGTGCTCTTCTCCTCCTTCTCTTCATCGGATGAGCTTGAGGAGGATTCATCCCAAGTGGCCTTCAACACCTTCTTCTTCTTCTTGGATTTTTCTTCTTTCTTTTGGATTTCTCCTCCTTCTTCTTTAGCTTTGGGCATTCATTCTTGAAATGCCCTTTCCTACCACACTCAAAGCAAGAAGCATTAGTCTTATCAAGTTTAGCTTCACTAGAGTTACCCTACTCTTGAAGCGTCGACCCCTTCTCATCATCCTTCTCACAAAGTTCGCCATCTCGGAGGATGAGGAGCCGCTGCCATCTTCCTCGAAATCGGACTCGGATTCGGAAGAGGATGAAGATGAAGTGACTTCCTTTCCTTCTTCTTCTCCTTCTTCTTCTTATTGGATCGATCCCCTGCAACTAAGGCAATCCCCTTCTCCTTGGGGCTTTGTTAGCCATTTCATGTAATTCCATTTCACAAAACAAATCATCTAACTTAACAATGGATAAATCCTTGGATACTTTGTAGGCATCCACCATGGATGACCACAAAGCATTCCTTGGAAATGCTTTTAGTACATACCTCACAAGGTCGCGATTCTCGACCTTTTCATCAATCGAATGAAGCCCATTGAGGACTTCCTTGAACCGGCTATGTAGCTCACTTACCGATTCATTTTCCTTCATGGAGAGATTTTGTAATTGGTTGAGAAACAAATCCCTCTTGGCAATTCTTGAGTCTCGGGTGCCCTCGTGGAGTTCGATGAGCTTGTTCCACAAGTCCTTTGCACTTGTGAAAGGACCAACCTTGATGAGTTGGTCTTTGTTCATGCCGCATTGTAGAGTGACAACCGCCTTTGCGTCGGCTTCACTCTTCCGAGTTTGTTCGGCTGTCCACCGCCATGATTCAAGTTCCTTGCCTTCATCATCCTTAGGAGGAGTGAAACCCTCCTTCACCGCGAACCAAGTGTTGATGTCCATCTTTAAATAATACTCCATCTTTGATCTCCAATATTGGAAATCAGCGCCATCAAAGAAAGGAGGTCGGGTGGTGGAAAATCCTTCTCTCAACGCCATGGATGATAGCTCTCGGTTGTTAATCCGCAAAAACAGAGCCCCAAGCTCTGATACCACTTGTTGGAACCCGGATGGCTAGAGAGGGGGGGTGAATATAGCCAGACACAAACTTCTTTCGCTTTAGGGTTTCTCTGCACTTCACGGTTAGTAGCAGCAGCGGAAACAATAGAAACAGAGTGCAGAAATGCAGGAAACAAAAACAGACGAAACCAACTAGCAAGATCGCTAACAAGGAGGTTTACAAGGTTCGGGATAACTTGCCCCTACTCCTTGGCACCCTTAAGGTGGGCGATCCCTGATCGTCGGCAGATCAAGCCCCGGTTAATACCGGATAGAAAGCAACCTCCTTCTCGGTGGAGAAAACCTCTCCACAGGTTTCAATCACAGATATAGGTTTAAGCACAATGAA
>JAGFNQ010003568.1:184323-304259 GCA_024364735.1 Boesenbergia rotunda
GAAAGCCTTTGATGGAAGTTGAACAGGAACCACAAAGTGTGGTGGTTGATGAGGTTGTTGCACAAGAAGCTGTGGAACAACAACCTGTTCATGTAGACCTACCTCTTCGCAGGTCTGATAGGGTACGTCGTCAGCCTGAGAGATACTCATTTCTCTTGTCTGACCATGATGACGTTATGCTCGTTGAGAACGAGCCTACCTCCTATCAGGAAGCTGTGATGAGCCCAGATTCTGAGAAATGGCTAGAGGCCATGAGATCCGAGATGGATTCCATGTACACCAACCAAGTATGGACTTTGGTTGATCCACCTGAAGGGGTCAAACCCATTGGGTGTAAGTGGGTCTTTAAGAGAAAGACTGACATGGATGGACTTGTACATACCTATAAGGGTAGACTAGTAGCTAAAGGTTTCAAGCAAATTCATGGTATTGACTATGATGAAACTTTTTCTCCAGTCGCGATGTTCAAGTCCATTAGGATCTTGCTTGCTATTGCAGCATACCACGATTATGAGATCTGGCAGATGGACGTCAAAACTGCGTTTCTGAATGGAAACCTCCTCGAGGAAGTGTACATGACACAACCTGAGGGTTTTGTAGATCCAAAGCATACTGGTAGAGTATGCAAGCTGCATAAGTCCCTTTATGGACTAAAGCAAGCTTCTCGAAGCTGGAATCTTCGATTCGATGATGCAATCAAACAGTTTGGTTTCATCAAGAATGAAGATGAACCTTGTGTCTACAAAAGGGTTAGTGGGAGCACAGTTGTCTTCCTTGTTTTGTATGTAGATGACATACTACTCATTGGGAATGACATTCCTTCACTACAGTCTGTGAAGACTTGGTTGGGGAATTCCTTCTCAATGAAAGACTTAGGTGAAGCAGCCTATATTCTAGGCATAAAGATCTATAGAGATAGATCTAAGAGATTGCTTGGCTTAAGTCAGAGTACATACATTGATACCGTTTGCAACGGTTTGCCATGCAGAATTCCAAGAAGGGAAATCTGCCAATGTCACATGGCGTGAGTCTTTCGAAGACTCAAGGTCCCTCTTCTAGAGAGGAGAGAGACCGCATGAGCAAGATCCCTTATGCCTCAGCCATAGGATCTATCATGTACGCCATGTTATGTACTCGTCCTGATGTCTCGTATGCTTTGAGCATGACGAGCAGATACCAGTCAGATCCAGGTGAACGTCACTGGATAGCAGTCAAGAATATTCTTAAGTACTTGAGAAGGACTAAAGAATATTTCTTGATATTTGGAGGCGAAGAGGAGCTAACTGTAAAAGGTTACAGTGATGCAAGCTTCCAAACTGACCAGGATGACTACAGATCGCAGTCAGGGTTCGTGTTTTGCTTAAATGGTGGCGCTGTCAGCTGGAAGAGTTCAAAGCAGGATACAGTTGCTGATTCTACAACAGAAGCTGAGTACATTGCTGCATCTGAGGCAGCAAAGGAGGCAGTTTGGATCCGCAAGTTCATTACTGAACTTGGAGTGGTTCCTAGCATAGCCGACCCAGTACATCTCTATTGTGACAACAATGGAGCTATTGCGCAGGCTAAGGAACCTCGTTCACACCAGCGGACCAAACACATACTACGGCGTTTCCATCTCATTCGAGAGATCATCGATCGAGGAGATGTGAAGATATGCAGAGTACCCACAGAGGCTAACATTGCAGATCCCTTGACCAAGGCTTTGGCACAGACCAAGCATGATGGTCACACTAGGTCATTAGGTATTAGATACTACAGTGATTGGCACTAGTTCTAGTAGAAGATTGTTAGTGAGAGCCCTAGAGCCAATCATGTGATGGTTGTTGTATGGACTCATTGTATCATATTTCATATATATATATATATATAAAGGCATTTGATTATGGTTATTATACTTACTTGTATTGGTGCCAAATAACTAAGTGTAATAACGTCCTTGGTAGTAGGTTCATATCTATATCAATCGATTGGTTGAATCGATAGTGAGATGATATAGAGAACACTACTCTTAATTATTCCTAGTCAAGTATTAACATTCAGGGACAATGTTAATGCATAGAGACTAGCATGTAGGTCAACACGATGACTTGATCTCACAAGTCATGGATATGAGATATCAAGTTGACACATGAGTATGCATTGGAGAATGTATACTGAATGACCCACCATGAGAAAGTATCATGGATCGTTATATGAGTGTCATATACTTTCTCATGTGACTATTAGTATGACTATTAGTCCTTAGACCTGAAGTCACCATAGTTCCCTACATAAGGAGTTATGTACTTTGGTTTCGTCAAACGTCACCCGTAACTGGGTGGACTATAAAGGCGATTACTGGGTATGTAACAAATTATGAGGAGGGATGTGAGCAATGTAGATGGGATCTATCCCTCCTATATGACGGGAGAGATATCATAGTCTTGATAGAGTGAGATCACTAAGTGCATGGCCATGCCCAAATAAGGCAATATGAGATATTGAGCTTATTTGATTATAGTGAGTCTACTTGGAGTTCAAGACACATAGATTGATTGGAGGATGACACGGTCTATGCTTCATAGAAGATCAATCTAGATATCGACGATAGAAGGACATTGTCATATATTATGAAAGTCATAATTAGTAGTCACATTGGTGATGTTGGATCTCAACATTCTTGTAACTTGGGTAGCAATGATGTGTTGCTAGATACCGCTCATTGCTTATGTTTCTAAGAGGTTAGAAGCATTGCCAACGTTACAAGAACCTATAGGGTCACACACAAAGAACAAATAGATGGAAAAAAAAATGAAGTCAAGTTTGACTTGGCTAAATATGGAAAGTCCATAAAAGGCAAGTTTGACTTGACCCAAATCCAAATCAAGTTTGACTTGACTTGGTTCCACTTCAAGTTAGACTTGACATGGGAGAAGAAATGGAGTCAAGTTTGACTTGACTAAATATGGAAAGTCCATAAAAGGCAAGTTTGACTTGACCCAAATCCACCTCAAGTTAGACTTGACTTAATGCCACATCATGGTGATGAATTGGCATGGAGCCAACCATTGATGATGCTCCACATCATCAAGAGCATTAAGTGTGGATGCCACCTCATCAAGGAAGATTAATGGTCAAGTTTGACTTGACCAAAAGGCCACCTCACCTTGACTTGACCAAGTGATGACTTGGCTTGGTATTTGACCAATGATGATGCTCCACATCATCTCCAAAGGTTGTAACCCCCCATTTGAATTTGAATTCAAATTGAAAGGGGGGTTATGTCCGGCCACTTAATGGCCATTAATGGCCATTATGTGGCCGGCCACAATGAGAGAACAAAACCAAGTTTTGGTTCCATTTTTCTCATTGTGTGTCTTCTCTTCTTCCTCCTCCAAGTGTTGGTGCTCTTCTTCTTCTTCTCCTCTTGGCCGAACCCTTGAAAGGTGCTAGCACACCTAAAGGGTTTCCTCCATCCAATTTGTTCGCGTGGATACTTCTAGAGGGACGACACTTGACGTCCTAGAGATCCGACATCCAAAAGGAGCGAGCGGGATTAAGCGGGGCACGCACCAAAGGTAAAATGGTTTATACCTCTTTAGATCTAGGAGTAGATCGAGTTTTGAGCATGAAATGAATACGTGATTTTTGTTTCGGAATTTTTCTTCGCACGAGATCCATGGATTTGGGTTCTCGGAGTTTCCGCGATGCGAAAAGGCGGTTTTCGCGGCCCGAAAAAACCCAACATACAAAGCCTTTTTCAATCAGAAAAGTTGACAACCGCTCGTACCAAGCTCGGGGTGCTTGTTTAAGACCATAAAGTGCCTTTTTGAGCTTGAACACGTAGTTTGGAAATTCAGAACTCTCAAACCCCGGAGGTTGTTCGACATAGACCTCTTCCCTAATCAAACCATTTAGAAAAGCCGTTTTGACATCCATTTGATATAACTTGAAACCTCGATGTGCCGCAAATGCAAGCATCAATTGGATGGATTCTAATCGTGCCACGGGAGCATAGGTCTCATCATAATCAAGGCCTTCAACTTGACTGTAGCCCTTGGCTACTAAGCGTGCCTTGTTTCTAATGATTTCTCCCTTATGGTTCAATTTGTTCTTGAAGATCCATTTGGTTCCAATGATGGTGGTCTTCTTAGGTCTAGGGACTAAGTCCCAAACTTGACTCCTTTCAAATTGACCTAGTTCATCTTGCATTGCAATGATCCAATCGTGATCACTTAATGCTTCATCAATTTTTCTAGGCTCAATTTCGAAAATTAGAGCAACTTCATTAGCCTCATTCCGGAAGAATGATCTAGTCCTAACCCCATGATGGATGTCTCCAACAATTTGGTCTTGGGGATGACTAGAGGCTAATCTAGTTTGCCTAGGTGTTGGTGGTGCTTCTTGAATAGGTTCACTAGTCATAAGCTCAGCCTCAGGATCCGGCTGATCAATGGGTTGTCTAGGCTCACCGTCATCGGATTCATCACCATCAACAAAATTTGGACTCTCATTCAAACTTAGTCTCCTAAGTTCGAATTGGACTTCATCTTCTGGTTGACCATTGACTTTTGGAATTTCTTCAAAGACAACATCAGAAGACTCTTCAATTAATCTAGATTTCTTGTTGTAGACTCGGTAGGCTTTGCTAACAAGGGAGTACCCGACTAGTATCCCTTCATCAGCCTTTGCCGTGAACTTTCCAAGGTGGTCCTTGGTGTTTAGAATGAATACCTTACAACCAAACACCCTAAGGTGTTTAACCGTAGGTGGTTTCCCAAACCAAAGTTCATGGGGAGTCTTTCCTAAAAACCTATGGATGAGGACTCGATTTTGCACATAGCAAGCTGTATTTACAGCTTCAGCCCATAAGTAACTCGGGAGTGAGTACTTATTAAGCATGCTTCGTGCAGCCTCTTGTAGAACACGATTCTTCCTTTCTACAACACCATTTTGTTGTGGTGTTCTCGGAGTGGAGAACTCATGTCTATAACCTCTATCTTGACAAAATTCTAAAAATCGTTGGTTTTGAAATTCACCTCCATGATCACTTCTAATTGTCTTAATTGTTGATGATTTTTCATTTTCAACTCTTCTACAAAAAGAAATGAAAACATCTAAGGTTTGGTCCTTATATTTTAAAAAGTAGGTCCATGTATATCTAGTGAAATCATCAATGATCACAAAATAATATCTACTTCCATTCAATGATATGATAGTACTACAATCAAATAGATCCATGTGAAGTAAATCTAAAGCTGTAGAAGTACTTACAGTGCTCTTACCTTTATGTGTAGATTTCGTTTGCTTACCCATTTGACATGCATCACAAAGTTTGTCCTTTTCATACTTGATGCTTGGTAAGCCACGAACTAATCCCTTGTTGGCCAACTTCCGGATGTTCTTCATGTTCACATGTGCAAGTCTCCGGTGCCAAAGGGTGGACTCTTCGTTTTGACATGAGACACTTAGCAAAAGCATTAGTAGCACTTTTAAATGAAACTTGATAAATATTGTCTACTCTTGTTCCTACTAGTACCGTGTCCAAGGTGTCATGTTGTCTAACTAGACATTGACTTGGTTGAAAATCAATTGTGTAACCCGTGTCACACAATTGACTGACACTTAGGAGATTAAATGTCATCCCCTTGACTAGAAGGACATTTGAAATTCTAAGACATTCGGATATTTGAATGTCTCCATTCCTATGACCTTAAGACTATCATTGTTACCAAATGAAATATTACCTCTACTTTTCTTGTGAAGTGTGGTAAACAATGATCTATCCCCGGTCATGTGTTTGGAGCATCCACTATCAACGAACCAAGTTGATAGATGCTCCCCCTCAATCATAACCTACACAATTCGAAAAATAGAAGTTTTAGGTACCCAAACCTTGGGACCTAAAGCATCAACTAAACAAGACTTAGGCACCCATGCCTTAACAACTTTCTTTTGGACCTTGGGTGTCCTAGATTGTCTCATATCAGTCCTAGACATAAGGGACACAAATGAGGGTTCTTTAGGACGGTAACCAATACCGGCCCTATTGTAGACTGCCCTTTGGGCATTCAAGATCATGTCTAGGGTTTTAGAGCTAGTTGAGAACTTCTCAAGAATATTCTTGAGTGTCTCAACTTCACTCTTTAATAATTGGTTTTCTTCTACTAGTAAATCATCATGCAAATCATCTACATCCTCAACCTTAGAGGATTTCAAACTTTCAACCTCAAGTTTCAATGACTTAATCTCATCTTCTAACATTTCAACATGCAAGTCATTTATATTATCATCCCTAGATGCTTTCAATTGATCAATTTCTAATTGCAATGATTTAACCTTATTTTTAGACTTCTTTAGCGTATTGGTTAAACATGCAATAGCTCTATAACATTTCTCAAGCTCGGGAGAAGTTACCTCTTCATCATCCGAAGATGATGAAGCTGCGTTTGAGGAGTTGGAAGATTCATCACTGCTTTCTTGATCTCCCAATGCCATGAGTGCCACATGCCTTGTGCTCTTCTTCTCCTTTTCTTCATCGGATGAGCTTGAGGAGGATTCATCCCAAGTGACCTTCAAAGCCTTATTCTTCTTCTTGGATTTTTCTTCTTTCCTTTTGGATTTCTCCTCCTTCTTCTTTAGCTTTGGGCATTCATTCTTGAAATGCCCTTTCCTACCACACTCAAAGCAAGAAGCATTAGTTTTATCAAGTTTAGCTTCACTAGAGTTACCCCTACTCTTGAAGCGTCGACCCCTTCTCATCATCCTTCTCACAAAGTTCGCCATCTCGGAGGATGAGGAGCCGCTGCCATCTTCCTCGGAATCGGACTCGGATTCGGAAGAGGATGAAGATGAAGTGACTTCCTTCTCCTTCTTCTTCTTATTGGATCGATCCCCTGCAACTAAGGCAATCCCCTTCTCCTTGGGGCCTTTGTTAGCCATTTCATGTAATTCCATTTCACAAAACAAATCATCTAACTTAACAATGGATAAATCCTTGGATACTTTGTAGGCATCCACCATGGATGACCACAAAGCATTCCTTGGAAATGCTTTTAGTACATACCTCACAAGGTCGCGATTCTCGACCTTTTCATCAATCGAATGAAGCCCATTGAGGACTTCCTTGAACCGGCTATGGAGCTCACTTACCGATTCATTTTCCTTCATGGAGAGATTTTGTAATTGGTTGAGAAACAAATCCCTCTTGGCAATTCTTGAGTCTCGGGTGCCCTCGTGGAGTTCGATGAGCTTGTTCCACAAGTCCTTTGCACTTGTGAAAGGACCAACCTTGATGAGTTGGTCTTTGTTCATGCCGCATTGTAGAGTGACAACCGCCTTCGCGTCAGCTTCACTCTTCCGAGTTTGTTCGGCTGTCCACCGCCATGATTCAAGTTCCTTGCCTTTATCATCCTTAGGAGGAGTGAAACCCTCCTTCACCGCCAACCAAGTGTTGATGTCCATGTTCAAATAATACTCCATCTTTGATCTCCAATATTGGAAATCAGCGCCATCAAAGAAAGGAGGTCGGGTGGTGGAAAATCCTTCTCTCAACACCATGGATGATAGCTCTCGGTTGTTAATCCACAAAAACAGAGCCCCAAGCTCTGATACCACTTGTTGGAACCCAGATGGCTAGGGGGGGTGAATATAGTCAGACACAAACTTCTTTCACTTTAGGTCGCTTTAGGGTTTCTCTGCACTTCACGGTTAGTAGCACGGCAGCGGAAACAATAGAAATAGAGTGCAGAAATGCAGGAAACAAAAACAGACGAAACCAACTAGCAAGATCGCTAACAAGAAGGGTTTACAAGGTTCGGGGATAACTTGCCCCTACTCCTTGGCGTGCCCTTAAGGTGGGCGATCCCTTGATCGTCGGCAGATCAAGCCCCGGTTAACACCGGATAGAAAGCAACCTCCTTCTCGGTGGAGAAACCTCTCCACAGCGTTTCAATCACAGATATAGGTTTAAGCACAATGAAACACAAGAAAGATCTTACTTAGTACTTAGCAAAGACAAGAACACAGCAAGCTTCCTCCCGAGCTCCACCCAGCGACGATCTCACGCAAGAACCCTTTCCCCGTGTCTTCTCGCTGTTGGACTCGAAGCTCCTTGTTCCTTCCTCCAAGTGCTCAAGCAAGGGATGGTTGCTTCAACATTGCAGTAGCTTGCTCAAAGTGATGGAACTTCAGAATACGCAAGCAAGTTGTGGAGAACACAAAGTCGCAGCAAGAACTCAAGCAGCAAAACCTCTACACAGCCCACTCTTCTCTGCTCCTTTTGTTCCTTCACTAAGCATCAGGTGACACCATCTCCCTGCAGCCTCCAGCTGCTCACCTGCAACCACCAGCTACCTCTGAGCTCCTCTGGACTCCCTGAGCCTCCCTCAGACCAGCCCCAGACAGCAGCTCCAGCCAGCGCCAGTGCCCGTTGCAACCTGAGATGGAAAAACAGACAAACCTACTCCAAGGAAAGGTCTCCATTGACTCTCCTTGAGTGTTTGAATCTTCCCCTGTCACCTGCAGCTTAATCAGAGTGTTAGCACAGCATATCAAGCAGGAAATCATGTATCAGATGTTAAATGCAGAGAATCAGATACGTTCAGACGCGATCAGAGCGTCTGACAGTGCATTTTGAATTAAAGTGATCGGTCACCGGACCGATCAGTGAGCCTCCTGATCGGTCACCAGACCGATCAGACTGGGTCCAGACCGATCAGGCTCCGTCCTGATCGGTCCCCAACGCTCAATTAGAAATTGCGATTTCTTTGGGACTCTCCTGGATCGATCACCAGACCGATCTCAGGTTGTGGATCGATCACCAGACCAATCCACCCCTTTATCGGGCGATTTCTGAGCTTCGCAGCCCAAACCTCCTGATCAGTCACCGGACCGATCAGGGAGCCTCCTGATCGGTCACCAGACCGATTAGGTCATGACCAAACAGATCAGGCTCCGTCCTGATCGATCATAGAGAGGAACCCATGACGCTGGATCGTTCTCCAGAACGATCTGCACAGTGATCCTGATCGGTCACCAGACCGATCAGGAGCAGATCAGCAAGGGAACTCAACCTCACTGTTTGCTCCCTGATCGGTCACTAGACCGATCAGGAGCCAAGCAATGGGTGAAACGCATACTCCCTGATCGATCCCCAGACCGATCAGTCATCGCTGGATCGATCACCAGACCGATCCACGAAGGAGCACCGTGCCAACTCACTGATCGGTCACCAGACCGATCCAGGGACTCCAACCTAGCCCTCCAAGCTAGGGTTTCATCCACCTTAGCCCTCCAAGCTAAGGATTTTTCACCTAACCCTCCAAGTTGGGAATTTGCACCTAACCCTCCAAGTTAGGACTTTTCACCTAGCCCTCCAAGCTAGGACTTTTCACCCAACTCTTCCGGATTAGGACTTTTCCAAACCTAGCCCTCCAAGCTAGGACTTGACCCTCCAAGCTAGGAATTTTTCACCTAACTCTCCAAGTTGGGACTTTTCACCTAACCCTCCAAGCTAGGACTTTTCACCCAACCCTTCCGAATTAGGACTTTTCACCCAACCCTTCCGAATTAGGATTTTCCACACCTAACCCTCCAGGTTAGGATTTTCCAATACCTAGCCCTCCAAGCTAGGATTTCCCATACCCTGCCTGATCCCCGATCAGGACTTAATCATAATCATCATAATCATAACCTAAACTAAAATCGGTGTCAACACCAAAACAACAATCAGGGTCAGACTGCATCAACAAAAAGGTCTTGTCCATCATCCTTTAGTATGTAGCTCCAACATTCTTTAACCCGAACAACATAACGTTATAATAATAAGTACCATCAGAGGTTATAAAGATAACATTTTCTTGATCTTCCCGAATGAGAGGAACTTGATAATACCCCTGATAAGCATCCAACATGCATATATAGTCACAGCCTGATGTAGAATCGACCATTTGATCTATCTGAGGCAAGGGATAGTAATCTTTAGGGCAAGCTTCATTCAAATCACGAAAATGAATATACACCCGCCACTTACCCCCGGACTTGGGAACTAATACTATATTTGCTAACTAGATAGGAAATTGGACCTCTCGGATATGTCCAGTTTGTATTAACTTATCAACTTCTTCCCGAATAATCCTATCCTGTTCTATTGAGAAGTGTCGTCTCTTTTGCTTGACAGGATGACTTCGAGAAGAGTATTCTGGCGATGTGTCATCAAAGCTGGAGGCACTCTTTTAATTTTTTCAGCCGACCAAGCGAACATATCATAATGACGGGTAAGGCAGTCTTTAAGCTTTTGTTTCAAGTCGACATACATGTCAGCCACCATCCGAGTTGTTCCATCCACTCGGTGCGGATGAATTTGCACTTCTTCTTATTTCTTTGACCTTCTATCTTCCACCCCCTTGGTCGTTCTAGGATCAACCAGTTCAATTTGAAGTGTTTGATGTTGCCTAGCACTCTTTTGACCATCAATTCTGACTTCCATTGACCACCCCAACTTGATCACCCATAGGAAACTTTTTTGGTGATAAATTGACACTACAGCCTGAAAAAGATTTAATGTCGGTCGACCAAGAATCACATTATAAGAGGATGTCGTATCCACCAAAAGGAATGAGGTTCTCTTTGTCTTTGAAATACTCTTGTCTCCCAGAGATAGCGAGAGATACATCTGACTAAGTGGCAGCACTCGGTGTCCTATAAAACTGAATAACAGTGTGGCGATGGGCTGGAGCTCATCTTCCTCAATCTGCATCTGATCAAAGGCCGCCTTAAAGATGATATTAACCGAGCTTCCTGTGTCAACAAATATCTATTTAACAACATAATTAGCTATCATTGCTTCGATTACTAGGGCATCTTCATGTGGGGCTTCTACTCCCTCTACGTCACTTGGGTCGAAGGATATAACAAGACCGATCAACCTTGCTCGGTTGGTACTTACTGAGTAGTTCTCCAATCGACGAGCATGAGACTTCCGAGCTTGATAGGAGTCTCTATTGGTTGGCCCTCCTGAAATCATGTCAACCGTTCCTCTAGGTGTTCCTTGAACCAGGTAACAATCAAACTTGAAGTTGTAAGTTGTAAGTACCCCGGGTTGGTTTTGATGTGATCAACCAAGTCATGTTGGGTCTTGGACTATTTTGACCCATGTGTTTGAGTGTGCAGGAGCTTTGGAGCGCAGGAAGTCGAACGAAAGACGCAACAGACGAGATGGATGACACGGGGAAGAGAGCCAACGGGCTCGGTGCATCCGAGGGACGCGAAGATTGTGGAAGAGTACACCGGTGGAGTAAGAAGGGCATGCGTGACGTCCGAGCGACAAGAAGCCAAGGAGAAAGCTCGTTCGAGGTGAAAGACCAATGTCATGTTCGGGTGAGCCTAACTCTGGTTGGCCGGAAATCACCTAAGAGAATAGACGAAAAGGTCAAAGTCAACATGGATGTTGACTTTGGTCAGCAGGAGGCGCCTCAGCTGTAAAGCAGCAGCTCTGCGCAAATTTAGAGCTAAGGGGTCTCAGTTTGAACCTGAGGCACCTCAGGTTGGAACTGAGATGTCTCGAGCTAAGTCTTATCAACAGTTTACCGTTGGCTTTGTGGATAAAAATTTATCCATATGAGGCGTCTCAAATCACAACTAAGGCACCTCAGGTCCACGTCAACACAACTGTAACTTGAGTTTTTGGGCTATACATAGCCCTCAGAAGCTATGTTTCCAAATCAACTCTTGTACTACATTTCCCTAGCTATTTCCTATGTTGTTCAAAGTCTGTAAGAGGAGCTTTTGATAGTGGAGCTTTTAACTGCTTTGGATTAGCAACTATCCTGGTTGGAACCAAATAAATCTTTTTTTTGTCTCTTACTAGTTTGTATTGATTATTTATATGTTCCATTATTTTAATTGCATAAACTAACTTCTATCTTTGTAAGAATTTCAAAAGATCAAGGTTTTGACTTGTAGGGCAATTCACCCCCTCTTGTCGGCCTGCAACGTTCCTGCAAGTGGTATCAGAGTCAAGTTCGCTTTTGAAGGACTAACCGCCTGATAAAGCAACAAGACGATGGCCAAATCCGACATTCAATCATCCAAATTCAAAGGAGACTTCGCCAGATGGAAAAAGAAGATGGAGGTATTTTTTAGGACTAATTTTGAGATATTACTAACAATAAAATATTCTTTTGAAGTGCCCATAGGGGAGGACGACAAGAAAAAGAAGCGCATCTCTGGAGCAAGAAGCAACAGTCAGATTCTGTAGCCAACACCAAGGTAGAGTTCCACCAACTGTCAGTTCTACCTCCTCAAGAAGTCAACCAAATCGGAAGTTATCACTCCGCAAAAAAAGCTTTGGGAGAAGTTCCTAGAACTTCACGAGGACACATCAGAAGTCAAGTCGGCAAGAAAAGATCTCCAAAATCAACTAAATAATCTCCGAATGAAGAAAGGAGAGACAGTGGTGAGTTTCAACCGAAAATCAAAGAATTGGTCTCCAGACTCACCCAACTCAGTAAATCGGTATCAAATCGCGATTCAATCCAGTACGCCCTCAATGTCTTCCCAAGAACCCAAGAGTGAAGTTCAATAGTAGATGCTTATTATATCTCAAAGGACTTGGAGGTAAGTACCCTTGACGAGATATTTTTCATTTTCGAATTACACGAATCTCGATATGCAGGATCAAGAAAGAAAAAGATGGACAACATTGCTCTAAACGTGAGAAGAACTGATCGAGATTCGGAGTCTTCAACTGATGAAGAGGAAATGACATATATATGATAAGAAAACTTGGTAAATAATTTAAATCTAACAAATTTATTAAGTCATAGGGCAAGAAACAATCACCAAGACAAAGACAAGTTGCTATCACTATGACGAAAAAGGTCACATTAAAGAACAATTCCTCAAATTGAAAAATATATAAAAAAAGGAACAAGTCAAAGCACAAGAATTTAAAAGTAACGCGGGACGACATATCTTCAGAAAAATCCGAGATCGATGCCTACACTGGACTTGCAATTATGGCAAGTCATCAAGAAGAGGATGACGAAACATCCACCTCCAACATGAGTATCGAAGAAGGGGAAGACTCATCAGAAGAAAGCAGTAGTGAAGGGAGAGCGTCTAGTTTCAGACACGACGATATGGTAAGTGAGGTATGCAAACTTCCTCCTGATAAACTATTCTCTGGTATGAGATCCATGCTTAAATCCTTGTGTAAGTTAAGGAGTAAGAATATAGACTTGAAGAAAGAATTAACTTATTCATACCTTTTAGATATGTATGATTCTTTGAAGTATGAAAATGAAAAATTAAAAGACCAAATAGCAAAATTAGAAAGTGGTCATGCATGTGGATATTCAAAAAAAAATTTGGAAAAAGAATTATTATGGATGTCTTAACTATTATATTAGGAATTATAGGGGCCAGATTACAAAAGTACCTGTTCCGGAAGGAATCGACGTCAACGGCCAGTCACTAGGGTTCAACCCACGCGGATGCTGACGCTAGAGGAAGAACTCTCACCCTGCGAGATTAACACGAGCGCTAATGGGAACACGTTGGAGGTTGTCCGACGGAGTCCACTTTGACGCTCAAGTCAGTGCCTCAGTATAGGAGATGGAAGAAAGCATGGAAAAGATGCTTAAGTTTTGAGAGTGTGTAACCCCTTTACTGGAGAGATTGGAGTACATTTTATACTTGAGGCGGCAGTCATACGTGTCTCCATGATCTTTGTCATGTCCCCTCAATCTTCGGTTACTGGATAACCCTTATAACGGTCGTCACAGCCATGAAATATGGACCGTTGCGACAATGAAGGAGTTAATGGCCGTGTATTATGGGTCATGATCATCCCGTCGTTATAGGTGATGATTATCCATAGATCCGAAGAAAGGGAGACCGTTACTTGAGGCCGAGTGCTCCTTGGGCTCCGCTACCTCGAGGTGATCTCGGGGTCTTTTGGCTCGGGGGGGGGGGTCTCAAGCGTCTACCTTCCCGAGGTGGTTTCGGGGATCTAACCTCCCGATGTGATCTCGGGCGTGCGTCTTCCCGGGTCGGTCTCCAGGGTATGCCTGTTCGTGGTGTTCTCGGGAACCCACCTTCCCAAGGGGGCCTCAGGCGCCACGTAAAGAGAGTCATCCACACTCGGTAGATCCTGCCACATAGCTTCTTCAGTCCACGTGTCAGCCACAGGGTGCTCAACCTCATCATAAGTCCCTCCCTTCAAGTCTAATCGAAGGAAGAGTTGCTAACTGATTAGACTAGTGGTGTAACGATGAAGCTATGTCATGGTGGGTCCATGCCCCCATTACTCCTTTATTAGCGGCACGTTCAGTCCGAGGAATCGAAACATTCGCTCCGAGGTCCGAGGTAATCTCTTTTTGAATTAGCCCTCCTGAAAGGCTCTTGCAATTCTCGGGGCGCAGCAATGATAGCCGTCCATCATCCATAAGAGCGGATGACGCTCTTTAATGGCGAAAAAACTCCTTCGTGAATTCGTTTTCGCCACGCGCCCTAACTGCTCTCCTCACGGTCTCTCGCTGACATGCGCAGCTATAGTAGGCTCACATTAAATGACTGTTCAGTGGTACCGCCTTGATGTGGATGTTTTCCGCCGTCCACGTGCCTTGCCCCTATTGCACACATGCAGCCGACCTCCTCCGTATAAGAAGGGGAGTCGAAGATGTTCGACCACCTTCCGGCTTCCCCGTTCAGCAAACCTCGTCTTCGTCCTCTTTCTTAAGGACTCCTTTCGCGTAAGTCTTCTGCTTCCTTCTCGTCTTTTTTCCTTAGGAACCATGGAGGGCTACCAAGCGGAGTGTTACGAGTCCACTTCTTCTAGAGTGATGCCGGAGGCCCTGCAGGCGGCTATTGAGGCTTACGGTATTCCGGCTGAGATGGCGGTGGTGATCCCTAAAGTTGACCAGACGTCGGTGGAACTTCCTATAGACTTCTTTACCTTCTTCCTAGGACAAGTAGAGTCAGGGCTCCGTTTCTTCATTCCTCCTTTTTTTTCATGAATCTGGCCTCCTATTTTGGTATCCCTCTCCACCAAATGGCTTCCAACACCTTTGCTCAGATGGGCGGGGCGTATATTATCTTTAAACTCTTCGACATTCCTCTGACCCCTCGCCTGTTCTATTCCTTCTTCATTCCGATTGGCTCGCGAGGAGTCTTTAGCTTTACGGCGCGCCCCAACAATAGGTTCTTAGGAGGGTTCCTTTCTTCTCATAAAGGGTGGAAGGAGAAGTTTTTCTTCGTCTGACTGCCCCACAGTCCTTTCAGCTCCCATCGCTGGACGGAGAATCTGCCTGCTCATCCTCTCCAAGGGAACTTTCTACAAGGTCCCACCTACCAGTGAGCCATGAGCATTCTCTCCGGCATGGAGTTCAGCGGCCCGGCCTGGTACAATGCGAGGAGCTCATGTACCATGCGAGCCTCAGCCCTAAAGTGACCCGCATCATTCCCAGTCTCGATAAGCTTACTTTTTCCATCAATGCCTGTTAATTCTAACTAATGTTCCGTTGTCTGTCTCTTGCAGAGGAAATCATGCTCTTGAGGGCGATTAACCGCTCCTAAAGTGGGAGCATGCTAACGAGCAAGCCCTGACTCCTGCTCCAGTTCCTTTTACACCTGTGGGCATCCCAGCCGAGGGTTGTGAGGAAGAAATCAAACCACCGGAAGGTCCGGAAGTCCAAGACCCACTGGAGGTCCCAGGGGCGGCTGAGCAGCCTGCCCCAGCTGAAGAAGATTGTCCATCCCCCCTGTCCCGGCGAGAGATGGGGAGTCCGCCCCTGCGCTCCCTTACGAGCAGTAGTTACCCCCGGCCCCCGAGAAGAAACGGTGAAAAAGACTTGTCTCCAAGCAAGCTCCTTTGAAGAGGTTAAGGAAACTCTCACCCTCAGAGCTTCCACCAGCCGCTGATGAAGAGGACGAGGTGCCCTTGTCCCAGAGCCTTCGGCCAGTGTCCTCCTGTCCCTCTGAGGCTTCTACGGAACTGGCCGCTCCTATCCCCGCCGCCGCGGTCGAACTTCCTGCCATCCAGCGAGGCAAATAGGTGATGCCCGTCGTGCCTTCCCCCGCCGGAAAACCCCCTCGGCGAAGAAGACGGCGGCCAGGGGTTCCCAATCAATAAAAATAAAGACCACTCTCCCCAAGAGTGACAAGCAGTAGGGGGCATCCAGCTCAGAGGAAGACGTCCCCGACCCTCGAAGTCTCCCTGGCCCATCAGCGGGGGATACCGTGGAAATTCTCCCCCCTCCTGCTCATCTCCTGAGGTCGGCTGCGTCGGCCAAGTACCTGGGAATGTTGCACCAGTCCCTGCTGACGGTAATTGCTTTTATCTTTCTTCTTTTGGCTTTTGCTGTTTTGTCTGTTTTTTAACTGCCTTTCTACATGGCAGGTCGCCTCCAATTGTGTCACTACCAGCCGTCTGTTGTGCACCCAAGGGGTTACTGAGGGCTTCCTCCAGCGATTGTCGGCATCGGAGGCAGAGATTGGCCGTGCTCACGAGGCGGGCCTCCTACAACTGGAGGTCAACAGGGCTCTAAGAGTAAAGGTCGAGCACTACCTTGACACCCTTCTAGCCTCGAAGGAGACTATGCACGACTATCACCTCCGAGAGCGCGCCTAGTTGGAGCAGAACCATGCCCTTTCCGAGGCCATGTAGAAAGTGACCCAGGAGCGGGAGCAACTCCAGGCTCAGAAGGAGGAGTTGTCTGTCCATGTCCAGCTCCTGGAATTCTCACATAGGCTCTGGAGGATAAGAATAAAGAACAGGAACACCAGCTATCTCTAAAAGAATATGACCTAGAGCTAGTGGCCTCCTATGCCTCCGACTTTCAGGAGGGGATCACTCGAGCCCAGGACAAGGCTTCGGCCACCACCCAGAAACTCCAGAAGACACTGGGGGCCCATGATCGCCTATCCTAGGAGGTGGCATAATTGAAAACATCCAAGAAGGAGGTTGGGGCTAAGCTAGAAAAGCAAAAAGTTGACCATGCAACCCAACTGTCCAAGGCCGAGGTGGAGTTCAAGGCCAAATTCCTGCAGTCCAACGAGTTTGGTGACATTGTGGCCGGGTAGGTATTGAAGCGCCTAAAATAGGGCTTCAATGGTGCCATCAGTCAATTGAAGAAGGTCCAACTGCTGAAACAGACGTCGACCTAAGTGTCTTGAGCATCGGTCAGGTTTGGAACAATCTCTCGCCCGAAGAGCAGGAACTATAAGGCTCTTCCCAGACCAAGGCCTCGCAATTATTTTATCTTTTAACCATCGACAACTTTTTCATTTTTCGAATGTGCCAGACATGTAATTATCCTGAGTATAATGCAAAAAACCTTATTTTTTTGGCCCACTGCCTTGAGTTTTTCTCCTTCTTTTCCCCTTATGCCCCTTGTATCCTAGCCTGAAGAGCAAGAAAATTGAACGACTGGTGTTTCTCGCTAACTCACAGAGCCAGGGTGTCGCCCGACATCAATTCGGTTTGAGGAGCACGGGGCCCCGTGCCGGAAGGGACCAGGAGTCTAATCACCGTGCAAGGGGTAGGGTTTTACTACTCTTAATCTGGCATCAACAGTACCCGGACCAAACCTACTCACCGCGAAAGTAGCAGGGATTTATAGCACTTGGTCGGGCATTTGGAGCACCTAGGCCAAGCCTACTCACCGCGGAGGTAGTAGAGTTTTGCAGCTCTTGGTTGGGCATTTGCAGCACCGAGGCCAAGCCTACTCACCGCGGAGGGAGTAGGGTTTGCAGCTTTTAGCCGGGCATTTACAGCACCGAGGCCAAGCCTACTCACCGCGGAGGGAGTAGGGTTTTGCAACTCTTGGCCGGGCATTTGCAGCACGAGGCCAAGCCTACTCACCGTGGAGGTAGTTGGGTTTTGCAGCTCTTGGCCGGGCATTTCAGTACCGAGGCCAAGTCTACTCACCGTAGAGGTAGTAGGGTTTTGCAGCTCTTGGCCAGACATTTGCATCACCGAGGCCAAGCCTATTCATCACGGCAGTAGTAGGATTTTGCAGCTCTTGGCCGGGCATTTGTAGCGCCAACACCAAGCCTACTCACCATGGAGGTAGTAGGATTTTGCAGCTCTTGGCGGACATTTACAGTACCGAGGCCAAGCCTACTCACCGTGGAGGTAGTAGGGTTTTGCAGCTTTTGGCCGGGCATTTGCAGCATCGAGTCCAATCCTACTCACCACGAAGGTAGTAGGATTTTATAGCTCTTGCCGGGCATTTGCAGCACTTAGGCCAGGCCTACTCATCGTGGAGGTAGTAGGGTTTTGTAGCTCTTGGTCGGGCATTTGTAGCACCGAGGCCAAGCCTACTCAGCGTGGAGGTAGTTGGGTTTTGCAGCTCTTGGCTGGCATTTGTAGCACCAGCCCAAGCCTACTCACCGCGGAGGTAATAGGATTTTGCAGCTCTTGGCCGGGCATTTGCAGCATCGAGGCCAAGCCTACTCAACGTGGAGGTAGTAGGGTATTGCAGTTCTTGGTCGGACATTTGCAGCACCGAGGCTAAGCCTACTCACCGTGGAGGTAGTAGGGTTTTATAGCTTTGGCCGGGCATTTGCAGCACCGAGGCCAAGCCTACTCACCGCGGCGGTAGTAGGATTTTGCAGCTCTTGGCCGGGCATTTACAGCACTGAGGCCAAGCCTACTCACCGTTGAGGTAGTAGGTTTTACAGCTCTTGGCCGGGCATTTACAGCACCGAGGCCAAGCCTACTCACTGTGGAGATAGTAGGGTTTTGCAACTCTTGGTCAGGTATTTGCAAGACCGAGGCCAAGCCTACTCACCGTGGAGGTAATAGGGTTTTGCAGCTCTTGGTCGAGCATTTGCAGAACCGAGGCCAAGCCTACTCACTGTGGAGGTAGTAGGGTTTTGCAGCTCTTGGCCGGGCATTTGCAGCACGAAGCAAGCCTACTCACGGGAGGTAGTAGGGTTTTGCACTCTTGCCGGCATTTGCAACACCGAGCCAAGCCTACTCACCGTGGAGGTGTAGGTTTTGCAGCTCTTGCCACATTTGAGAACCGAGGCCAAGCCTACTCACCGTGGAGGTAGTAGGGTTTTGCAACTCTTGGCCAGCATTTGCAACACCGAGGCCAACCTACCCACCGCAGAGGTAGTAGGATTTTTGCAGCTCTTGGCCGGGCATTTGCAGCACCAAGGCCAAACCTACTCACCGCAGGGTTTTGCAGCTCTTGGCCGAGCATTTGCAGTACCGAGGCCAAGCCTACTCACCGTGGATGTAGTAGGGGTTTTGCAACTCTTGTCCGGGCATTTGTAGCACCGAGGCCAAGCCTACTCACCGTGGATGTAGTAGGGTTTTGCAATTCTTGTCCGAGCATTTGCAGCACCGAAGCCAAGCCTACTCAACGTGGAGGTAGTAGGGTTTTGCAACTCTTGTCCGGGCATTTGCAACACCGAGGCCAAGCCTACTCACCGTGGAGGTGGTAAGGTTTTGCAGCTCTTGGCTGGGCATTTGCAGCATCGAGGCCAAGCCTACTCACCGTGGAGGTAGTAGGGTTTTGCAGCTCTTGGCCGGGCGTTTGTAGCACCGAGGCCAAGCCTACTCACCGTGGAGGTATTAGGGTTTTACAGCTCTTGATCAGGCATTTGTAGCACCGAGGCCAAGCCTACTCATCGTGGAGGTATTAGGATTTTGCAGCTCTTGGTCGGACAGTTGTAGCACCGAGGCCAAGCCTACTCACCGCGGAGGTAGTAGGATTTTGCAACTCTTGGTCGTGCATTTGCAGCACCGAGGCCAAGCCTACTCACCGTGTAGGTAGTAGGATTTTGCAACTCTTAGCCGTGCATTTGCAGCACCGAGGCCAAGCCTACTCACCGTGGAGGTAGTAGGGTTTTGCAGCTCTTGGCCGGGCATTTGCAGCACCGAGACCAAGCCTACTCACCGTGGAGGTAGTAGGGTTTTTCAGCTCTTGGCCGGGCATTTGCAGCACCGAGGCCAAGCTTACTCACCGTGGAGGTAGTAGGGTTTTGCAGCTCTTGGTCGGACATTTGCAACACCGAGGCCAAGCCTACTCACCGCGAGATAGTAGAGTTTTGCAGCTCTTGGCCGGGCATTTGCAGCACCAAGGCGAAGCCTACTCACCGCGGAGGTAGTAGGATTTTACTTCAGATAGGGTTTCAACACTTTTCGAGTAATATGTCTTTTGCTCTTTTATTTATTGAACTACAAGGCAGTGTAAACAATGAATACAAAAATTAAGCAAACAACTCAACACCTCACCATGTGTGATAAGGGTGGAGATGGTTGGCGTGCCATGGCCTCTCCAACCCCTTGCCTTTATCATCTTCCAGATAGTAGTTGCCCCTTGTGTATTTTTTGGTGATGACATAAGGTCCGTCCCACTGAGGGTCCAGCTTCTCAGGGTCGCCTACTAGTTTGATCCTTTTCCAAACCTTGTCTCCGACTTCAATGTTGCGAGCGATTACCCGACGATTGTAGGCTTGCTGCATCCGTCGTCGATACGCTTCCAGCTGAGTTGCTGCTTTATCCTGCATCTCCGAAACGTGATCCAGGTCGATCAGCCGCTCTTGATCATTGTTCTCTTTGTTATGGAGCTGTCGTCGGATGGACTCCTCCCCCACTTCCACCGGGATTACAGCCTCTGCCCCATACACCAGCTAAAATGGGCTCTGGCCTGTTCCTTCTCGTGGAGTGGTACGGCAGGACCACAAGATGCTGGGGAGTTCCTCAACCCAGCTGCCTCTAACATGATCTGTGGGGATCGGTGCCGTCGATAGAGGGGGGGTGAATATCGACTCGTTAAAAACATCGGGAAACTTGTCTTTCGATCGTTCGTTCTAGATACAGAGTTAGTAGCAGCGGAAAACAGAAAGAACGAAAAAGTAACAACTCAGAATGCACACGGATTTTTACTTGGTTCCCAACCCTCTAGGGTCAGTACGTCCAAGGCCTAAGCACGGGAAAGGCTCGTCCACTAATGGTCCCCTTTCCGGACTTTCCGGAGACAAAGAAACCTGTCTTACAGTGCACGTTTTACAATAAAAAAGATAAGGAAATTAATTGCACAAAATAAATCAAACCAAACGAAATGTCGAAGACTCGACCAATCTGGAACTCCTGAAGTGCCGCGCACTTCCCCCTGGAGCCTCCTTGGTCGCAGAGCTTCGTCTCTAGCGCTTTGTCGTCACTCGAATGCTAAGAATGATATCGTGGTTCATGTTTTGAGTTGAGGGGTCAAACCCCTTTATATAGACTCTTATTGAGCGCCTGTGTTGCTATGGGGCGCCTCAGTCGCAGTCAAAAATCCATCCAAATCGTGAACTTCGCGAAGCTGATAAAACCTTCATCCAGGGCACCCAGGAGCTTATTGGGCAGCTGATTCATTCAGACGCCTGGCATCCAGGGCGCCTGAATGCTCTTGGGAGCCTGTATCCATTCAGGTGCCTAGGAGCAGCTTTCCAGCTGTTTTGTGTGTTTGTTTGCCTGCTTTGCCTCCAATTCTAAGTACCTGCAAGATATACAAACACAAGACAAGCACATATATATTTTTAGCCTTAACGATTTGGTTCTGACTTCGGATTTCTGTGAAACCCTAGGTCGAACTGACGCCTATGTTCCCTTCCCGGGGAACACGCCTTTCATCTACTCCTCTCAGGAGAAGTTTGCCAACCAGCTGCACCGGTTGGACTTTTGCCCAATCTTACGACCAGGACTTATTGCCCAGCTTTCATCAGGACTTCGGTGCCCAACCCTCAGCCAAGACTTCTTGCCCAATTCCTCGAATCAGGACTTCGTGCCCAGTCCACGACCAGGACTTATTGTCCAATTCCTCGAACTAGGACTTATTGCGTAGGTTGACTTTTCTTCACTTTGGTACTGATTTCTTGACTCACCCTTACCTTGTTCAATGTATCACTAACTTAAGCATATTGTTAAACATTGAAATACTAGAGGAAGACATCACTGATGCATCTTGCACCAACATGATCTAGCTTTATCTTAAGTCCCCTAAGGATTTCGCGGTTAACGACCTCGGCTTGTCCATTGCCCTGCGGGTATGTCACTAATGTGAAAGCTTGGCGAATGCCAACCCCTTGCACCATTCTTTGAGCTTGCGCCCTGGAAAACTGTCTTCCATTGTCTGACACTAGCTTGTGGGGGATGTTGTATCTGCAGACGATATCCCTCCATAGGATTTTCATCACAGCGACCTCCTTGATGTGCGCCAGAGGTTCAGCTTCCACCCATTTGGAGAAATAATCGACGAGAACCAGCAGGAACCTTTTCTGCTGTGGCCCGATTAGAAAGGGGTCTACAATGTCCATCCCCCGCTGATCGAATGGGCAGGACATCGTAGAGACTCGCAAGGGTTCGTCGGTGGTCGATGAGTCACATGCTGATGTCTCTGGCAGGCCTCACATCAGGCCACAAACTTGAGAGCGTCAGTTTGGGATGTGGGCCAAAAGTATCCTGCTAGGATAATCTTCCTAGACAGAGACCTCCCCGCAATATGACTCCCGCAAATGCTCTCATGTACTTCCCACATCACATAGTCGGCTTCTTCTGGTCCGACACATTTGAGGAGGGGTCGAGCGAAGGCCCTCCTGTATAGTTGGTCGCTGACCAATGTGAACCAAGCCGCCCGGCATCGGAATAGTCGACCTCCTTGGTCCATGCTCGGAACGTTCCCACTACGCAGGAACTCCACATATGGGTCTCTCCAATCAGTTACGGTGTGGCCTCCTGCTTCTTCCCCAATCTGTGCTACAGTCTCTTCCAGGGCACTTAGTTCATCTAGCTTCCAGGTTGAAATGGAGCTAGCCAGTTTGGCTAGCTCGTCGGCCCTGACATTGTCTGCCTTGGAGATCTTCTGCAAGGTAACCTCCATGAAGGAGGCTGTCAGCTGCTCATAGAGGGTTACATACTTTGCAGGCGCTCACACCTAACTTCGAAGTCGCCCTTTATTTGCTATGCCACAAGCTGGGAGTCCGAGTGTACAATGACCCGAGTGACCCCCATATGTTTGGCTGCTTGCAGACCCGCTAGGATCGCCTCATATTCAGCTTCATTGTTGGTGGCTTTGAAGTGCAGCCAGATGGATAAATGTAACGTGTCCCCCCGCGGGGAGACCATTATCACCCCGACTCCGCTATGTCTGCTGTTGGAAGACCCGTCTATGTAGACCTTCCAGACCCCTTCATCTCGGGCTCAGGGACAGTCTCCAGCATGAAATTCGAGGGAGCTTGTGCCTTGATAGCGGCGCGAGGCTGATATTCGATACCATATTTGCTCAATTCCGTAGTCCATTTGATCAACCGGCCTGAAGCTTCAGGATTGGTGAGGACCCGAGCGAGCGGGCTATTGGTGAGAACTACGATAGGATGTGCTAGAAATAAGGTCTTAACCTCTGGGCCATTAAGACCAGGGTGTAGGCCAGCTTCTCCATCATAGTGTATCACATTTCAGCATGCTTCAGGAGATGTCCGAAGAAGTATATGGGGTATTGCACCATGCCTTCTTCTCGGACGAGTTATAAGCCTACCGCTTGATCCACTACAGACAAGTAGACAAATAAGGTCTCCCCTTCTACTGGCTTGTAGAGGATAGGGAGCTCGGCGAGATAAGCCTTCAGGTCAGCGAGTGCCTTCTCACACTAGTCATCCCAATCGAACTTGGCTGCCTTTCTTAGAATCATGAAGAATGACAGGGTCCTATCTGCGGACTTGGAGATGAACCTGGATAGGGTCGTGATTCTACCATTCAGCCGCTGCACTTCCTTGAAGTTGCGAGGAGAAAGCATATCTAGAATATCCTTTACTTTTTCTGAATTAGCCTCAATCCCTCTCTCCATCACCGTGTATCCCAAGAAATGGCCGCTTTTCACCCCGAATAGGCACTTGGCAGGGTTCAACTTCAGCTTGTTGTCCCTCAGGGTGGCGAACATCTCTTCTAAGTCGGCGATCATGTCCTTTCCCTTGTCAGTCTTGACCAGGATGTCGTCTACATACACTTCGATGTTTCTCCCGATCTGATGCCTAAAGACTTTGTCCATCATCCGCTGATAAGTTGCCCTAGAGTTGCACAATCCGAAAGGCATGACATTATAGCAATACGTGTCATCGGCTGTCACAAAGCTGACTTTCTCCTGGTCTTCGGGAGCAAGCGGAACTTGATGGTATCCTTGATAAGCATCCAACATTGAAATGAACTCACAACCGGTTGTAGAGTCTACTAACCGGTCTATTCGAGGCAAGGGGTAATAGTCTTTAGGGCAAGCCTTGTTCAAGTCGCGAAAGTCAATATAGACCCCGCCATTTACCCCTGGCTTAGGGACAAGGACTACATTAGCTAACTAGGTCGGGAATTGGATTTCCCTTATGTGCCCGGCCTTTAACAGCTTGTTGACTTCATCCCGGATAGCCTTGTCCTGCTCTGGTGCAAAGTGCCTCCGCCTCTGTTTCACCAGTCGGGCTCTAAGGATGACATGCAAGTGATGCGTGGCTAGAGCCGGGGGGACCCCTTTGATTTCCTCGGCGACCCAGGCGAAGACATCTCTATGGCTCTGCAGGCAGTCTATAAGACGACTTCTTAGTTCTGGTGCAAGATCAGTGGCAATCCTTGTGACTCCCCCCTCATGTTGAGGGTGAATCTGGACCTCCTCGCTCCGACCTCCCTCCGTTCTTCTTTAGGTCCTTCATCTTCTCGCGGGTCAGCGAGATCAATTTGTAGGACTTCGTAGGACTTTGAGTTCTGGTGCGGTGCCGACCTGACTCCCCCACTATAGCATCGCCGAGACACCAACTGGTCCCCTTTGACCTCAGCCACTTGGTCGCCTACCAGAAACTTTATCTTCTGGTGGTAGACAGAGACCACCGCCTGGAATACGCTGAGCGCCGGCGGCCCAAGATGGTGTGGTAGGATGAATGAGCATCCACAACCAGAAAGGGGGTCCTCCTGGTCCTTTCCAGCACATCACTGCCCAATGACAACGATAGGGTAATCTGTCCTATCGGCTGAACTCGGTATCCGTGAAGCCGAGGAGTGGGGTCGAGACCGGAAGTAGTTCATCATCGTCGATCTACATCTAGTCCAGAGCAGCTTTGTATAGGATGTTCATTGAACTACCTGTATCCACGAAGACATGCTTGACTTTGTTCTTTACGATACGCGCAAGAATTACTAGGGCATCCTCTTGGGGGCCTTCTGTGTCCTCCAGATCTTCTGGGCTGAAGGAGATTAGGGGGTAGTTCCCCAATCGCTGAGTGCGAGCTTTCCTCACACGGTTGGGGTCTCCTCAAGTAGGACCTCCAAGGAGCATTGGGATCTCCTCTTGCCCATAAGCCCCCCGCTATGAAGCGGCGAGCTCCATTCATTGCTATTGAAGCGCCCCTTTGACGGCGCTGGAGACCAGGCAATCTAGTTCCTCTTTCGTCAGGATAATGGATTATCCCGCCAGCTCTACCATGAACGCTCCTTCTGGTGCTTTACTGGTTTCCCACAACGGCGCCAAACTTGTTCCGGAAGGAATCAATGTCAATGGCCAGCCACCAGGGTTCAACCCACGCGGATGCTGACGCTAGAGGAAGAACTCTCACCCTGCGAGATTAACACGAGCGTTAATGGGAACACGTCGGAGGTTGTCCAGCGGAGCCTACTCTGACGCTCAAGTCAGTGCCTCAATATATGAGATGGAAGAAAGCAAGGAGAAGATTCTTAAGTTTTGAGAGTGTGTAACCCCTTTACCAGAGGTGTTGGAGTACCTTTTATAGCAGAAGCGGCAGTCATACGTGTCTCCATGATTTCGCCACGTCCCCTCGATCTTCGGTTACTGGATAACCCTTGTAACGGTCATCGCCGCCATGAAATCTGGACCGTTGTGATAATGAAGGCGTTAATGGCCGTGTATTATGGGTCATGTTCATCCCGTGATTATATGTGATGATTATCCATATATCCGAAGAAAGGAGAACCATTACTTGAGGTCGAGTGCTCCTTGGGCTCCGCTATCTCGAGGTGATCTCGGGGTCTTTTAGCCCGGGGGGTCCCGCGTGTCTACCTTCTTGAGATGGTCTCGGGGACCTGACCTCCCGAGGTGATCTTGGGCGTGTGTCTTCTCGAGTCGGTCTCCAGGGTATGCCTGTTCGTAGTGTTCTCGAGAACCCACCTTCCCGAGGGGGCCTCGGGCGCCACATAAAGAGAGTCGTCCAGACTTGGTAGATCCTGCCACATAGCTTCTACAGTCTACGTGTCAGCCACGGGGTGCTCAACCCCATCAGTACCCAAAAATAATATTCCACCAAACTTTTTAATTAACCCGGTAAGTAAAAATTTATATTGGGTACCTAATTTTTTTTAACTAATAAATGTTTTTTTTGAATAAATTCTCTTTGAATTTCTTGATTATTAGAAAATTCAAATCGATTATTAATCTTAGGAATAAATTCGTTGAATAAATTTTTCTTTAGATTTTTTTTTAATATTCGATGAATTTCCATTATTTTATTTTCAAAAATTGACTTTTTAGAAAATTTTTTTTTGGAAAGTCTGACTTTTCAAGATCTAAATGTTATATTTTGACCATTTCAAAAAACTTAGCACATTTTTCAGGATCAATATCTAATTTTACAATTATATTTTTTGTCGAAAATTATTTTCGATAATTAAAATCATTATTTTCGAACTAAGAAAATTTATTTTACTCTGATTTTAAAAGTTTAATTTGATTCTTAAAATTTTTTTCATTATCTGCTTTATCCCATATTTTTTGATATGATCAAAGGGGGAATAATGTAGTATAAGTTAAGGGGAAATCAATTTGGTCATATTTTAAATTTAATTGCATTATCTATTATGCTAATTTGCAATATTTGTTTTATTGTTTTAAATAAACAATGTTATTTTCTAGGTTGATTATCCCAAATTTAACTTGGGTTGATGCACATCAAAAAGGGAGAAATTGTAAATATCCTAGGTTAGTTTTGATGTGATCAACCAAGTCAAGTTGAGCCCTAAACTATTTTGATCCCTGTGTCAAAGTGTGTGGGAGCTTAGGATCACAGGAAGTTGAACAAAAGACGCAGTAGACGCATGGGGAAGGGAGCCAATGGGCTTGGTGCATCCGAGGGACGCGAAGACTATGAAAGAGTACACCGGTAGAGTGAGAAGGGTATGCATGGTGTCCGAGGGACGAGAAACCGAGGAGGAAGCTCGTTCAAGGCGAAAGGCCAAAGTCGCGTTCGGATGAGCCTAACTCTGGTTGGTTAGAAATTACCCAAGCAGAAGAAGGACATAAAATTCAAAGTCAACATGAATGTCAACGCGGATGTTGACTTTGACCAGCAGGAGATGCCTCAGATGCTGAGTGAGACGCCTCAAATGCTGAGTGAGGCGCCTCAGCTGCAAAGCAGCAACTCTGCGCAAATGTAGAGCTGAGGGGCCTCAGTTTGAACCCGAGGCGCCTCAAATCAGAACTGAGGCGCCTCAAATCAGAACTGAGACGCCTCGAGCCAAGTTTTATCAATAGTTTACCATTGGATTCGTGGATAAAAGTTTATCCATCTGATTTGAGGCGTTTCAGATTTATGTCAATACAACGGTAACTTAAGATTTTGGACTGTAAATAGCCCCCAGAACCTAGGTTTACAAATTAACTCTTGTAGTACATTTCCCTAGCTATTTCCTGTGTGTTCAAAGTTTGTAAGAGACTACTCTGCCTACAAACGAAAGAGATTTTAATAGTGGAGCTTTCAACTGGCTTAAATTAGCAACCACTCTGATTGCAACCAAGTAATCCCTTTTTTATCTTTTACTAGTTTGCGTTGATTATTTATGTGTTTAATTATTTTAACTGCTTAAACTAACTTATATCTTTGTAAGAATTTGTAAAAGATCAAGGTTCTGACTTGCAGGGCAATTCACTCCCCTCTCACTGGCCTGCAACATTCCTACAAAAGTGACCGATCCAGTTCCATGTAGATTTCTCACCAGCCACCAGGGTAAATCGGGAAGTGTTCACGGTAGACGGTCTAGAAGTCTAGTATCCCATGGTTGTGAGTCTCATTTGGAGGAAAAATTCTTGCAAAATACGCCGTCTCTGGAAATCGAATCACAAGTACCTATGTGATAACTTAATGCCCTTTCACTGTACCATATCCTCAGGGGCTACAAATTCTTATAGATGAACTTTTAACTAGAGCTTCAGCATGTTACAAATTGACAAACAATAGTGACAACATAATAATGTGTAATGGACAAAATAAAATTTTCAATTCTCAAATTTCCTTTGCTAGTAGACGACACTAAGAGACCAAGCATGGTTTTGTAAACCAGATTCAATCACTATGAGCTTCAAGATTGCAACTAATATGTAGTGAATCAATCAAGCTATCTTTCTTATAGTAGAGCACGAGGAGACTGACATGTCAAAGTTGAACAATAATCTTAAATAGTAATTGTGAACAGTTTTTTTTCTCTACGTACCCTACTTTTTCCCCTTCTTACCAGTGAGCTTCACCTTAGAGGACTTCACAGTAAGACCGTTGCCTTGGATTTTTCAAGAATGGGTAGCTTGCCCTTTCTTAGCCCGCATAGGTTGCCCGCACAAGTTTTATCCGGTCAGAGTTCTGCAAAATCTTTACAGTTATTGTTTACCGAGTGGTTACATGGAAAAAGACTAAGGTATGGAGAGAAAGGCAGGTTCACAAAAATAAACAGTAATTAGCCTGACAAGAACTTACTTTCACATTAATTAAGGATGTATATTACAAACTGACAAACAAACTTAGAACATCATACACATAGATAAACAAACATAGAAGCATATATACTATAAACAGACAAACAAGGCAGAAAGTATTGGCATATGTTACATAATGGACCTATGAATGGACATTGACAGACATAATGGGGGAGAAAGGAAAGAACTTACAAATGTTGAGGGCTGGAACTTGAGCGAAACTTGTGAGTGTTGGAGGTCCATGTTCGTTGAAGGTGAATGAGAGATTTTATATAGGGAGAGAAAGGGGTTACTTCTTAGAGAAGAAATACAGCTGAAGTGCTCAAGATAAAAGGGGCCTAGGTAGGATGGTGAGAAAGAGGCAACTAGTGTAAAGGATAAGAACGAATCTCAAAGACGTCGAATAGTACTGGAAAGTGAGATACTGAAGAGGAAGTGAATATGAGTAGATGTCAGTGTGAGGAGGTGGTGGGTCACTCAGGATTCCATCATATTCTCTAGGTTTTGTACTCCTATAAAGTCTAGAGATGGTGTACTGTTTACTTGGGCTTCGTGAAATTGAGCTTGTTGAGATGGCTGGCCAGGTTGGGTCTGCTGATTGTGTAGTTGATTTGTAGCTAATGCTGCTCAGTCAAATTTGGTGGAGATGATGAAGGTGGCTCTTGTTTTGCAGACCCATTGTTCTATTTTCTTCTGATAATGTTGAAATAAAGCTATGTGTTGCATTGTGAAGGCAAAAGGGAAAAACCATGTACCCATGTCCTTGGGCTAATAAATCTTTTCAGTATATGTCTCGCCTGATAAGAGATAATCATTAGGGTCTTCTAGCCTATCCCAAGTCCAGTTAGATCCTTGAACAGAGGCTCTCCAATGTTTAAGTTGGTCTATTAAAGAGAGAAAAACATCCCAATCAGTATCAAAATCAGAAGGGTAGTCTTCAAATTCTAGTTGTCTATTAGGAAAGTTATTAGCATCTATTCTGATTAGATGTCGACAAGCTCAATTTTTAAATTTATCTATTCTAGAGGAGAGCTTTCAATTATACAGATAGCATATGTTTCTTCTTCTTCAAGGACTAATATTAGGAAGGTTATCAGCATCTATTCTGATTAGATGTCTGGCAAGCT
This sequence comes from Boesenbergia rotunda, assembly GCA_024364735.1. Classification (NCBI taxonomy): domain Eukaryota; kingdom Viridiplantae; phylum Streptophyta; class Magnoliopsida; order Zingiberales; family Zingiberaceae; genus Boesenbergia; species Boesenbergia rotunda. The sequence goes on from JAGFNQ010003568.1 coordinate 214,157, forward strand.
CAATTTTTAAATTTATCCATTCTAGAGGAGAGCTTTCAATTATACGATAGCATATGTTTCTTCTTCTTCAAGACTAAGGAAGTAATTTATCCCAGTTTCTTTGAAAAGTTTTTGATAGAATCAGGGTCATAGACCCATAACTTAGATAGTAACCCATAGTACATTGGAAGAAATGGCGTAATTAATCTTCCTTTGATGGTTGGAGGTTCATAAGTATCAATGTTGATATTGACCCTTCGAAAATAATATATGAGTTGACATTGACAACCATATTTTTCTGAGGTTTCGCAAACTTTGTTCCTGTTTTGACACTTCAGTTTGGGGCTGAATTCAACTTCATACTGGATTGTTATTCCTTTTGGTACATTCTGGTGCAAAAGTTTTAGTGCATCACATAATTCAGCAAAGACTTCGAAAGTAGATCCTTCGGTCAGTCTTCTTATGTAAATAGAAATGTCTTCTGGAATAGTATTTGGAAATTCTAATAGTGTTGCCTCCAAGTTTCTTTGTGCTACAATGGCTTCTGATTTGGCTCTTAATTATCCCAAAGTTAAATATTTTAGCCTGTGGATAACAGGTTCTATATTCTTTGGGGTTGGCATGGTTGTGAGAACTTGATCATAAGTCTTGTCTAATTCTTCTATTTCTGTTTCCATGGGTGCTTTTCCACCAGTTTTGAGCAACGAACTAACAAAGAAGTTTGGTCCAATGACTATTCTTGCTACATTGAAGACATCTTCCAGGGAATAAAAACCATTGAATGAAGAATGATCACATTCTTACATAGCAATAGTGACTTCTTCCCAGTCATCGTAGACTCTTGCTTGTGTACTGGAGAATACCATATAAGAGAACTTCTTTCCTACTGGTCTTTGTATTGTTGTCTAGAAGTAATTGGCCAGAGCATTGATAATTGCTATCTTGTAGTTGACACTTCCTAGAATAGTCGGAATATTCCAGATGTTGTCAAGTAAGCAAGTTTGGATGTGATCAAGCTTGTCTCTTGCTATAAAGTGAAATTGTTCCTTATAACGAGTAAACTATTAAAGGTTTTGGTTGCCAAATCGCATGGTTCTCATTGCAAACGTTTTTCTTTTCGTTTGTTTATCCATTTTTGTGTCTGCCATAGTCATAAAGCTAATGTAAAAGTCTAGAAAGTGTGTCGACTAAGGAATTATTACTTCCTTTAATATGTTCCCAGTGAATAGTTAATTCTTTATTTATAATTGTATCTGTAAACTTTAACCATCTTTTTGTACTAAGTCCTTTCCTTAATTCTTTATCTGCTGGTTCTACTTGACTTAGCTTCACAATCTGTTTGGATGATAATTTCTTATTTGCTGCAGATAAAAAGTCTGAAAGTATCTAAACAATAAATTACCACCAATATTTCATAGTCAAGAGAAGTTAAACGAACTTTTTCTTTGTATTGGTCAGAAGCATATCGACAGATAGCCTCGGATGTTTTGGTTCATATTTATATGGTTTTTGATAAAGAACTCTTCCCGATCCAATTTCACAACCATCGATTTCTATAATTAAGTAATCATTATCCATGGGGAGTCGTAAGACTGGTATTTTTTTTTACCATTCCTTTAATATGTCTAACTAGGTCTAGGTCTTGTTGATTAAAGTATTTTTGTCCTGTTAAAGAGGTTTATTATATAAAGGTACACTAATCTTTCCTATGTCTTTCAAGTATTGTATAGCATAGTTGAGAAGTCCTAAGAATGATCTTAGAGTTTTTGTGTCTTCCATTTTGTTGAGAAAACCTAATATTTTTGAGGTAATATGAGGTTGTAAGGAGATTGTTCCTTATCCAATTTCAGTTCCCAGGAAGTCTATATGTTTAATTGTCAGCTTCATTTTGCTTCTGGAGATTATTAAACCATGTGTCTCAAATAAGTTAAATATTATATGTAAATGTGCGTAGTGCTCTTCCCTTGTTTTGGAGAACACAAAAATATATTAATATAGGCACAACTACAATTGGCTAGGTTTCTAAAAAATAGTGTTCATTTTCCTCTGAAAAATTTATGATGCTACTTTTAGACCAAATGGCATGACTAATCATTCAAAGTGGCCTTCTGGACAAGAAAATACAGTCCATTCTACAGAATCAGGATGCATCTTTATTTATTTGAACCCAGATTTCATATCAAATTTTGAGTATCATTTAGAGTCTTGAATTTTGTTAAGTAGTTGGTCTTTATCAGGGATTTTATCCATCTTCCTGGCAGTTATCGTTTAGTCGTTTGTAGTTAAACACCAATCTAGATTGTTCCCTTTTCTATTATGATCCTTTGTTTACAATGAAGGTTGGACTTCTATGTCTCGAGGTTGAGCATTGAATGGCTCTGAGAGCTAATAATTGGTTGATATGCATTGTACATTCTTCGATTTCTCAGTTAGTATATTTTAAGTCTTGGGCCTTTATAGTAAGGTCTGGATTGATTATTATTAAGTGACAATATGTTTTATCGTGTTCCCAATATTTTGTGGGGTTATCACCTATAATTTTTAGTTTTTCTAATCAGGAGATTAGAGAGTCTAAGTCAAGTTGGATATTTATTAAGTTTTGTAAATATGTACGAGAGAGTAAATCTTTTAGAATGTCTAAGTCCAGGCTATTTAAGTCTTGTGGAAAACGGTCACCTTGAATTAATTCTTGAAATGCTAAGGAACAAGAAAGTTCTTGGTTTAATAGATAAGAACCCTTACATAGTGTTAATAGACAAGAACCCTTACATAGTGTTTTACCTTTACGTAGATAGCTGTTAGTATCAGTGTCTATAGAAACTATGTCCTTAATAGTTGAAGTTGTAGAATAGGATTTCTTACTTGGAACAGAGGATAATCAGACACAATTGGAGATACTATAGGTGTAGAGAGAAAGATGACATAGTCTTTCGTAAGTAACAATGCCCTATGTTGAGCTATAAGGAAACTAAATCCTAGGATTAAGTGAAGATTTGGTTGTGGAAGAGGTTTAATCTAGAGTTTGGAAAGGGAGAGAGAAGTCCTAAATATATCACAATTTGTATAAAATTGTAAATGTGTGTTTGTAATGAATTTGGTAGAGGATAGTTGTTGGTCATCAAATTGAGTACTAACCATTGGTTAGGTAGCGGTTTTGATGAGTTCCGGAGGTACTATGGATAGAATAGTATCCACATCTATTGTCGAATTTGTAGCTCCACTGTCAAGAAAAGCATGTAGTGTAAATTCATGTCCATGTATATTCATTAAACAATGAACTCTGATATCAGTAATTCATCCAATATTACAAATACTGGGGGTTTTTATAAAAACCATATCAATGTCTGAGCTTGGTTCAGTTATGGTCATTCTTTTTTCCTTTGTCGTTTAGTATGGATGCATTGTCTTGCTTGAGTTTAGCAAGTTCTATTTCTAATATATTAAGTTTGGTTTCTAAAATAAAGACTCGGGTTTCAAGGAGCACATTCCTAGTACTTCCTCGTACTTATTTAGTCGTAGGTATTAATATGTTAAAACTTTGTTGTAAGCATAAGTTGCATATATGTTTTCTATATAGTTTACATGTTCCCCTTATTGGGATCTTACCGTTTGCTAGAGGGGAGGTGAATAGCAAGTTTTTGATCTTTCTTCATATAAATGAGAGTGCGCAAGCGGAATAATAAAAACTAAAACTAACAAACAAGAAAGACACATCGATTTACGTGGTTCGGAGATGAAACTCCTACTCCACGGCTGTCGGTAAGGTGACGATCTCGATCCTTCGTTGGATGATTCCCCGGAGCACCTCCGGCTAGCTCTTGTCGCTCCTTGTGGGTGGAGAAACCTCGCCACAACACTTCGACAACCCCTGAGAACATATAGGCTACTAACAGGCTCTTACCAAGCTTGTTTCGCCAAAACAGAAACAACCATAAACGAGCTCCCTTAAATAGAGCTCGAGGCAGATTTGACCGTTACCTGTCGACTGGTCCAGTACCAGTCGACTGGTTGAATTCGAATGACAATTCAAATTCTGGTCATCATCAATCGACTGGTCCTGGACAGCTCGGTATCCAAGACCTAGCGAAGGACCGCGAGGCAAAAGTCCAACCAGAGGAACGGTTGGCATCAGGTACATTCTCCCGAGAGGAGTAGGTGAGGACGCATTCCCTGTCGAGGGAACAGTAGGCGTCGGTTCGACCTAGGGCTCTATTTGGAAGGCCCAAAGTCAGAACCAAGACAGCTAAGGCTGTATAAAAACTAACCACTTACTGCTTTATGTTGTTTTCGGACTAACCCTGGATGCAGGACCAAAGGAACGTGTGTCTGCAGCTCAGAGAGCCTCAAAGGAGTGAGGCAGCAGCTGAGTAGGGCGCCCTGAGTGTCCAGGGCGCCCCCAAGGTGAACAAGAAACAAATGAAGCAAACAGGAGCTTCGGCTGACTACTGGCCGGGGCGCCCTCAGCAGCCAGGGTGCCCCCAGCAGCCAGGACGCCTTCAACGCTCAGGGCGCCCTCAGCAGCCAAGGCGCCCCGTGCCTATGCCAGCGAAGCCAATCACCCTTATCCAACCGAGAAGCCCGCGCGGAAGCAGTCAAGCAGGGCGCCCCCAGGGTCAAACCTCATCCCTATTCGAGTGGGATAAAGGTTGACCGAGAGAATCTCGGATCACGTGACACGTGGGGGGGCGCCCCCGACGTCCAGGGCGCCTCGAGGTGCTATAAATAGCACCCAACGCCCAGGCTTCAAAGAACATCTCGAACACAACGCTTCTACGCTCTTCTGCTCTCACGCCTCGCTCCGGAAACTGCCCAACTCGAGCCGACGACGTCCTGCTGCTCCGAAAAAGTCAATCTACATCGGACGTCGGTAAAGAAGAGTGATTTTCAATTTACTGCACTTACTCTGTAATCAATATTTGTAAATTGTTTTTGCGCCTATATAGAATTGCCCAAAGTAAACGGTCAACGACCGTGGGCCTTGGAGTAGGAGTCGACCTAAGCTCTGAACCAAGTAAAACCTCCCGTGTTTATGTTGTGTGTTTTTAACTTCCGTTGTGCAACTTCTCTTAGTTTACAAATCCGAAAGTTTTTCGATATTCACCCCCCTCTATCGGTTCTCTCGATCCAACAAGTGGTATCAGAGCGGGGAAGTTCAAACTTGGTGCAACCACCAGTTTGAAAATTTTTTTTCAGATTTTTTTTTCTTTATCTAGTTCGAATTTTTTCTTTCGTTCGATTCTTTTTCGTTAATCGAGGTTGGTGCAACACCCCTCGTTATTTCATTTTATTCATCCCGCACTTCTAATCCAAGACCAAGTCTTGGGAATTTCTCTTCTTGTTAGTAAAATTTATTTCAGATTAAATGGCCATGCAAGAAGGATTTAGCACCGCCAGACCTCCACTTTTCAGTGGAGAAGACTTTTCTTATTGGAAAAGTCGTATGGAGGTCCACCTGAAAACTCAGGTGGACATGTGGATCATCATCCAGTCCGGACTGGAGATCCCCAAAAACGCCGAAGGACTACCTCAAAGCTACTCAGAATGGGACACCGCTCTGAAGCGTAAAATAGAAGCCGACGCAAAAGTGACCCAGACTCTCCAATGCGGATTGACAAAAGAGGAGCTGAACCGGGTAGACCCCTTCAATAGTGCCAAGGAGCTTTGGGCAAAACTGATCGAGCTGCACGAAGGAACATCAGATACTCGGATCAGTAAAAGGGATCTGCTCCTGAACAAACTGTACACCATCAAGATGGCCGACAACGAAACAGCAGCCCAGCTCCACGCACGAATCCAAGAATTAATGAACGGTCTTCACACTATAGGTCACAAGGTCGAAAACCGTAACCTAATAAGGTATGCTCTAAACGCCTTCCCTAGAAATACCTTGTGGGCATCTATGGTAGATGCATACAAGGTTTCAAGGGATCTTTCTAAAATAAAGTTAGACGAATTATTTTCCGAATTAGAACTGCACGAACAAACTAACTCCAATATGGTCGAGAAAGGAATTGCCTTCATTGCAGGTAAAACTGGAAAGTCAGCAAAGAAGAAACCGCAAACTGAACCTGAGTTTCAGACACAGAAGATGAAGGAGAACAAACTAAGCTGGTCCGACTGGCCCGAAGCTATTACAAAGAGCTGAAGAACCAAACCAACAGACGAAAAGCCGGCCGAAGAAAGGACGAACCAGCTGAACCCGCAAACGACAAAAACAAGCCCAACGTGACCTGCTATGAGTGCAAGAAAAAGGGTCACTATAAGTCAGAGTGTCCTAACCTAAAGGAGACTAAAAAGACGAGAAGAAAGAAAGCACTACAAGCAACCTGGGACGAATCTTCCTCTGAAGAAGAAGAAGAAGTACCCCAGTCCAACCTTCTAGCCCTGACCGCCTCAGAAGAAGTCGAGACCGAGTCAGAATCAGAACAGGACGACGGCAAACTGACCTTCTCAGAGGATGGCGAAATCAAGGTAAGTGGCTTTAATAGAAGTCAGTTAAACGATTTAATTTCATATCTTTCTCGAGATTTGGCGAAAGCAAACTCCGAATCGAATCCCTCCGACAGGAAGTAAAACTCCTGAAAGAGGGAGCTGAATCTAAACCCTCAACCGAGAAAGTTCAAGAAGGAACTCCTACTCAAGTTGAAAAACTTGAGAAAGAGAACTCCTCCCTGAAAACTCAGGTTAAGGATCTTAGATCAGCTTTAGAACGATTTACCTCTGGTTCCAAGGGTCTAGACATGATTCTTGGAAAACAGAAGTCCGTTCTAAATCGATCCGGACTTGGCTATAGAACCAAATCCCGACAAAGATCTTACCTTGCTGTACTGAATCAGTCTAGAGGTAAAATTCAGGCATGGATACCCAAACTGTGCCTGAACAAATCGACTGGATCAAATCAGTATTGGATCCCCAAGGACAAGATTCACATCTTGCCTAATAATTACCGTGGCTTTAGTCCGGGGGGAGCCAAATTGAAAACTATATTCATTGTTAGATAAAATCCAACTTTCTTTACTTTGCATGTTTGCTTGTTTATTTAATTTCTGCAATTTATTATGCTTAAACTTAGGTTAGTTTAAGGATTGAACAAACTTAACTGAAACTTGAAAACATAGTATTGGGTGGAGGTGAGATGATAGTATGTTAGGAAAACCAATTCTAATAAGATCAAGTTTACTTGGTCTCTTTAGACTGGTGAAACTAGCCGAAGCTACCGATCCAAAATCCAAACTAGTTAGACCAGAACTTTTTCAAAAATTAATTTTGAAAATGAAATTTCATTAAACGGCTTTGTCAAGGAAAGGGTTGATGATCCAATAAGGCTACGGCCAAAGAAGGCCTAGTGCCTCGCCAAGACCTGGAAGCCAATTTTTGAATTTCAAATTCAAATTACTTTTTGTTAAATTCAAATCTAACACATTTTTCAGTTAAGAATAAATTCAAACAAAATAAATTGAAATGCTTTCAAAAATTAATTAAGATTTTCAAAATAAATTTTATGTATCAAAATCTGTCTCACAAAACCTATAAGGCTAACATGATTAACAACCCTAGATTGGGTGAGACAGTAAAATTAAACTCAATTATGATTCCTTTAATACTTGTATTGTAGTTTAATCCTATATTTCAAACCATGGTCAACATAGTCAAACTACGGTCAAAGCAGTCAAACCACGGATAATGTAGACAAACCTTGGTCAAAACACTCCTCTAGGGTCAAAACCAGTCCTTAGGGCGCCCAATCCCTTGAGGGCGCCCCGAGGTTGGTCAAAAGCTGCCAAAAGGCAGCTGCAGCCCTGGCTAGAGCGCCCTCGTCAGGCGGGGCGCCCTCCTATAGTCCTTCAACGGCAGAAAGCTGCCGAAAGGTAACTGCAGGCCTGGTCAAGGCGCCCTTGCCAGCCGGGGCGCCCTCCAGATAAAGGGCGCCCGAAACTGCCTATAAAAGGGGTTCCATTCCCCTTCTTCTCTTCACACTCAAACCACTCCTTCTCCTCAACTCTCTACTTTCCAAGAGATCTTGCAACCCTCTCAAGCTCTCATCTTCAACAATGCCTCCCCGAGCAGCCCGGTAAAATTTTTAATTAAGTTAATTTCTTTTCAATTTTTCATTAAATGCATACTTTCTTTAAATGCACATTCTTTCTCTTAGAAGACGCCGACCAAACCAGGCAGAACCCGGTACCCAACCTAGTCCTTATCCTAGGTTTCCGAATTTAGAATTATGTAATAAGTTCGCTCGTACCACCTATAAACCTATCAAAACAAGCTACTTGAATAGATAATTTTTCACCCAATCCTGTCCCTTAGCAATGAACGTCATAAACTTTTACCAACTTGACAATCTCGTATTCTGCACCCACCCAATTAATACTTCCTTATGTGCAGAATTTTACAATAACATAATTAGACAGGATAGTCTCATGTTCTCCACCACTGTTCAAGGTATCCCCTTAACTATCACACCAACATTACTCAATCGGTTTCTAGGACTACGACTCTCGCAATCCACCTTCTGTTGTTACCCTCCTAGGGAGCCTCCCTTTGATGCTCCTTACTCTCACATTACCTTAGATACATTACACTCATACTTCTTTAGGCGACCCCTGGCCAGACGATTTCAGTCTGTCGAATTAGAGGTCCAGGACTACGCTCTATATAGGGTCATAGTCCGATGTATTCTGCCATTATCCACCAGGGACGTCACCACTATGCGACCATTCCACGCCTTTCTCCTGTACGCCTTGATTCACCAACTAGACATCGACATAGGACTTCACATGTTTCATACTATCCTACACGCATCCAGTGTTACCACGCAAGGGCAGGTACGCACACCCTACTGCCACATCATCACGTCCATATTACATCACCACGGTAGAAACATTACCGAGGGAGAGATGGCCGCTTTGACCGATTACGATGAAATAGGCTATAGAAACTTCGCCCTAGCCGGGATAGAGGTGTCCGGTACCGGGGTTCTGAGTTGGAGACGACAGCAGGCCGGGGCTCCAATCGACTCAGACGAGGAGGTTGACGTCAACGTTGGAGACATCGCTGCAGCAGCCCGAGCACACATCGATGAGCCCGCTCCACCGACACTCTACCAGAGAGTGACACATTTAGAGACACAGGTTCAGAGTCTCCGAGAGGAGGTCGAAGCCTATCATCTAGAGCAGATGGACGCTCGTCGAGCCGATCGAGAAGTGGCTGATGCACGATTCATTGAAATGATGGCACGATTCGATTCATGGCAGCCTGGCCCATTTGATCATCCTAGTCCCTCGTCCTAGATGTGCTTAGCATTGTACCAGTAACTATCTGACTGCCCCTACTCAGTAGGGTTGACTTATGTTTGACTGTATGACTGTGTTGACTTTCCTATGTTGACTAGCTTATGAGTACTTGGTTCCTTTCTATTCGGTAGTTAGGATTGTGCTTAGTAGAATAGATTTAGCTCATTATTGGTTTTTTTTCTTTCAAAATGCTTTCAAAATCAACTCTTACTTAATTTTGAAAAAGTTTTAAAAATAAATTCTTTTATTTTTCGACTTAGTTTTATTTCAAAACTACCCCTTTTCAAAATTAGGGCTTCTTCGCAAATGGACTTAGCCTAGGCCCTAACCCTAGAACTGCATGCACCTATAGACTTAGAAGCCAGCATCTCACAAGCACTTTAGGATACTTTTTGATTGATAACCTAGAAAGGGTTGAGATGCTTAGGTCTTTGCCTTAATTCAAGATGCTTTAAGTCAGTGCATCTGCAGCAATTCGGGCACTAAATACAACTTACACAGCAATCAAGTTAAGTGTCAAGTTTAGAAAATCTAACTTGAACAGAAACACTTAACTTGACTAACCCTAGCAAAAACTACTGCTTATAACAGTTAGTAAGTAGCTAAATAGGTTAGACAGGTCCCTACAAGAGAAAACTAACTGATTTGGTCTAAGTCTTGGTTCAGTACAGCAAAATCATACTAATATTTTCCCTTACAAAAGTTAATTCTTTTATGTAATTTAATTTCTGCTATATCTATCTGTTTTTTTTTATATATGGCAAAGGGGGAGAGATAGGAAAGGAGAAAGTTCAAATGTTTTCAAAATCTCAAACTCTCTCTTTTCAAAAAGTTAGCTACTTTTCAAAGCTTCTCAAAAAAAAAACTTTTTAGAAGTACTTAAGATTCTTAAGTTTTTCAAAATTTACTAAGTACTTAAAATTTTTCAAAAGTTAGTAAGTACTTAACTTAAAGTTTTCAAAACTCATGCTTTCGAAAACTCCTCTATGTACTTTTAAAACTTAAGTCATCAAAAGATTTCCAAGTACTTAAAACTTTAGTTTTCAAAGTGGAAAATCATTCTAAGTAAAGTTTTAGAACCCCACGTATTTTTGAAAAATCTAGGGGGAGATTCCTTCCAGGGGGAGGGAACAAAAGTAATGGTTTTATGCTTTGATTAAACTTAACTTTTTGAACTAGGGTTGCCATAAATCAAAAAGGGGGAGATTGTTGGTGCAGAAAGCACCAAAGTCAAACCTGTGTTTTGATAATGGCAACAGGATTCAAAAGTTAAGTCTTAGTTGTTATCTAACATGTCACTTGAGTGTGCATAGTAAAAAGCCCTAGCGGAGGACTGCTAGGCACTGGCGAAGGAATGCCAGAGTAAAAAGCCCTTGCGAAGGACTGCTAAGCACCGGGCGAAGGACAGCTCGATATTCAAGACCTGGCGAAGGACCGCGAGGCAAAAGTCCAACCAGAGGAACGGTTGGCATCAGGTACATTCTCCCGAGAGGAGTAGGTGAGGACGCGTTCCCCGTCGAGGGATCAGTAGGCGTCGGTTCGACCTAGGGCTCCATTTGGAAGGCCCAAAGTCAGAACCAAGACAGCTAAGGCTGTATAAAAACTAACCACTTACTGCTTTATGTTGTTTTCGGACTAACCCTGGATGCAGGACCAAAGGAACGTGTGTCTGCAGCTCAGAGAGCCTCAAAGGAGTGAGGCAGCAGCTGAGTAGGGCGCCCTGAGTGTCCAGGGCGCCCCCAAGGTGAACAAGAAACAAATGAAGCAAAAAGGAGCTTCGGCTGACTACTGGCCGGGGCGCCTTTAGCAGCCAGGGCGCCCCCAGCAGCCAGGGCGCCTTCAGCGCTCAGGGCGCCCTCAGCAGCCAAGGCGCCCCGCGCCTATGCCAGCGAAGCCAATCACCCTTATCCAGCCGAGAAGCCCGCGCGGAAGGAGTCAAGCAGGGTGCCCCCAGGGTCAAACCTCATCCCTATTCGAGTGGGATAAAGGTTGACCAAGAGAATCTCGGATCACGTGACACGTGGGGGGGTGCCCCCGACGTCCAGGGCGCCCCGAGGTGCTATAAATAGCACCCAACGCCCAGGCTTCAAAGAACATCTCGAACACAACGCTTCTACGCTCTTCTGCTCTCACGCCTCGCTCCGGAAACTGCCCAACTCAAGCCGACGACGTCCTGCTGCTCCGAAAAAGTCAATCTACTTCGGACGTCAGTAAAGAAGAGTGATTTTCAATTTACTGTACTTACTCTGTAATCAATATTTGTAAATTATTTTTGCGCCTATATAGAATTGCCCAAAGTAAACGGTCAACGACCGTGGGCCTTGGAGTAGGAGTCGACCTAGGCTCCGAACCAAGTAAAACCTCCCGTGTTTGCGTTGTGTGTTTTTAACTTCCGCTGTGCAACTTCTCTTAGTTTACAAATCTGAAAGTTTTCCGATATTCACCCCCCCTCTATCGGTTCTCTCGATCAAACACATCGTTCCTGCTCCAGCAGCCTCGACCTGTTGCCTTCAAGCCCTCTTCGACTTTGGCCCTCATCCCTCAGATGCGCACACAAGCCCTCGGTTGCCTCCATGTCATCCTTCATGTACTCCTCGAAGTCCGCTTCCCTCGGCTCATCGTCCCTGCTTTGTTCATAGTCCCTTGGATGCGCACACAAGCTCACTGCTTGCCTCCATGCCACCCTTCACCGTACCCAAAGACGTCCAACCAAGTCTATGTGTATCCTGCAAACCTGCATACTCATATACATATATTAGATCGACATGAAATCATAACTTAATCATATTGACACACACATCAAAACTCATGATCCTCCCGATCATACTTGGGTTGATTGCCCCAACACCCCTTTTATCTATGGTTGGGTAGTAGCCATATAGAAAACAAGGAAAATTATCGGTTCCTATTTTTAAGGTTCAGTCATGGACATAGTCTAGCACATCAAGTTTTAGTATTATGTTTTGTGGTATAGATTGTGTGAACATAAGATTCATAGCATCTAGGTCCTCCCATTGGTCTGCTAAGTCATCAAGCTCTTGTTGGAACTTACTACTAGTGGCTGCATATTTTTCTGTAAATGTATAAGGGTTTTCAAGGAATGAATTGATTAATATATAATCGGTAAAGGAGGTAGCTATTTCTTCTATATCTTTTATAGAGACGATAGAGTAAATAGAAGAAGTATCTAATACTTCCTCTTACATTGCTATTAAGTCTAGGTTAGTTCATGAGACCAATTTGGCTTCCCCAGTGTATAGGTTTTTCCTATTTGGGCATGTAAAAAATAAATGTCCTGGTTCATTACAGGCAAAACAAGTTATAGTATTGACATATATTTTCTTTGGTTTGAATTTTCTGATATGTTTGGCCTTGTTTAAATACAGCTTCTTCTCTTTACTTTTTTTTTTTCAAGTAGTAGCCTTTTCTAGCTCTAATTTTAGGTTGAGACTATATAGTTGGATTGCTTGGTCTTCTTTGTTGTTTGGGCCTATGTTGGTTCCATATTGTTGTGGAGTTTATTTTTGGCCGCAAAACCCATATTATTAATTTTTAAGTTGTTTCTGTATTTGGATATAAGTATATATTTTTTTTTTAAGTATTGAAATGATATGTTGAATTCTAACCCCTATATTATCATATTAGGGTGTCACTTTTAAGTTTGTTCATGCCTTGTAAATTTCTTTGCCTAAGTCTCCTGGTAATTTACTAAATAGTCTTTCACCAAATTCCATATTACAATAATTCCCGGAAATAGTTGTAAGTGCTAGAAAGTCATTGCAAAAAGATTTGATCTAATTCCAACTGAATAGTTGAAGCTATTCTAAGTCTCTCATTGCTTCCCTTTGTCATATGTCTAATCCTATATTGGCATCTCTAGTAGTTAAAAGTTTATGGATGGTATAACAAAAGTTTAGTATATTATTGCCTTGGGTTGTTATACGAGTTATTTCCTTTGGGAACTTTGCTTTGTAGGCTTCCCAGACAGCTCTAGCTACGTCACCTAAGTAATTTTCTCCTATACGAATCATGGCTTCACCAATTTCTATGTCTAGCTCATGTTTGGCTTGGTAATCTCTTCTAACAGAGACAATCTATTGTTCCAAATAGGTATCATACAACCGGGGATCATCACATTCAGTAATATTTAAAAGTACAGAATTTTTTCCAAAATAAGTAATCTTAAGTGGATATCTTTTTCCTATGGTTCTGAGTAATAGATTATTATTGGTGTATGGAAGAATTTGTGTCTTTGGTGGATGGCCTTGTCCATAATCGATTGTTCGTATAGAACTTTTTAGATATTGTATTATAGGTGGTCTAGAAGTGACAAATGTATTAGTAGATTCTCCTGAGTTCATAAGGTTTAAATCTTTATTTTGTTTCCTATCAATTATATTGTGGTCTTTATCAAAATATAATTCCCAGTCATTCTCAAATTTTTGTTATTTTTTTCAAAGTATTCAAGTTCAGTTAATTCTTTTGGGGTCAGATAAGTTGTCATCTCTAAAGGCATATATAAAAATTCATCTAAGTCATCAAAAAACCATATTGTGGTTCTTGGTGTAATATAAAATTCATGTTACTTACTAAAGGTGTACTTTGCTAACTGATATTATAATTAATATCTTCTATATACATTAAGTTTAAATTATTTTCTTTTTCATTACCTTCATTCTACGAAGTAGAAGGTTTATAATTATTGAATCTTACGATGAGGTCTCCATTATATATTATATGAATGATAGTATGCATATCTTAATATAAACGATTGTGGGTGGAAACCAACGTAGGCGATATGTCACTGCCAAAATTTATTATTATTTTTTTAATCCATCTCTCATCTGCATATCTTCTCTCTTCTTTGATTGCATACAAGATTGTGTTGGTTGTAATAAATATCACCAAATTGGTACCGATTTATAAAAACCAACATCATGTTGATGCTGACACCACCAAATTGCTACCGGTTTATTAAAACCAACATCATGTTGATGCTGACACCACCAAATTGATATCGGTTTATATAAATCAATATCACATTGATGCAAGAAGATGTTAGTCAAAAAAAAAGATGTTGGTTTGTAAAAAAAACAATACTAAGGTAGTGATGGTGGTGCTAGTTTATAGAAATTAGCACTAAAGTAGTGCTAGTTTGTAAAAGTTAATATCAACGTGATGTTGATTTTTACAAACTAGCCCCAAGGTGGATAGTGCTTGTTTGATAGTGAGTTAGTGTCGATTTTTACAAGCTAATATCAAAGTGGTTTTGATTTATAAAAAACAACATCAATTACAACCCAATATTAATGCGGTGCTGATTTTTATAAATCAATATTAAGGTGGTACTGATTTAAACTAACAGTCTTACATATAATCAAAGAAGAGAAAAAAAAATTACTAAGTATAAATAAGAGATTAAAAAAATTAGATTTTAGGCCTGTTGGATCATGAATAACGTCCATAACGGCTCACATACAAATGTACAAATTATTATTATTATTATTATTATTATTATATAATAGCCTGAAATTCAATTTATATATGTAGTGTGTATTCCCTTGTTCCTCGTATTCTTATATTAAATAAAAATAAACAACGAAGTAGAGAGAGGCAGAAGAACCTCCCCATTTACACAACATCAATCGATTTACATGTCTCTAAATTTATCACTCAACTCCACATTTGTAGGGCTTACCTTCCATTCTTGTCATGGCAGCTGTTGGCCGTCCAACCCCCTCCCTCTCTCTCCCCGTCGTCTTCCTCGATTAGGATGAGCTTAATAGATAAATGGCGAGAGATGGGAGGAAAAAGAAGAGCTCTTAGCCTGTGACTGACGTAGAGAGAGGGAGAGAGGAGGAGAAGGGTGGCGGTGGGGTGATCGATCCGATCCAGCCACCGGACGGCGAGCCCCGCAACAGTACAGCCGACGACGGACAAGCTTCTGTTCTGCTCCCTTTTGTTCTCTCTAGTTCCTAAATTTCTCCAATTCCCTTCCTTTCCTTTTCTTTCCTTTCAAATCAAAACAAATCAAACCAATTCAACTTTGATTAAATTATTTGCTCCTCTCGACCTTCGATTTCTCTCCATCAAACAAAAATAAAAGCATCATGTTTTCTAAATCTTTTATACGCCAGGTTCAATCATTGAATTGGTTTAGTTATTAGTCTCATTGATTTTGTTGTAGAAAGATTTCGTTAATGCTTTGGTCGTCGTCGATCGTCTGTGCTTGCAGATTATGAACGAGGCAGCTGGCGACGTGAACCACACATGGTGAAAGTCCACATGAATGCATACCGATCCCCCCACACCACCCGTCATGGCGGCCGCCGTCGCCGTCGATCATCGCCATGGACTTAAGCTACCCACTTGGAAGCGCCGATGCCGCCTGCTTTCCTTCCCCCACCTGCTCTACGCCTTCGAACCCGACCCGCCGCCGTCCGCCTTCCCCTTCCCCTCCCCTGCAGCAACGCCCGCGCCGCGAGCCCCCTCCGCCGGCGATGGCCACCTTAAACGCACCCGCAAGTTCTCCCGCAGTCTCTCCACCCCGTGCCTCTACTCCGCGGCCGCCGACGAGCCCCGTAGGGACAGCATCGCCCGACTCGAGATCGTTTCTGGTCGACGGTCCCGCACCATCCACGCCCTCGTCGTCGAGGCCTCCATCGCGCTGGCATCCGGAGCTACACCCGTCCCCGTCGCCGACGGCATCAGCGCCGCACACTACCTCTTCAACCGCTTCGGCCAGAGCTTCGCTGTGGTGAAGGTGATGGACATCGATGGCCCCCCGCCGCCGCAGCAGCAGGGGCGGTCAGCGCTCAAACACCTGGCGTCTCAAGCCAGCGACATGGGTGTCCGCGAGGTCGCCGCCTACCTCCTCGACCACGGCGCCTTCGCCGACGTCCCGCCTACGGCGCTGATCACGATCAGCCGACCGATTTCCTGCGAGCCGACAAAGGTGGTGACGAAGCGCATCGCGTCGATCCAGCGGTTCGTGGCCCACGAGTACGACGCGGGCGAGCTGGGGCCGTCGCGGTTCTCGGTGGCGTCGGTGCACCGGATCGGGATCCTCGACGTGCGGATTCTGAACGTGGACCGCCACGCCGGCAACATCCTGGTGAAGAAGAAGGAGAACAATGGGTGCGGGACGAACGAGGCGACGGCGGAGCTGGTTCCCATCGACCATGGGCTGTGCCTGCCGGAGCAGTTGGCCGACCCCTACTTCGAATGGCTGCACTGGCCGCAGGCGGCGGTGCCGTTCTCGGCAGCAGAGGTGGAGTACGTGGCGAGGCTGGAGCCGTTCCGGGACGTCGAGCTGCTGCAGGCGGAGCTTCCGTCGCTGCAGGAGGCGAGCCGGCGCGTCCTAGTGGTATGCACGACGTTCCTGAAGAGGGCGGTGGAGGCGGGGCTTTGTCTGGCGGAGATCGGGCACATGATGACGCGGGAATTCTCCGGCTTCATCGAAGGAACCAGCGAGTTGGAGGCACTCTGCATCAGGGTGGAAGAGTCCATGACGAACACCTCGCGCTCGCCGCCCGATTATGCCCTGAGACAAAGGCAAATCATCAACAACTGTTTTTTTTTCCTACTTTTTCTAATAAATATATCTGCATTAATTAAATCGATTGATCGTATCTTCTGCAATTTAAATTCCGGAAACAGCGACGGCGAGGTAGCCAGCGGCGACAAGAACGACAACGACGGAATATTCCTGGAGCAAGTCGCGGCGGAGAGAATGAATGCTTTCCACGAGCACCACGAAGCCGTCGCCAGCGGAGTCATCGCCAAAAATTTCAACTTCTCGGTGGCGGACTTGAACCGCCGCGGGATCAGAAGCGTTTCCTTCGAGGGGTTGAGCGAGAAGGAGTGGAGGGTGTTCCTGGAGCGGTTTGAGAGGCTGCTACCAGACGCATTCAAAGCAAGGAAGAACATGGGCCACTGAGGTTCGGTACCTCGTGCAAGTTATCACTCTTAATTAATTAATTAACTAGGATACTTGTGCACTTGAGCCAATTTGGGGATTAACTGGATATAGGTAAAAGAATATAATATATATATATACAAATATGTAATTCTTACTTGTTAGTTTGGGTCAAGATCTCACGAATATGGAGAGGAGATGAAAATGTTTGAGCGTATTTCGCAATTGTAACTTGATGTATAGGAAACTTCTTGGAAATTGAAGCTGGAAGTTTGACATTGTCCTTCTGTTTTTTTTTTCCCCTTCTTTCTAGTAATATTGAACCAGCTTGCCATGTTAGAATGAATCCTGCGAACCAATGGTTCAAGGCCGCGTGTGTGTAACAAAGCGAACACTCATCATACAAATCTGCATGCAAGCAGCAAGCCTCCTATGCTCACGTTTTTAATTATGAGAAACAAATGAATGAATGAATGCAGTAGCTTTAATCTAACATGAAAAAAAAAATTCAAAGTGTCATTCTGTTGGTGCGTGCTCCAATATTTGCCTTTGCTTATTTTGTTCCTGTCCTTGTGATATTGTTTACTTGGGTCTAAAAAGTGATAACAAATGGCAGATAGAATGATCAGAATTGACGACAAACACACCGTAATTGCAAACAGACTGAGAACTGTTAATACATCAATCACGCACCCATGTTTAAGGTAAAGGAGTTAGGGTAAGACTCCGTAACACAGCAAGCAAATTCTTTAACAGACACAAACGAGGGTTGCAATCCCGTCAAGACTCTTGTAAAAAGTTTCTTACCACTTGTTTCTTTCTAGTTATCGGACCTTTTCAGCATGTTTAAGATGGTAATGAACAGGTTGAGGATGTCGAGGTAGAGGTTGACAGATGCCCAAATGTATTCATCGTAGGTGTAGCGCTTTATTAACTCCTCTGTGTCGTAGATGATGAAGCCTGAGAAAACTAGAGCACCAAACCCACCGATGATAGCCGATGATGTTGTTCCGAGAGGGAAGAATATCTGCAGGTCACCAGTATAAGATATTAGCAACCACTAATTGAATACGAACAAAATGCAAATTACTTTGTTTGAGTGCTTTACACACACGTCTCAGGCTAAGATGGTAGTATATATTTTTGTTTTTATTCAGCATTACTTGTCTTAGTAGTAAAGGTAGTGAAATATTAAAAGCAAATAAAGCAAAGGATTTCTTTCGAAGGAAGCTCCAATCTTCTCATGCCCAAACCCCATATTCTGATTTCTCCCCCACCAAGTTGGCATGCATCACATAATTGCTAGATGCAAAAAGATAATAGGTCCTCCAGATATTGTTTCTGACACTATCCAATCCTTCTCATCAGAGAGTTATGATCCTAATTATCAATCTGCAATATTAACTTTTAAAGGCGACAACTTTATTCCTGTTATCTGTCTTAAAGGACATAACTAGCTGAAACACATGGTGGGCATAATTTCAGCCACTGAACAGAAAAGAATGAAACCTTGAAGCTATAAAGCTTCAGTAACGCTCTTAACTGAGGAACAGTTAGGCCAAATTTTAAAAGATTGCTTGAATCTAGCTCTATATGGAAGCTTTCCTTTATGTGGTCAAGCTTCATGTGCCAAATGAACATGGACATACAAGATGAAAGATTTCATAACATGCTACATATTTGTTTAAATAACCATAGTAAGGGAGAAATATGAACTATACCCAACATATTTTGTAAATCAAACATGTTGTGTGTCTAAATCTACAAACTGAACAGGAAAAAAGGAAAAAGATACATGAATGGAATACAGCAAAAATTATGTATGGTTAGGAGAGTTCATACCCTATATCATGATAGAATAAAACAATGCCAACTATAAAAATTGTTGGACATAATATGGCAAATCCATGCAACTATAAGCAATCTGGTAACACTTCAGGTGTGTTAACTCTTCCAGTTAGTGTTTATTTATGAATAATTTATTTTTGCAGTAACTTGTTAGTTCTTCCACAATGATTGACTAGCCATTACCTGTATAGTACTGGTAACAAGAAGAATGATGAGACCAGAAAATAGGAATGGACCAATGTAGCTGAAGTCCTTGCCCTTTCTGGATGCCCAGAAAGTATATCCAGTCAAGGATGAAACAACAGCGGAAGTTAAAATCAATGCCTCAAGCACAATCTTTCCTGGAAACAATTAACATCATAATAGTTAACAAGTGCAAGCGGCTTGACAAGTTTAGAAAGAAAGGTATCACTAATATCCTTATCAATCTATCAAGTTACCTTCAGTATTGGCACAGGCCACGCCAATGCTCAAGCTTAGGCACACCGTAAATAGCCCCAGGAAAGTAAGGTTCAGTGGGTGCCTTTGTCGATAATGATACAAGGGGATTAAAACTGCAGGAGATAGGCTGTTAGATATTATTCAAGCATTTAGTCATATTTTCATTGGTCAAAACTAAACATGAAGGCCAGAGTAAATTACTATTACTAGGATGAAATAGCTTGTAATAGGATGTTTGAATAAATTGTCCTTTAGTACAACATGCTTTATTTACTTGTTTAATACTATGCTTGGGAAGTGTGTGTGTCTATGCAAGCACATATCGAGTAATTATACTAATACTACATAGTTCAATTACATCTTTCCTTTCAATTTAGTGAGTAGTTAAATTTCATTTCAGCATTTTGCAATGCTCTCTCACAGCTGTCATTGGTACAGTACCAATACAAAAGTGTATTCACATCAACCACTGATCCATCATACAGCACTTAAAGTACTAGTATAATACAACCACCGCTGCCCACTCTTGTTGCTTTTGCACACGTCCCTTCCTCAACCTTCATTTTCCCTCATTGTCTTTAAGTGCTCCATTTTCCTTTGGGACATGTAAATCTCTAACATTTGTAGGTTATTTGTTCTTATATTCTCCAAATAAAATTTATGGCCTTCTCTTTATAATTCATTTCCTAGGATCTTTATCCACTTTGAGCTTCACCTTCATAACTCATGGGGATCCTCTACCAATGAACTTAAATCAAAGTCATCATAGGGATCAATTCAAATCTAATAGTTTTAAATATCTTCCTTGGGCATGATCATGATGGTAAACATAATTATCATAAAACACAATTAATTTCTAATGAATAACCTATGATATTGATTACTTTGCAACATTTTATCTTATTGTATGATTCAAGTCAATCTGAGTCTGATTCAGTTCAATCTGATTCTCTTTGTTTGATAATCAAGGTTGATGCATATCCGAGATGGATTTCAAAATATCCTCATACTAAGCAGGTAGATATAGAAGTGTGTTCACACATTGTTTGAGAAATATTCTAAGATAATCAATAAGATCGTCAATAAGAACAAAAACTAGTCATTCAATTTTTATTTGACACCATGTAATGGAGATACTACTGTTAGTAGTTTGTACTAACCATATTTTCCTAATTGTAAGTGTTGTGTAGTAGGCTATCACTGAGTTCACAAAGCAATTTCAATCAATCGTGATGTCAATCTTGACTAAGTTAGATCTGAATCAACAGAACAATTGGATATTGATCAAGGAATCGACCATCTAAAGGCATGCCTTTGAGATACATTAAAATGATAGAATATTTCAAAAAAAAAAAAAGACCTCAAATCTGGTAGAAATCAAATGAAACTCAACAACAACTGGGAAAATCAACTGCTCTCTAGCAAATTGGCCAAAAATTTGCTTAATTCCACAATCCCAACTCAAGAGTCTTTTAGGGAGGATCATGCACTCGTGAAGAGTGACATGGAATGGAAAAAGTGGGGAAAGAACCCAAATACAAAAAGAGAGAATGAGGAGAGGGTCACGGGTCACCAAAATTGAATCCCTAGATGAAAATAGCAAGAAATCAGAGAAGAAGCACTGTTGAGTGGTAAAAGGAACCTGCCATAGATAAGAGGAGCATGATTCAGCATCTTCATGAGGGAGGAGCATGGGTATCTATGTCTAGGTGGAGGGATGAGTAATAAAGGATTATGATGGAAGCAATTCACCTGCATGAGGGAGTAAGCTTTTAATCATGAGGTGGGTAGATTCAAGAAAGAAGGGATTAAGGAAAAATCAATAATCATAGTAGGAATAAAAGTATTTATTAACTCAATAAATGCCAATCTAGTATTTTTTTAATCAGTACTATTGATAAAAATTATCGAATAATATGTCATTCACTTAATCTAATATTGTTAGTAACTAAGATCGTATTTGCAGAATTTTTCCTCCAAATGGGGGCGCGAACCCTGGGACGCTAAGCTTCTAGACGGCCCACCGCGAGCGCTTCCCGATTTACCCTAGCGGCCGGTGGGAAACTTCTGTGGGGCCAGGCCGGTCGCCCGAGGTTGAAAAAATCTCGTTAATCATGTTAGTAACTAAGATTGATAATAATTTGATTCTGATATTATTTACCAAAAACTAAATCGACAAAAATTTATATTGTTGCCTTTTCTTCCATTTTACTTATTGATTTATATCCCACTAATCTTATCAATATGAAGCAATTGTTACTTGTAAAAAAATTTATGTTGATATCAATATTGGTTTTGACAAGTATGGTAAATTCATCAAAAATTCAACAAAGGAACATTATTTTCTCTTATTTGAGATTTGTTACGGTTCTACAAGGGTCTCTTAACTGAAAAGACGTGTATTATGAATCATCTGGGAGAAAGCCTACTAGATATAGACCAATAAACACTCACAGCATTTGTTGGCATATTCATTAGATTATTCCATTTACCCATTACAGTGGTGAGAATTTAAAAAGCCAATTTGTTTCTCTATGCTCTGTTTAACAATCTATAGCAGTGGGTTATCTCAATTCTCAGGTTTGATGGATTTTGAGCTTTTAAATTTCGAAGTTTTACATTGCTTGTTTTTGTTTTCTTGAATTTGAGAGTTTGTTTTAGTGATTCTCAGATATACAAGGTTGTTCATAAACCTTTACTTTGTTTTGAACAATTCCTATTATCTACCACACCTTCAATTAAGACCACACCTTCAATTAATCTGTCCGACATGTTGACCTGGAAACCGATGGCATGAATAATTTGGCAACAGATCCAGGTTTAAGATCATTGGAAAAGAAATTTCTCTTTGGAACAACCTAACTTCAACCTCATTGATCTAAAAATTGAACATCACTAATAGATAGAAAAAAGAGAATAAATAGCATGAAACTACCATTTACCCAGTCCGTTGGATCTTCACAAGACTCCAATCCACGGCAAAAGGACAAAGCACGGTGATCCTGCAGGACGGCTACAGAACCTATACTAGTTTTAGATGCACCAAGATACATGCTCGAGTTATGAAATAGCTTATCACCTTCATCTTGTAGATTTATCGCCAAACTAATTTTGTTTAAAAGTTCAATCCCAACCCACTCAGCCCTATGTCAACTGAATCAAGACTTTCTACAAAGGAATCGAGCATACAAGTTGTCGGCCAACAAGGTATGTTAAGATAATTTTACGAGAGGATGAATAGATCTGGAGATTAAAAACCAGCAAGGTTATAGGACGCTTACGGACGAGAGGGAGGATGGCAAGGCCAAGGGCGAGGCCGGGACTGGCGGCGAGGGTGGAGTTGATGGAGGGATGGAGGACGGTGGCGGCGGAGACAGCGGTTGTGAGCAGGATCTGGGTGGCGAGGATGCCGTAGACCTTGCGGACGAAGCCCCAGCGGAGGTCGGACTCGGCCCGAGAGAGGCCAGGGTGCAGCGGGGCCCAGCCGGCCTCCAAGTCTCCGTCGGCGGCCGCGGCATCGACCTTCTCCTTCTCCAGCCGCGCGTAAGCCCTTCCAAGAGTCGCCATTCTCGATTCTTCTGCTCTCGATCTCGATCTGGAAATGGTAGGCGAAGACCAAGATGATCACGAGTACAACAGCAACCGACGGTTTTTGATCATTTGTTTTTTTTTAACTTTAACTGAACGCGTAGAGTTTTAGAAAATTATTATTATAATCGAGTCCGTCTCCAAATAAATTGAATAATTTGAATAATATAGTAATTTTAATCAAGATTATTATTTGAATTTTTAAATTGATCTAAAGTATATTAAATACATTGTTTCCTAGAGAGTTAGAAAATCCGCATTATATTCTCTAAATAAATATTTTATCTTAAATTTTATATTTTATATTAAATAATTCTTTACATTAGCTTCTCTATCTATTCCGGCAATTTAGATTAGATGAACAATCCTCATCTAAATTTAAGAAATAGATTTAATTCACTAAATAATAAAATATTCCTTTTTAATTTTACTTTTTTTACTTTCTCGTTTGTCATTTTTCTTCTCTATTTAACAGTTTGTCATTTATTCTTCTCTGTTCAGCACCCATTTTTTCATCTCTATAATCCTCGTTTCTTAAAGCCTTTTACATTTTTTTCTTTGTCTTTCACAGATCGACAGTCATGTGAAAGAGTATTCTGAATTTTTATTTACTCTTTCTAAGGTTTTTTATATTTATTGGTGGATTGCATATTTTAAATTTAAGATCGTTGGATCGTTAATTGGAACTTGTACTTTCTCATAATAAAAAAAATATAAATGAAAGAGTAAAAAATAAAGATATGATAAATTATAGGAAAGCTATGTATTTAATAACGAAAAATGAATATCTAAATTTAAATAAAGTAATTTTTTATTCTAAATTTTAAATTTTAGATAGAAAATTTAATGCAGCTGTTTTTACTAGATGCATTTATTTCACAGCTAATCAAATTTATATCGAGTAATAATTTAAATTTTTTACATATTTATTAAATTAATATGTTATTTTCTCAAATCCATGGAAGTTATAAAGGCTATCCGTCTTCCACTCTTGATCAGATTTGAGTGGTAGGTTAGGTTACAATTGTTGAATCGACCAAGTAGAGAAGGGACAATTAAGAACGAAAGAAATTTTAGAGATAAGACATCCTTTTAATATTTTCACAACTAATGAAAAAAATTTGACATCCGAGAATGAATTCAATGTTTACTTAGGCTCATAAGTTCTATTTCTAAATCTATTTGTACTTCCTTCCTTAGTTGGTCGCAGTGCGCGCCTAGTTGATTGCACTCGAGGCATAGGAAGGCTAAGGCTAA
Source organism: Boesenbergia rotunda (assembly GCA_024364735.1). Taxonomy (NCBI): domain Eukaryota; kingdom Viridiplantae; phylum Streptophyta; class Magnoliopsida; order Zingiberales; family Zingiberaceae; genus Boesenbergia; species Boesenbergia rotunda. The sequence goes on from JAGFNQ010003568.1 coordinate 238,484, forward strand.
GGCTAAGGCTAAGGCAAGAGCTCAAGCAATGTCAAGGATGATAGAAAGGTAGGCAATCCAAGTGAACAGGATGAGCCCTTCTTAGAGGTTCCCGTCAAGTATGTTAAAGTTCAGGTGTTCAGATATTTCCGGTCAAGTATGTAGTTGTGAATGAGCACTACAAGAAAATTTAGGATTATCGACGGAATTATCGACGGAATAAATTTCCGTCGGTATTTTTCTGACGAAATTTGTATTCCGTCGGTATTTACTGACGGAATAAATTTTCCGTCGGTAAATTCCATTTTTCCCGTCGGTAATCTTCAGGCCCTGCGTTTGCGTGGGACAAAGGGTTCTGACGGAAGGGCCCATTCCGTCGGAAAAGACCCTTTTCGGTGAAATAATTTTAAGCTTTAAGTATTGCCGACGGTGAAATAATTAAGCTTTAAGTATTGCCAACGGACAGGACGTAGCGTCGGAAATTTTCGACGGGAAGGCTATTCCGTCGGAAATTTCCGACGGAACAGTCCTTCTGTCGGAAAAGGCCCTTTCGGCGAAAAAATTAAGTTTTGCCGACTTTTTTATTATTTTTTTTATCTTTTACATCGGAAATTCTATTTAATTATTTTTAGTTAGTTTTTGATTAATAATATTATGTTATATCCGTCGGAAATTTCTAACGGAACAGAATTTCATTATAGTGTTAATAAAAATTGTATATTTTTTCATTTTAAGGGTTTTTGATAGGATCGGAAAAGCCCCTTTTGGCGCGAAAACTAAATATTTTCGACGTGATAACTAAATCTTACCGACGGAACTGTTCCGTCGGAGTTCCGTCGGTATTCCGCGGTGTGCCTTGATAAAATTAGGGCACACCCGATTCTCCCCTCACGCGTCTTTTCTCTTCCTCCCTTGTGATTGTCGGCGGCGCGCGATCTTCGGAGTTCTCCTCGCCGGTACGCGTTTCTCTCTTCTTCTCTTGTTCTTCTTCTTTCGGGTCGCGCCTCCGACCGTGTGGCTGCCCCAGGCGCGTCGCCGGCGCCCCAGGCACCTCGCCGGCGCCCCACGGCCTCGCCGGCGCCCCAGGGGAATCACCACCGCCCCAGGGGGCTCGGCGGCGGTCCTGGGGCCACGGACGTGGCCCAGGTGGCACGCGGCGGCCCTGGGGCACGCCGGCGTGCCCCTGCGGCCTGGGGGCACGCCGGCGGCCTCCCTTAGCCCACCCTTGGCTTACCGGCGTGCCAATTGGCACTCTGACAGGCCAATTGGCCTGCTGGGCAATCCGGCAGCCCCCGTGGGCCTGCCGGCAACCTAGGGGCCCAATTTGGGCCGACTGGCCATTTGGGTCGTCGGCGTGCCCGTTCGGCTCTCCGGCGTGTCAATTTAGCTGCCGGTGGCTCTAACGTGCCAATTCGACTGTCGGCGTAGTAATTCGGCTTCCGACGGCCCAATTGGCACGCGTCGTTACCTTAATACTGCATTATTTGTTATTAATTAGATTTAATTTGTACTTTTATAGGTTGCTGCAGTTGCTGCTTCCCTTCTAGACGTGTACTTGATTTAAGGTATCTATTTTATTTTTATTTTCGTTGTAATGTTTACATTATGTGTTAGATCATTGTAAATTTATTTTGTTATTATTATATGGTGTAAATTAGTAATTTATTAGAATTGATCTTAATTAGATTGATCTTACTAGTACGTGTTTTAACTGATTATATGGATTGATCTTACTTGTTACCTTGATAGTTGTTAACTTGATAGTTTATTTATGACTTGTAATTAATATAAAATTGTGATACAGGTTTAATTTTATTTTATTTATTTGATATTCTCTTCCTACAACTGAATTACTTATGATTAATCATAAATGTATATGAACAAAGCTTGGATGTACAATCGATTAGAGAATGGATTTATCAGAGATGATTTTGTTTCTGAACTGGAAACTTTTATGAACTTTGCTAAAAGTCATCCTGAATGTTTGAATGGTCCTGAATTACGGTGTCCGTGTAATCACAAAAAATGCAGAAATAGAGCTTTTCATGATGAGGACACTGTCAGAGTTCATATATGTAGAAATGGATTTGTGCCAAATTACTATAATTGGTACTGTCACGGAGAACCTTATGTGTATAAACCAATTGGACCTTCTGCTGGTTCAACATCTAGTATACATGTTGTTGCACCTGATACAACAACTAATATTGGAATGCAAACAATGGTTGAGGATGCAATCAATGTTGTTCAAATTTCTCATGTAGATGATATACCAACACAAGAATATCAATAATTATCTGAAATGTTAAAGGCCAGTGAAAGAGAACTGTGGGAAGACATTCCTTCTGGTCATTCGCAACTATCAGCTACTGCAAGATTATTAAATTTGAAAGCAGAACATCATTTTTCAGAAAGATGCTACGATGACATATGTCAATTGATGTCTGAGTTGCTTCCTGCTGATAACATAATGACCGATAGCTTTTATAATACCAAAAAATTGGTCAATGGTTTAGGTTTGCCAGTGGAGAAGATTGATTGTTGTATCAATAACTGCATGATATTTTGGAATGAAGACAATGAACTGAGTGAATGTAAAATATGTGGTCATCCTCGTTATAAGCCTCTTACTCGCATACCCGGGAAGAAAAAGAAAAAAATTGCTTGGAAAGTGATGTATTACTTTCCATTGACTGCAAGACTTCAACGCTTATAAGCATCTACTGCTACAGCTAGTCACATGATATGACATCATGAGTATGTACACGATAAAGGTCTAATGTGTCATCCCTGTGATTCCCTGCATGGAAACATCTTGATAGTGTGTTTCCTTCATTTAATATGGAACCACGTAATGTGTGATTGAGACTTTCTGCAGATGGATTTCAACCATTTGGTCAATCAGGACAACAATATTCTTCTTGGCCAGTTATATTAACACCGTATAATTTACCGCCATGGATGTGCATGAAAGATGAATTTATGTTCCTTACTATACTGATTCCTGGTCCAAGCAATCCTAAAGAGAAGATAGATATTTTCCTCCAACCTCTGATTGCTGAGTTGAGTGATTTATGGAATGTAGGGTCCTTGACTTATAATGTTGCAACTAAAACTAATTTTACATTACATGCTGCATTATTATGGGCAATAAGTGATTTTCCAGCATATTCGATGTTGTCAGGATGGAGCACATCGGGAAAATTAGCATGCTCACATTGCATGATGGACTCTGATGCATTTTCATTACCTTGCAGTGGGAAAGTTTCTTGGTTCGATAACCACCGTAAATTTTTACCTATTGATCATCCTTTTACGCGAAATAAAAAAAATTTCCTAAAGAATGTAATAGTCAGAAAATCTCCTCCAGTGATTGCTTCAGGTGAAGATATTATTGAACAAATTGACAGTTATGGATTTCTTCCAATTTCTCAACCTGGTGCAGATGACATAAACAAGTACATTGTCCAAATGTACAAGTGTAGATGGAAGAAAAGGAGTATATTTTGGGAGCTACCCTATTGGAAGTATCTGCTAATTCGACATAATTTATATGTTATGTATGTTGAAAAAAATATCTTCGATAATATATTTAACACTGTGATGAACGTGCCTAGAAAAACTAAAGACACTGTAAAATCACGTAAAGAATTAAAAGAGCTAGTTAACAGACCAGAATTGCATCAGGATGAAATATCTAATAGATATCCAAAGGCTTGTTATACATTGGACAAAGATGAAAAGCAAGCATTATGTAGTTGGTTGAAAGAAATAAAATTTCCTGATGGGTATGCTTCTAATATGAGTAGATGCGTCGATATGAACAAATTAAAGATGTTTGGAATGAAAAGTCATGACTGTCATGTGTTTATGCAAATACTTATTCCAGTAGCTTTTCATAACTTACTTCCTCAGAATGTTTGGGAAGCGCTTACAGAATTGAGTTTATTTTTAAAGATCTGACATCAAGGTATATTATGGTGGATGATATATTCGCCTAAAAACAGACATTCCTATCATACTATGTAAGCTGGAAAGAATTTTTCCTCCTAATTTTTTTGATTTAATGGAACATTTGTCAGTGCATTTACCATACGAGGCTGAAATAGTTGGACCTGTTCAGTACAGATGGATGTATCCATTCGAACGATTTTTGAGAAAATTGAAGAATAATGTTCGTAACAAAGTGTTAGGCAACTATCAAGGCAGTAGTTGATGAGTTAGGCATCAAATCCAAGTGTTCTTTTACTTCTAAGTTATTTCACTTGAGATATATGTACGCTAAATAATGTCTAGGTTGCACCTTGTGCGATTACTCATGGATTATCTTTGAGAAGAAGGACGTAAAAGGACCCACATTACTATTGAACCCTGGCTATAGCTCTTTTCGATCTTCTCACAAATTTGACTAGTGAGGGGCAATCTTTTGTTGGGAAGTACAGAGATTCGAAACTTTCGTCGTTCTTCACCATCGTGCTCATCTACTATGTGATAACATGCAAAGGAAACAAAGATATAAAATAGAGTAAAGCATGTTCACAATAAATCAAGATTTTATGTGATTCAGAATATCTGATTCCTACTCCACGGTTTATTCCTAATGATAGTCCGCAATCCTTCTCCTTGCTGAAGATCTTCCGGGAATGGAAAAACTTCTTACAATATTTATTCTTTACAAACAAATACAAAAGTAAATATGTAAATGATATCATATGAAATTGAAATGAATAATTTACACTGCATAGTTTTATTTTAATTATCATTAATTTGTAGCTTTGGTTTGCCTCCTAAAATTTGAAAATGCAATAGCACTATCCTCCAAAACTCTTGAAAGTTGGCAGCGAAAATCTTCATGAATCTCTCCCTTTATAGCCTTCAGGTCAAAGTTGATTGTCACCTATCAACCAACTAATCATCACCATCAATTAATTGCTCCATGAAATTCGACCATTATGCCTATAGAGCAGCTATTATCAACTCTAAGTCGATTGATGCTCAAATAATCGAGTGTCCCAATTGACTCAAAAACCTTCTATTTGTTGCAACTGTATAAACAATCGACTATCACTATTTGTCTATTCATCAATCGACTATTATCAAATTAGTCAAGTGCAATAGTCGAGTTTCAAACATTCATTGCTGCTACAATGTCATCAATGGACTATTATTGTTCATCAACCGTTTGTACTGTAGCAAAAACACGGTTCGATACACAATTTATAATACTAAAAATATTATTAAACTTCGTCATTACTAAATATTTGATCCTTCTTAACCTGTTTGGACTTCCCTTCTAAAGCCTAACATCCGGTCTTTCATGATCTGTCGGTCCTTCAACCATTGTCGAATGTTCGATCAACCGTGACCCACTTGGATTGTCACGCCCCGGGGAACCGTATATCTGATAGAAAATGAGACAACATCTCCCCTGTACGGCGGACATCTGAGGTATGAATACAAGGTCTATACGACCACCACAATCCATAAGTCAACACGGCTGGCAATGTCTACATAAAAGAAAAGACATAACATCACAGCAACCAAAAGTCGCGTACCGATACAACTTACGACATCAAACCGAAACCGGCACTCCATGGCACAAAACTACAATGCAAGACACAATGGAAACAAATCAAAATATGAACACGGAAATACAATGTATTGTCAAATATAACCATATCAAACATAAGAGGCCTCGACAACGAGAGAACTGGGATAAGCTATCGGTCACTCCAGACGATCATCCTGAAATAAAAACAAGGCTAACGGGGTGAGTCCAAAGAACTCAGCGAATACATATATCTGATATATATAGTGAGTTGTACTAGCAATAAAGTCCAACTAACACAATCTCAAATGTAGTAGTAGAAAATACAAAACTGAAATACTATAAAGATAAGGCATACCAGGTCAGGCTATCTCGGTAACATATAGGTCAATAACCTCCAATACCCCTCCACAAGTAAAACAAGGTCACCGGGCTGAATATATAATACAACATGTATGTGCATATCAAACAAATGCAGCATCCAAATGCAGCAAACACAAACAAATACAATCCATGCATCATGCACATGATGCAATGACATGGTCACCCCTGTCACCAGTCAGTCATCGTCACAGGTCATAAGTGAGGATGCTGGCAGAAGTACTCATCAAGGTATATGGCTATGATAACTGTACGCACTCTACCTTCATTGGTCCTGAATGACCAAGTTGATAGGATGCTGGTGGAGTAAACATTTCTACCCCATGTCATATGGGAAAGATAAATCTCTCAACTTCTCGTATCACTGGAAAGAAGAGGGATCCTTGCCTACTGTCATGCTCCGGTACCACTACCCATGAGCGACCAAGCGGAACAGTACAGAGCAACTGTACACATTTGAAGGGGTCCCTAACTGCTACCATGCACCGGAACCACCACACAACATGATCTGACGACCTGACTAAATCACAAGGGAGCCCGGGGTCGCCCACTATGCAATAGTGAAGGTATGGTGCATGTCACTAAACACATGCAATATCCTCCCGAAAGACCTCCATAGAATATATAACATGCACAGGTCTGAATCGTAAATCATAATCTAGAAATATACTACCACTATACATGTAAGGTATTATTAGTGATCAATTCATGCCGTGTACGAACTATACGGAAGTAAACAGGAATCATCTCAGGGTCAAGCTACAAGTATCCAGTAGAGATATACAAGAACAAATAAGTAGTGAAGCCTATTATTGTCATAACAAACCATGTATACAATATCTAAAATAAATAAGTCGAAGATATCCGCCTCCGATATAATAGTCCGAAAACGACGAGAACCTCCCGTCCCAAAATAAAATTCACGACGGGTGCACCAAGTCAATGTCCTGTATCAAAAATAAAATCTAGCTAATCTTACAATTACTAAATTAGATAAATTATACACCAAAATAATTGGGAACAAACCCTAATTACCCATGTACCAAATTAACAACTAAAACTTAGTATACACAAAATAACCTCTCCCCCTAGTGAAACTCACGGCAAGAGCACAAAAGGAAACTCTAAGCCTTCAATTGGAGCTCACTGCCATAAGCCAAAACCATAAGAAAGGTAATCCAATTCACGGCAAGGGAGATCCAAAAACAAAAACCTCCAAATCATGTGACTCATGGCCAAGGTGGGAGAACCTCTCAAAGCTAATCCATGAACAAAGTCATTCCCAAAACTTGCTCACGGCACACACACAAGGAACCCAAACCAATGGCTAATCCCCATGACAAGAGCTCTTGACAACTCAAGAGGATCCGCACCAGCTGCTCATAGTGGTTCGAAATCAAAGTAAGCAACAAAGGTTTTCTAAGCAATTATGATTCATAAAAACCAATAGGGGAGCAAGAATCCTAAAGCTAAACTCAAGAACAACCTCACGGCAGGACATTTCAAAACCCAAACACCATCCTCCATGATCTGGATCGAAAATATAGATCTCAAACCAAGACCACATCAAAACAACATATCCACTGATCTCAACAAGATCAACCCAATCAAATCTTCCTACTTATCAAAACTCCCACAGCAACAGAAAAAGGACATCCAAGAACCGAAATCAAAATAGAATCACAGAAATACAACCTCAACCTCTAAACGGATATCAGAAACTATTATCGAAGCAGAAATCAGATGCAATATCACTGATCTAATGAAACTAAAGTCATTTCATCCCAGATCGACTCTAAGAATCGAATCTTACCCGAAGCGTAACCACCCCAACAAGTGCTCCTCCTTTGGAAACCTCAAGGACGAGACGCTACCAGGAGTTTCTCTTCTCCGATGAACCAGCTTCAACCCCCGGATCTGTCCAAGATCCGAAACTAACCTTCAGATCAAGAAAGGATATATCTACCGCAAGCACCATGAGATCGGGGGAGAGCTCTTACCTGAAATTGATCCCCTAGTAATGAAGGCCTTGAGGAAAGGGAGTTGAGGGATCGCCAACCCTAGTTGAAGGAGCAAAAGAAGAAGATCAGAAGAAGAGGAAGAGGAGAAGAAGAAGATCTCGATAGCAGGATTTTCTTCGTGTTCGACCTCAGAAGAGGGAGAAATAAGGGTTGGCCATTTTTTCATTTTGCCCCTCATATTTTCAGTTTTTACATGGGCTTCACCCTTGGCAAGTGTCCAATTTTCCATGACTCACTTAGACTTCATCTTTGTTAGCTTCATATTAGACTTTCAACTGTCAAATGTTCGGTCAACTATCACCCACTTGGACTTCTCTACTTGTCAACTCCCTATTGAATTTTCAACCACTAAATATTTGGTTAACCGTATCTGACTTGACTCTTCACTCACTCAGCCTTAACCAAGTCAATCATGGTTAATCAAACTGGGTGACAAGAGGTCGATTGCACTGTCAATTTTCCTTCCCAACAAATTTCACCTTTTACTTGCTTGCATCAACAAACATATTAATTAATTATTAACATTCAACTTGAGTCAATTTAAACTTGGTCAACAGAACTATCTTAAATAAAGGTCGCTTGTACCAATATCCTTTTCCTCAATCTTCCTCCCCGATCTAATTTCACTCGTAACCAACATTAATTGAAAAAGTATCTTAAACTATTCAAATCATATTTCTAAGCGATTTCCATTTGATATACTCAGTGCTGAAGTGTGTAAATGTTTGATTGGGCAAATGTAGGGAAAATTAGAAATCAAAGACCATAATTAGATTTCTAAGACTCTAAAGAAGATTTTCATAGTGAAATATTATGTATTCGAGTAGTTTAGAGGCTCCGAATGTCTAGAGTTAGTGGTGTCATGGAGTGATTAGATCTCGAAGTTTTCAAGATAAATTATCTGTTTAAATTGTTTAGGTCCAGCAATTATAGTGAAAGTAGTTATGTTCATCTTATACATCCCTTATAGTCATTTTCAAATTATATGAAAGGAAATAAATTATGAGATTAGCTTATAGCCGACCGAGAATTTTTTTCTCCGAAGGAAATACGCCCATTAGAAATTAACCTCTTACCACATTGTAATAAAACTGACATCCTCTAGTCAACTAAACATCCCGCAAGAAGAACTATCTACTAAGGTGACAAAAGACAATTCGCTCGTCCTAACATCCCCACCAACCCGTTCTACGACCAACACAAAAGAGATAAATCACAAAAATTACTAGCCCAGACAGTGTCTAACGCATAAAAGAAGGCAGGCACCTAGCTTCGCCAAAATTTAATCCCCAACCTCATGGTAACAACACCTCACGCACTAACCTCATGAATCGACTCAACCGTGCACGACTTGAGCCTGAGCAAACCATCCTTTTAATGTGGCACGATGATATGTCATGAGCCGTGTTAATATTTCAATTCTCATCTTAATTTTCTTTAAAGTAAATATAAGAAATTAACAATTGTTTATGATTCATCTCACTTTTCTTCTATTTCCCTTCCAAATAAACGGAGTATATTACTAAGGTGGAGCAGTCACATGATAGCCATGTACATTCCCACAGATATATTAGCTCATAAATTAATCGCAATACGACAATGTGCACGAAGTTCCCACCAACGTGGAATCCAAAGAAGGATCATAAATTAATCATGATTTTTTTCAAAAAAAAAATTACCAACATTTTTTTATTTACCTGGAATATTTAGCAGGGCCAAGCAAACACGTCCAACTGAATTTGCCAGTAAATTCTGAACAATGCCTCGACTTTCCCCATAAAATCTCAAAAGTTGCATCGTTGAAGAGACTACAAAACTGACAGGGAAATTGCAGCAGATCGTAGCATGACACCGTCATCATCCCATTTATCCTGAGGTGCCGCTACACCAGCTACATATGCCTGCAACGGGCGAAAACAATGTAAGATCTAGAGATGAACAAGATGAGCATCATGCCATAACATGAGGAAACTACACTGGTTATAATATCGAACGAATGGCACCTCATTGGCAGGAGCAACCTTGTGTTTAAAGAGTAAAAACTATATCATTAGAATCGTTCTAGGGCAAGGTAATCTTAGCTTGTCCACCCCATCATTATCAATTCATGATTCATTGAAATGAATACACGGATCCATGCAGAGGCATAAATAATCAATGAGAAATGAAAGTACAGAAGACATGGAAAAATCATGTTAAAGAGACTACTACGATATTGTTTCTACTTGAATTAAATATCATGTCCGAAGTACTAGAGATTCTAGATATTTAGCAAAGAACAAAAGATCCATTTACGTTACAGCAAAAGTTGATCAAACAATGAGATATCTATTGAAAAGAAGCAACAAATATGGCACCTAGGATGATGGTAAATATGTAGATGTGTAAAGAATGAAAGCGTGAAGTACTAGAAATATCTACCTTTCCACTATCTACACAGGCCACCATAGCAACACGTTGTGTATCGATGCCAAACTCATAGTAATAATATATCCTGGGGATCAAATTCCAGTTAGTGTTGCTAGGATTCTGGAGAATTCTACAAGTTAGAATCATTTAGAGACAAATTCCGCCATTATCTAAGCAATACAAGCATCTTCAATGTGGGTTCCAACATATAAAAAAGCGACATGATAATTTATTAAGATTAATCAAATCTCAAACTATATGATACTTTGAACACAGAGAACAGTTATAGTCCCTACTCATTATACTCAACTGAAGGAAGAGGAAATCAACAAATAAGTACTTGATGGAGGAAATAATCACCATGATTGAACAGAATTATTTGAATAGATAACTCTACCTCTTAAGCTCAAGTTACCTAAAACTTTCATCTTCCTTAATCTTTATGGTGCGGCCAGAATACAAATTTGCACCACCTGTGGCACAGATATGATGAGCAAGCTGAAGTTTGGAGTTCTAAGAACTACATACAATAATAATGTTAAAAAGAACAATGTGGTAAGACTTGGTAGAAAATGTTGACTAAGTCAAATAAAAGGTATCATCATTATCCTTGATTCAGTTTCTAAGTAAGGTCATCATTAGCATTTGGACCACCACAACTCTTCTCTTTCTCAAGAATCCATAATTCCTTATCAGTGTATGACTAGCTCTCTCTCAAACACAGGTTAGGTTTAGGTTTAGTTTCAATGGGAAAATAGAGGACCCAATAATGCATGTTCATAAACTAAAAATTACAAGATCACCCCTTCCATTTTGCGATGATGCATGGCCATATCATTCAAGCTTTTGTCATGCTTTTCCAGAGGCCTAGGGAAACTATAAACCAATAGGCTTTCGCAAATTCTCATTTTTTTTGCATGTGCGCGCGTTTTATAGGAGACAAGTTTAAGATAATACGAATATGTACTTAGACGGCCAATAAATGCTTCAGTTACACAATGTGAAACTATGATAAATATGCACATCAAACGAGGAAGAAAAAAAAATATTTGGTTAGGAATAATAAAAAAGATAAAATTTATTTAAATATAAATGATGATATAGTAGGAGTTCAATGGCGTAGAAAGATCCATATAGCCTACTCCACCGAGTGGGATAAGGCTTGATTGTTATTGGTGTTGTCGTGTGCACGTGTTTTGATATACAAAATCACTGATAGGGTTAGAAAATGAAACTAGTTTATCACATGCTGAAAAATTAATCTAAAGGTGTATATTTTCTGATCAGAAAATTACCAGGTACAAATATCTTTGCAGCTTCCCTAAGAGATCCTAAATCAGTAATATCTTTTGCCTGTAGAAGTTATGTGAAAACACAAGCAATTACAAGTAGAAAATAAATCACTTTGATATATCTATAACTTGCATATTGAGGTTAGTATCTTAATTAACTATGCCTTGATGATTCTGTTAGGCAATACAAATACAGGAATGGAACATATCAATTCCTAGAAACTTTTGCCAACAAAATACTGGAAATTGGCTTGTACACTTTTTGTTAACTCTAGAATATTCCAACTCCTAGCCAAAGGTTAACCAAACTGCACATCAGACTAGCTCTAAGTTTAAGTATATCAGATAGGTTCCATGATTCGGAAGCTGATAAGTCCTTGTATCATCCATTCAGGTAAAATAAAGTTATTAGGAAACTCTATGTGGTGAAAGAAAAATATCCTGTTCGTATTTGTTACAAAAGTCAAGAACAAACTGCAGTGACAAACATCAAACTTGGAGTATCTGATGGCGACTAGCAACTGCCAACGTCCTTCACAAAATAAATATTTAATTAAACCTACGCGAGTGGATCAATATATATTAACACGTTGAAAACAAAACAAGTTCACAGACCTCTAGAAATGTGATCTTCAGCTGGTTTGATGGTCGAATAAGCACAGTGAGAACTTCGGACCTTCATGAAGAGACAAGAAAAAATCATAAACAAAAATACAACTGAAAAATGGCTATTAAATCACCCTTATTTGTAACACCCAAATTCAACTAACAATGTAGGTAAAAAGCAACTAAGCAATCAAGCAATTCTTAGTCCTGAAAATTTTTTATTGAAGAAAAAAAGAGTTGATGTATCTTTTCCACCTGTCCTGGGATGCGAAACGGGCTGCAAATGTCCTAGGTTTAGCTTTATCCCCATAGAATGAAAATCCGGTATTATATTCCTGTAATAGCGAAACCAAACCAGATATAGCGAAACCAAACCAAAAAAAAAAATTGCATCCTAAAAATAGTCCTTTTCATCACCTCCGGCTCCATGATGTCCTCGAACAGCGGCGGGACGCGGATCGAGAAACCGTCGCCGTAGAACTGAAACCATGACTTGGTGTTAGCGATTCCGGCGAGAACATGCCCACGGGGAGGGGGATCAGTCACCTCCGACAGGGAATCGAGAGGGGAGACCCCGAGGGCTAATGCCGCGGTCAAGGATACGATGGACACGACGATTTCTCGCCTGACGGGGCAGCAACCATAGGGGATTCTGGAGACGAAGCTGAAAAGAGGTTTTGCGGGGGAGTTTGGGATAGGGTTTTGCATTAGGGGAGGGGGTTTTGATGCGGAGGAGAGGAGGAACCGAACGGCCATGGAAGGGAAGGGCGAGGTATATACGATGCAGCAAAGAGGATGCTTCTCCGAGACAGCGGGAAAACAGGAGATAAGACGGCGGAGTGCCGTTAACTTCCAGGCAAGCGAAGTTTATTTTCATTGTTAATTTTTTTTTTTTGTTATCTCTTAGTAATTGCCGAGCTCCATTTTAGCCGATTTTTTTTTCTACTTGGATGTCTTTTATTTTCAAAATGACCTATTGCAGGCCTTCTATCCCTATTTTTCCATTCATTTCTTTGTTACCCTTCTATGAGATTAAAAAAAAAGATAATATTTATTTCAAATGATCTAATATAATTCTAGATTAAAAATTTTTCTTCTTAATTTATCTTTTTTTGTATTAATTCTGAAATAAATTAATGAAGATATTAAGATGAACAAATTATCTTTTACTATCTAGATTAACAACTTGTGAAAAAAAATTAAACATTCAACAAAATATTCTATATTCACTAAAAATTAATTTTAAAATCTATTAAAATAATCATGTAAATATTAATTATATCAATCCAAACGATTAATCTCAACCTCTATTGAAATAGTTGTTAATATAAATATCAATGGTGTCTATCCGCAGTAAAGATGACTTTATTACCATTCTATGGGAGTGTTTGGGAGAGCTTTTACTTCTTGAAAAGTGATTCTTGTAGTGATTATCTTGAAGTTAGTAAGAAGCTAAAGTAAGCAGTGTTTGAAAATAGAAGCCAAAAGCTGATACAAGATAAAGTTTGAATGTTTGGGAGAATAATTGCTTCTAAGCTTAATTTTTAATTGAATGACAATAATATCCTTAAACTATATAAATTAATCATTTTTAATTATTTAAATATAATTTCGATATTATCAATAATTTGTTCAGTAATTATTATTATATTTTAAATAGTGATATAATTATTATTATATTTTAAATATAGTATTAAAAATAATTTTTTTATAATTTGAATATTTGAAAAAATATATAAAATTAATAAAAAAATAAAAAATAATATAATTTATATAAATATAATATATATATATATATAGTTCTGAAAATTAGGTCAAGTGACAATCAGGTAAAATGTTATATTATTTAAGGATATAAATATTATTTTTTAATGTTATATCATAAATAAAAAAAAGCAGAAGCAGGTAGAAGCATCAAATTCTTGCTTCTAACTTCTTAGCAAAAGTAACAAAAGCTAAAGCAAAATCTAGCCTTCCTAAACACTCAAAAGTGATTCTGTGTAGTCAGAATCTAAAAAGCAGGTAGCAGAAGCTCTCCCAAACACTCCCTATGTGTATTATGACTTGTGTTCATCGTACGATGCCTTCGTCCTAACGCAACCATTGCAATTATTTTATGATAACTATTATAATATGTAACACTTAATACAATATTCTTTTAGTATTTAGGGCATACGCAACCGTTTAACATCATTAACATTATAATATCTACCACCTCATCAAAAAGTATGGGGTACACATGCCACATACACATTAACATTAACATTGTCATCCTCTCACATTCGTTTAACGTTCAACCCCCATTATTTGTGGGGTCCACATGCCACATACACATTCTCTCACATATACATTTTCTCACATATACGTTCTCTCATATATTCATTCTCTTACTTACATATTTTTTATTTTCAACTTTATTTACCAATTTAAATGATTATTATTTAAAATAAATAATACTAATATTTTTAAATATATTTATCATTATTTGAAATTTAAATTATTATTATAAATTTGAAATGAAAGAGAACAACATACAAAAATAAATACACTTGTATATAATTAAAAGATAATGTATAAATTAACATAAAGCGAAACAATAAAATACTAATTCAGAAGTTGTTGTATTGTGACCAAATATATTCAACTAAGTCGGCACGAAGTTGGTGATGCACATGACTGTCACATAGTTGGGAATTTATCCGAAGATAATCATGAAATCCTCTGTTTGAGCCTTGGATAGGCTGTGTTGGTTCGTCACCTTCATCGTTGTACCAATTTGTCACGTGATCTCCCTCATCTTCTACAATCATGTTGTGCAAAATAATACACGCTAATATAATATGTTTTAACTTTTTTCTATACCAATAACGAGCTGGACCTCTGACAATTGCCCATCGAGCTTGAAGCACCGCAAATGCTCGTTCAACATCTTTCCTTGCAGCCTCTTGTCTTTCCTTAAACAATCTCCTCTTGGGATCTTTCGGACAAGAAAAAGCCTTCACGAAAGTAGCCCATTCCGGATATATTTCATCTGTTAGATAATACCCCTTCTTATATTGAGTGTTGTTGACCGTGAAATTAATCTCCGGGGCATTTCCTTGCAAGACGTTATTGAATATGGGAGATTCATACAACACATTAAGATCATTACGTGAACCTGCGACACCAAAGAATGCATGTCATATCCACAAATATTGAGACGCGACCGCTTCAAGCACGATTGTTGGTGATCCATGTCTTCTTGTAAATTGGTCTTTCCAAGCAACTGGACAATTTTTCCATTCCCAATGCATGTAATCAAGGCTGCCTAACATTCCAGGGAAGTCATGCCTCTCATCATGCAATTGAAGAAGACGTTGAACATTATCAGCATTTGGTCTTCTCAAGTATTGATCTCCAAATAGTTCAACCACATAAACGCAAAACTTGAAAAGACACTGAATGGTGGTTGATTCACCCATGCATAGGTACTCGTCAAGATGATCGGCTGAGACTCCATAAGCTAATTGGTGAATCGCAGCTGTGCATTTTTGTAGTGGTGTCAAGCCTTGTCTACTCGCAGCATCATCCCTCTGCTGAAAAAATGATGAACGACTCTCAAGTCCATTCACTATGCGATAAAATAAATCTCTTCGCATGCGAAATCGTCTTCGAAATATTTGATCTGGATACACTGGATTCGTGGAGAAATAATCATTGAAGAGTCTCACATGCCCGGCTTCATGATTTCTTTGAATAAATCGTCTTCTTCGCCGCATCTTGTTATTACTTTGATATAGTTCAACTATTTGTCGGCTTTGTTGAAGTATCAATGACATTAGCTCATTCCCTGGATCATAACCTTCATCAACATCTTCAACATGGACTTCATTTTCACTTGTCGAGTCGGACGTGGTGCTACTTGAAGATTGAGACATATTTGGAGGATGAATGAAGAATGAAGAGGAAATGAATTCGTTAGCTTCTTGGAGAATGAAAAATTGTAGAGCACAAGGTGTCTATTTATTTGTTCTTGTCAACGGCTATATTCTAACAGCCATGTTACAATGGTTATATTCCAACTACAATATTACAACAGTTATATTCCAAGGCTATATTCTAACAGCTATATTACAACGGCTATATTCCAACTGCCATATTACAACGGCTATATTCCAACTGTCATATTACAATAGCTATATTCCAACGGTTAGTTTGCAACGGATATATTAATTGACCAGAAATTATAAATGAAGTTAAGAAAGTAAAATAATAGGAAATTACATTAATTTAAAAGAACAATTTTTGAAAATTACATTAATTTGAAAAGTACAATAATTGAAAATTATAATAAATAAAAATTACAAATTCCGTCTCTTCTTAATCTCTTGACATAAATGTTGATGGATGATAAATTGTTCTTGTGTCATTTGCGAGGTATCTTTTGAAAGGATTGCATATTCCTTTAATTGAACTTTAGCTAAGGCAGCCTTTGCTTTCATCTCATCAATTTCGAGTTGCTTTTGTTTTATTCCAACTTTAGACTTTTTGATGCTTGTATACTCAGAAAATTTTGCAAACATATTATCCAAATTTGTTGTCATACCTTCAATGTCTGATTTCATTTTATCTTTTCCTTTTCTTTTTGCCGCCTTCTGACCAATTGGATGAGTTTCTTCTTCATTTAGGTTTACATGTAGACTAGCATCTTGGCTAGATGAGATGTTGCTTGCTCCCGACTCTGAGGTTCTTGCCTTCTTTGTGCTAACAATGTGATCAACAGACTGTGGAGTAAACATTGGACGGTCTTTTACTATCCTCCACACATGCTCAAGATTAAATGCAACGCCATTATTTTCTTCACGATATTTTTCATACACAAACCGCAATATATCCTCATCACTGTGGCCGCTATGATACGCACTATAAACGCTATTGCAATTTGCATTGAAGTGATATACCTATTTTGTATAGTATTGTGCCAGTGCGATCGTATTATACTTGTATTTCTGTTGGGTGTACCTTGAGGATGATTCTCAGTGTAGTAGCTAGCAACACGACTCCAAAAAGCATCTATCTTTTGATCATTGCCGATGATTGGATCGTCGTTGATTGTGACAAATGATCTAGCCAAAATTTCGTCTACAGACTTACTCCATGTTAATCGTTTTCTTCTGCCCGCAGCGCCAGAATCTGCCTTCTCTAAATTAACAACTTCAATTGGAGATTCACGGTCGGACACTTGCGTCTCTGGAACAAAAGTCGGAGTAAATGGATCACTTTCCGTCGAAGATGTAAAAGGCATGTCGGTTGCAAGTGGATTGGATGGATAATTTTGTGGATATGGATTATATGGATAATTAGGTGGATATGAACCATATGAGTTATTTGGTGGGTATGGATTATGTAGATAATTTGATGGATATGGAAAATATGGATAATTTGGTGGAGTTTGAGAATTTTGGGAAGAAGAATTTTCTAAAAAATTTCTAAAAAAACCACGATTATTTTCATCCATTTCGGAAGAAAATATTAGAAAGGAGATTTTTAGAAGGAGGGAGGAAGGTCTTTGAAGATTGAAATGAGAGTGATTGGGAGGGAGGTGTTTGAAGATTAAAATGAG
The DNA here is from genome assembly GCA_024364735.1 of Boesenbergia rotunda. Lineage (NCBI taxonomy): Eukaryota > Viridiplantae > Streptophyta > Magnoliopsida > Zingiberales > Zingiberaceae > Boesenbergia > Boesenbergia rotunda. The sequence continues at coordinate 256,322 of JAGFNQ010003568.1, forward strand.
AGTTGATGAGTATTTATAGATGATTTTTTTAAAATTAAAATAGCCGTTTGTGATAGTTTACTAGCCGTTTAGGTGATCGTTGGTCAGGCAACCCCAATCGATTAAAGTCACTATTCCATAGTGTTCCACGAGGCTCCCCAATCGATTGGGGCACCTCTAATCGATTGGGCAACCCCCAATCGATTGGGGGCTGTTCAAAATAGCCCCCAATCGATTGGGGGGCTCCTCCAATCGATTGGGGCGCCTCCAATCGATTGGGGAGACCCGTAATCGATTCCCCAATCAATTACGAGCGCCCCGATCGATTGGACTCTCCCAATCGATTGGGTATGTCATGTCACACCCGATGAACGCGTTCAAACATCTGAACGTGTTTAAACATCTGAACGTGTTCATCGTGTCAACGCATTCGCCGCAACGACATTAACGCGGACGGTGCGTTAATCGAGCATTATAACGCTCGATTAACGCACCGTTGTAGGTGCCCTTAGGGGGCGTTTGGTTTGGGGTAATAATGACTAGAGAATAGGAATCGATGGTAATCATTCTCATTAACATGTTTAGTAAGTGTCAATGGGAATGAAAATAAGAGAATCATTGCCTCATTTTCATTCCCTACTCTCCCCTCATCAATTAAACTCCTCAATTATTCCTTCATTTTCATATATCCAAAACACTCCTTTTTTATTTTTTATTTTTCATTTTACCATTTCTTTTTGCATTCTCTCATTTTACTTTCTCTCTCTACATTTTAAAATGTCTCTCTACATATTTATTCTTTTCTCTCTCTACCTTTCTCATCTCATTTTCTCTCTATATATTTTCAATATCACTTTCTATCTCTACCTCTCTTATTATAATTTATCTATCTTTATTTTTTACTTTTTCTCTATATTTTCTATATCACTTTCTTTCTCTATCTTTCTAATCTCATTTTCTCTCTATATATTTTGAATACACTTTCTCTTTGTACCTCTCTTATCGTAATTTATTTATCATTATTTTTCTTTTTTTCTGTATATTTCATATATCACTTTCTCTCTCTATATTTTATATATCACTTTCTCTCTCTACCCCGCTCTCATCTCATTTTATCTCTGTATATTTTCAATATCACATTCTCTCTCTACCTCTCTTATCATAATTTATCTATCCTTATTTTTCACTTTTTCACTATATATTCTATATCATTTTCTCTCTCTACCTTTCTCATCTCATTTTCTCTCTATATATTTTCAATATTACTTTCTCTCTCTACCTCTGTTATTTTAATTTATCTATCTTTATTTTTCACTTTTCTCTATATTTTCTATATCACTTTCTCTCTCTATATTTTCTATATCACTTTCTCTCTCTATCTTTCTCATCTAATTTTCTCTCTATATATTTTGAATACACTTTCTCTCTCTACCTCTCTTATCATAATTTATTTATCATTATTTTTCTTTTTTTTTCTATATATTTCATATATTACTTTCTCTCTCTATATTTTATATATCACTTTCTCTGTCTACCCTCTCTCATCTCATTTTCTTTCTGTATATTTTCAATATCACATTCTCTCTCTACCTCTCTTATCATAATTTATCTATCCTTATTTTTCCCTTTTTCTCTATATTTTCTATATCACTTTCTCTCTCTACCTCTCTCATCTCATTTTCTCTATATATTTTCAATATTACTTTCTCTCTCTACCTCTCTTATCATAATTTATCTATCTTTATTTTTCGCTTTTCTCTATATTTACTATCACTCTCCCTCTCTATTTTCGATATCATTTTCTCTCTCTCTCATCTCATTTTTCTCTCTCTATTTTTTTATAATTCCTCCTCCTATTTTTTATCACATCTATCTTATCTTACTTTCTCTCTCTACTTTTTATCTTTATTTTCTCTATTATTATTTTTTTTCTTATTTTTTTTCTAATTTCTTTTTTCTAACTTACTTCTCATAATTTATCTCTTTATATTTTTCTATTTCATCCCTCAATTTATTTTATTTCACTTTCTCTATTTTGTAATAATTATATTATTTTTGGAAACTTTAAATTATGGATTCTCATCATTAAAGTTGAACTGAACCAAATATCATTAATGACAATAATTTTCATTCCAGGATTTGAACCAAACACTATCAATGTAATCACGATTCCCATTATTATTGACCCCTCAATGAATCTTATTACCATTCCGATTAATAAATTTAAACCAAACACCCCCTTATTATTGTAATAACTAGTTTAAATTTATTATTATAGTATTACAGTAACTACTAACTGTTTTGATTTTTTTAAAAAATTAAATAATTTAAATAAAATTTAAATAATTTTGATAAATTGATAAAGAATATTTTACTATAATAATATTTAAAATTAAAATTTTATGATTTAATTATAACAATATAATAACTATATAAATATAATTATATATATAATTATTTTATAAAAATTTTATCTAACCTAAAATAATCTTGATAAGATTAAATTATTTTGATAAGTTGATAAAATATATTTTCATAAAGTAGTGTTAATAATTTTGATTAAAATGAAATAGATAAATTTTCCTATACATTGTAACAATTAACGATAGCAATTATACATTGTAAACAATAATTAACCAAGTTATCAAATAAGGTCGAATCTGAAATAATCAATCCAATCCTATATAAATTTTCTATCGATCTTAAGATAAATCAAAAAATACACATAGATAATCAATATTCTCAGACCTACTAACTATTAAGGAAAAATATTCCAATAATATACCGTAATTAAGTTTTGAAGTCTAGATCTCTGATTTATCACTGGACTATTGGAGGATCCAACTATGATATCCTACCCTAAAGATAAAAACAATTAATCAGATAACAGTTGAACCTGAGATGACCAACCGACCATTAAAATAAATTAAAAAAATACACATGAAAATTCATTTTGATAGTCAATATTTTTAGATCTACTATTCATTAAGAAAAAAAATCTCAATAATATATTGCAAATGAGTCTTCAATTCTAGATCCTCAACTAGAGGTCTAACCATGACAATGTATCCTGGAACCAACTGTTACACATTATAATAACTAGTGATAATTGTTATATAATTGTAACTAAATTCATCCAAAGGATAACAAACTAGCTTTACATATAGATCATTAAATGAAGAATATAACAACCAATGTTAAATATTTTAAACAGAACGCTCATACAACTGCCTAATTCAACCAGATGGCATTCCCAAAGTAAAACTGACACATTAGGCCAAATTTTCTCTTACCATGTGGTTACTCTTGCAACTTCACAGCTCGTGTTGTATATGTAAATCCAGATTGCAGAAATAGATTTAATTGATCCAGGAAACCATTGTATCAAAAATGTTCACAAAAAAATTAATTGGGAATTAAGAGCAGATGTGCTTTATTGTGCATCAAGTCTTATAAATATTTGAAACACATCATATTGTAGTCTGGACGCTGGATACCCTTGAGCCAGATGATGGCAGGAATCCCATGTTTCATGTTTTCTTTCCTTTATATGTTTAAGCATATAGAAAAGTTCTGCCGCCAACGGGAAAAGGTATTGTGAAGGATGCATAATGAACCCACCCGGAATCATCCTCCGCCACTGACTATATTTGCTACGGCCCTACAGAAACAACAACGTTCATTTAGTTCATTATCAAAATAATTTAGAACTTCAATGACAATACAATCTTCTTGTTGAAAAAAAGACAGGACATTAGTGTGCTGCTAACAAATTTCAATAACAAATCAAGTTGAAGATAAAAGTTCAAGGGTGTCATCACAAGAATAGAATAGTCGTAGACCTAGCAGTGAAATGCATGTCATAAAGAAGAGAGATCCAGTATTTAACTTAGTCAACTGCTAGATAATCAAGAGCTTTGCTCACCTTTTTTCTACGACTTGAGGATCAACCAAAGTTTTTCAAAAATACAAAGATTGAACTAACAATTGTTTGGTCTAGTGGCAAACGAACTAGATTTGATGGGTTTTCTGTCAAAAGTTTGAGGGTTTGAATTTGTATAATGGCACTGTTGAGAGGGGTTTATCCTTGTCAGTCCTAACACATTCAATTATTTCACATCTGCCACACCTCATGATCAAGACCAAAAAAACAAAGAAGAACGTAAAGACTGAATAACTGACAAGTTATTAGAACCATTACCCCCAACTACTACATGATTAATATAAGATGGCAGAAAATCTAAAGGGTGCCCCTCGTTGTACAAGAGGCTCCCAGATGGAGCTTACAAAGCAACTCCAAGGTGGAGTTGTTTCGGCCCAAGCTAGTCAAAACAGCTCTAAGGTGGTGGTGTTTTGTAGTGTTTTGTACAAAGTAGCTCCAGGATAGAGCCCACAAGGGTATTTTGGGTAGAAAACTATAGGTGGGGCGTTGATTTGATATTCTAAAAGAGAAGCGCCCTTTTGATGATATGGATAAATAAGGGCGCTCTTTCAATTTTCAGCCATTTAAGATTGTAGCTCTCTACCTCACAAGCAGCCAAGCTCACAACTACAATTGGTTTAACTTGTATAACTAATAACTACAGAATTCATTGTTTTTGCACCCCATCTTAACATATGTTTCTAATTTTGCTACCTATTATTAGAATTGCATCTAAATACTTCCTATAACAATATTTATGATTTTTTCCGTTTTTGTTATTCCAATGGATCTATCATATTCTTGTCTTGGTCATATAACTTTTTACGGGTTGCTTTTTTAACCCTCCGGCACTCTTAATTCATAAAATATACTTAATTACATTGTAGCCATAAATTCCATTTTTTCATAAGAAGCATATAGTGATACCACTAGATGACATCAAAAACTCTTCTCTATTCTAATTGCCTTCTATCTAACTATTAATTGGTTTAAAAAATAATATAATTTGTGGGACAATGTATCTTGATCTGACATATTATCTTTCCTACCTATAGCAATCCAGTAGATACTTCTCATTTTTAGTCCATAAGCCACCATAGAAATAATCATATGCCTTAAATTTTGCTACAAATTATTGCCAAAAATCTTCTCACTATATGTTTCCCCCGGGATTATGGTGTAGCGGAAGGGCAACTAGTTGCCATTCTAAGCATCCGCAGTTCTATCCCTAGCTACGGTGTATTTTGCAGGAATTTTTCCTCAAAATAGGACACAAACCCTCGGATGCTGGGCTTCTGGACCATCCGCCGTGAGCACTTCCCGATTTACTCTGGCGGCCAGTGGAGAACTTTCGTGGGGCCGAGCCGGTCGCCCGAGGTTCGACGTTACCCAACCTCATTAATTATTTTTTTGATAGTCAAACTATAATGAGATTAGTAGAAAGTTGAATACTAAATTTCATCTGCTACTTAGAAGTTAGCATTATGCAAAATTATAATAATCCAAATATCCAATTATGCATTAAGAGCCTAAGAAAATGGAAATGCACTTATAAAGGACACCAGACAGAAGAAATATGGATGATTATATTGCCATGAAGTAAAGTCTTCGAGCACTACAGGAAGAGATTTTACACCCTCGAAGAAGAGAAACATTTACATTTGAAATTAGCCATGACGAGATGGTTTGTATATTGATGCATTTTGCTCTCCTAAAAAATCCAACTAGAGTAGAAACAAAAGGCATTGGAACTAACATAAAAAAAAAAACTCAATTTAGCAGTTTGAGTATCATATCAAAAATCACTCAAAGTTTAAGGATGCTCTTAAGGACAATCAGTAAGATCATCTATTTGTCACTTAAAAGTACAGCTGTATAGTTCACAAATTAAATAATAATGATATTGTTGGTGACTGGGTTCAATGACCTGTATTAGACCCAAATATAAAGAGAGAAATTGTTAACAATTTATTTCAGTAGAACCACATAGAACCGAGTTTTAGTCAAATATCTTTTAATAAATAGTCAGCAAAATGATAGCTTGCCATCTAATCTCCACAACATAAATCATATATAAACTGGTGAAAACTTCAAAGAATCTAGTTTATTAATTTTATATAACTGGTTGCTGGAGTTTTGTAGAAGAGAAGCTGAGATGTGTAGATATATAAATATTAGAATCGTGTACATAAAGACTGAAGTTCTTAAAAGCATGGCAGCGCCACTAGATCTGCATCTTTATTTCTTTCACTCTAATCCTGTCCTTTGCATTAAAGTAATCCATAAGCATGCCCTTTAAAAATGTGGGGAAAACAATCAGTCACAGAAGTATTTTAAAACATCAACAGTTAATATCCTTGCTTTAGAACCAAATTGCCAAAGTGAAATGTTGTATGCTATCACATAGCAAATGTGGATGTTTATCCAAATTATTGATATCATTCTTAACATGAACACAAACATAAGTGATGACAATAAGTTTGATAGACAATACTACTTCAGAATTATCAATGACATCACTTGAGGCAAAGAGGAAGATACTTCAAAAAAAAATAGACATAGAGAGAAACATACACTTCAAAAACTATCAACTTGCCTTGCTGATATTTGAACATGAGACCGAGAAGAGATATTCATGTAGTGCTGCTGCAAAAATCTAGGCTTCAAGTTTGTAAATCTTCACCCTCCTTTATTTTAAACTAAGGCCATTTTTTTTTAACATGTATATATTTTTTATTTTTCGTTTTTTAGATCCAGAAACTCTTTTTTTGTTAAACTTTTCGCTATTTTTCATGCTCCATTTTCCACTGTTTCTACAATTTGTCGATTTTTTAATCTCTACCTTGTAATTCTTGCATTTGCTGCTATAGTATCTCTTTGTTTTTTTTTTTTTTTCAAATTTGATCCTGCACAGGCTTGACACCAATCTAGGTTGAGCTTAAATAACACACGTTTCAAAGGCCATGGTAGGTATAGGTAGCTAAGAGTGTAAATGGCACTGATGAAGGAGATCTCACAAGTGTGGACTAGGTCAATGATGAATTGAATAAGTTGCTTGCGCATGTCATAGGCGAAGCTAAGTCATGTTCTTGCAGGTTAGGAAGGCAGGAAGGAGGCAAGCCAACTGAGGCCATTGCTAACAAGGAATTCATCCATGCTGGATTGCACGATGATGCATAGGTTACATATCAGAGAGGGTGGAGGGCCTGGAGGCACAGAAAACTTTTAGGTTTCAGAGGCAAGGAAGTGGAGGAGGCCGGAGGGAGTTAATAGAGGTTCATCACTTCTCAAGCCAGCAGAGCAGGAAAGTCTAGCTAGGCTCTGGCAACACATCATAGTTCTGTGAACCTTTAGCAAGTTCAAGAAGGAAGCAAGCTTCTCTTTGGATCTGTGTCCTGGATAGTGATCGGATGTTGAAGATGAATTTGCAAGGCCTTCCTATAGCAATGGCTGTAAAAAAACACAAGGTCATCACCATGCAAAAGTTCGCTTTTTGCCCCAGATTGTTGACTGGAACAACTTCTAGATGACAATCTACAAGATGCGGATGGTGAGGAACATACCTGGCACACAATCTAGAGGTTGGAGATCTAGTGATAGACAACTAGAGCAAGATATGGAGGACAAATATCTGGAGGTAGACAAGGATAGGGGAAAAAACAAAGTGCCAAATGGAGATAAAGGATAAAAGAAAGAAAGCTTTGTAAAGGAGAGGAGGGGAGAGGGGAGGTCACACTGTTGTGTGAAACCAGTGACCTTCCCCTAAAGGGATTCTAGATGAAAACCCTTACATTAATAGAAAGCTAGTCGTGGTAACGACTTGAAAAATGTTATTCCATCAAGAGAGCCATCACATGCATATATGGACTCTAACATAACACTTGAAGTTATAATAGCCTACAGGGAGATTAACTTATGTTATTCAACTATTAACTCCAACATTTTGCTTCTTGTATTAGGCAAGGATTTTATTGAGTGTTACTAATTCAAATTGGTTCTAGAATGATGGTTGAAGCAATTTCAATAAGGGAGTCTAAAACCAAGGTTTAAAGTATTGATTCATTCCAGATTTTTATCTCTGGTCAGAACAGTATGGTATGGTCTTGAATCATACCGACACTTGGCACATTTTGACAAGCTTCAAAATCTCTTAAGCTCAACTCAAATTAGTTTTAATCTTATAATTACATTTCACTTAACTTTCTTCACACTAATATAAAGTTACAACAAGACAACATATTGAAATAAAATTTTAGAGGAACAACTTATAAAATATATCAACCATCTTGATCAACGATTATAATTTATTAACACCATGAGAGTTGTGCATCAAATGGAATCGTATGTTCTCATACAATCCTAGTGACATCACTTTCACAACTCTTTAAGATCCAAACTAAACAATGCACTCATAACTTTCTCTACATGTCTATGAATATAAATATATGTTAGTTAGCCACCAAGATTTGCATTTGGACTGAAACAACTAGAACTTGAGCAAGGTACAAAATATGAAAGCATCTCCATTTCACTGACTCAAATGTAACTCCTCTTTACTACATCTAGTGCTTTGGTTAATTATTCTCTTCTACCCCTTCGCTATTATAGTGCTTTATCTCTTCCTAAAAGTGACAGACAGAAACGAAGGATGAGCCATCAAAAGAAAATCTTCTTGCCTAGACCAACTCCATACATTATTGGATGAAACAAGCATTGTCATGATCAATACCATTTGAACTATTCCGGAACAAACAACAGTTGGAATGATAAATTACAACATGCTAACCAATATTGATTGGCACTTGAAACCATATATAAGATTATCATGCACATGAACTAGTTACATTACTTAAAAAGAAGCTAGCAGTAATTTGGTTGATCTCTCATGGAAGATACATCAACATGGAGAAAAAGAAAATTTTCAAGCGTCTTGTTCATGTTCATCCAGTATGTTGTTTATAGAATCTCTTGATGTTTTTTTGCTTTTCTACAATTTAGATAAAAAAACATTAGTTACTTAGCAAGTTTTTGAACAAAATTGATGAGAAAGAATGTTATTGATTCAACAATTAAAACAATCATGTAAACTCCCTATCTTACTATTGTTGTATTTTAATCAAAGTATTGAAACCAAAGACACTGTTTTTATTAAATAGGACTCCATTTGTGGCTCATTTGTTTGAGCTCATGTTAACACATTAGCAAAAGATGACATATGCTAAAAGGACTTTGGATAGGACAACTTTTATTCGTTGGATATATTTCTAATAAAATTAATTTAGATAGATGAGGCAGTTCGCAACCAAGAAAGATGGTTAGATGTGTTGTAGCTTAATCTAACATATATTTCCTTGCAATTTGTTAATGCCAACAGGACATAATTTTAGAACAATTTCATATAAAAGAACGATCAAAAGAATAAATTTAGAAGTGTTAATGATAAAGAAAAAGAATATAAGATGCAACAGTCTTGGGATCACATGGTTTATCCATCAAGATAAGAGCATCTTTTAAGTCCTTCCACTCCTAGAGAAAAAAAAAATATCACAATACAATAAAAATCTTTCAAGATTATTTTTGCACAAACATAGAAAAAGTACAAGAAGATCTCTACTCATTCTTATGGAGTGTCTTACGAAATCTAGATCACATAATTGGTGAAACTACAAGGATCTTATAAAGTGGTTTAGTGCAACAAATTTATAAAGGAAAAAAAATACACTGGAGCATTAAAAAATCATATGATTGGTGTAAGTAAAGTACAACCAGTAATTAAGCTTTTCATAAAATTGCAAAAAATCATTGATCTTCTATCTTTAAATATATATTGAAGATGAAAATGAATGGTTTAAGGATATGGCTACAAACATATGTCAAATAATAATGTTGATATGGTATTCACGGTGATAAATTGGCATATCATTGTATATAGCAAAGATTATTGGAATTGGGGAACATAGATGTCGGCAACAAGCCAACAAGTTAAACATTAGACAAGTTCAAAAGAAGCAAATCATGAAGATGAGGTTGATTTTGATCAGTAAGAAAATAAAGTGGGAATTTGTTCTATTTAGTATTTTGCTATGTTGTGGTAAATCTTCAAGTGTCATAATTATTTTCTTGATTTTCTCAAATTTTTAATAATTTTTCATTTTTATAAATTAAGCATCTTGCATCAGCTAGGTAAGCACCTCACATCTGGGGCAATGAAAGGCCTATAGTGCCTTAAAACACCTAACACTTTACATGGCACCAATCATATAGAAGGTAAGGCAAATTGGAGAATATTCACCCTAAGTCATCATCAATTAGCCATTTTTGTCCCCACAATTTGAGGTAAGTAGGATGAATCTAATCCTCCATTGAACTTTAAGTAAGTTTATATCACTACTAATATTCAAATCAATTAAATTATTTATTATTCCATTAACTAATATTTTCTTTGGTTACCTCTATCCTTACATCTTCTACTCTAATATATTCAACTTGCCCAACTATAGAATTTGTCAGTTATCTTTGAACATGTATATACCCTATTAACTTAATATATCAATAGATCGAAACAATCATACATTTACACACCGTATTGTTTTCCTATTGTAAAGTTACGGACAAGATGTAACTTCTAATCCAGATATAGTGATATTAATACAAGGAACATGTTAGAGGGTGTTCGCTAGTTAACATAATACAAAAAGAAGATAGGAAAATGGGATGGATACCAAAATGCTAGGGTAGACAGTATAGACATGGGAAGGAAAATTGCATACAAGTTATCTATCCAACTGTATTCAAAAAGAAGGGAACCTTATAAAATTAAGCACCCCATTGCCTTTAGTCTTCAATAATGCTTGACAAAAATCAAGAATTGAATGCTACAGAAGCAGTTATTCAGTTCTTAATAATTCCTGCTCTATCAAGGATGAATAGAAAAAATAGCTTAATAAAGGTCTTATTCTCAGTCGAGTTCCACATCACATTCTTGTATATGCCCTTGCCAACTTGACACCCTCGAAACCTAGTTGGTGAATATGGTCAAACATCACTTGCATCTATTTGAGTCATCCAGTGTGACTATTGGATTTTTTTTTGTTTCAAGTTATCCAGTAGAATATCATCACGCCAACTTGACCCCATCAACCTAGCTAACTTAACCCCATCGAGAACCTAGCTGAATGAACTTCAGTAAATATCACCTAGATCTATTTGAGTCATCTAGAGTGAATACAAGAATCTATTTGAGTCGTCTGCTATGGTATTCCTTCATCAATTTTTGGTCCCATCAAGAACCTAATTAGCAAAAGACGACAAGTGTCACTTGGATCCTTTTGAGTTATCCAAAGTGCGAATATCAAATCCTTGCAATTGTCTAGTAATATATTCCCTAAATGGATCTTTTGAATCATCTATTTAGATAGACTCACCCTAAGAAGTTAATATATTTGTATAGGGAACCCACTAGTAGACCAAACATATATTCCCCTTATATCTTCATAATGGTTTCTTATAAATTGTTTTACTCTCTACTTGCAGGAGATTGAAAATAAAAACATTTATAACACAATCTATAAGATTCTTTTTCTGGCTGTTTAATTCTGCTCTTGAAGGTTAAAAGCGTATCTGAAAGAAGCCATAACTTTTTATTTGTAGGAAAATAACATTTCTAGAGCTAAGGTCATGCTCATAATCCAACACCCAGTTGAAACACTACAGATTTTATACCAAGGGGAAAAAAGGCCAGGGCCAGTTTAATGGAATCATGGATTGATACGATAGCCAGAATGTTGAATCCTTATCTACGTTAATAGAATCATAGATTAATACCATAGTCATCTTTAATCCTTGTCTACATTATCTGAATGATTGACTGGAATGGCGCATCCCCAGAAGATGATCCTCTAATTTATATAAACCCTTGATTTACTTTCCTAGCCTTCATAATGTAGTCATCTTTATTAATTTTGTAACAAAAATGCTAGCATAAATAACTAGATCTGAAAATTTTCCACTGTCAATATTTAGGATCACAAAATAAGAACACAGAAGAAAAGGGTCAAGGGAGCTCACTTCCTGTGCCGGCGCTTGGGTCCCCATGCCTCGAGCTTGGCCAGTGGACAACCACATCGGGCACGGAAGAACAAGACGGCGCGGCCATTGGGCGGAGCCATCCTCCTGAGCTCTACGCGCAGGCATTCATAATCGGGGTTGTTACCTTGCTGACCTCCCTTCCAGGGTAGATCTTCGATTTCCTTCAAGGCGGCGGCCTGAGCGGGGTCGGGCGAGCGGATGCACTCCTCGGTCTGAAGCTGGACGTCGAACTCGAGGGCCTTCTTGAGGCCGCGGCAGCGAGGCCTTCCGCAGAAGCGGAGGCGGAACCAGGGAAGGAAGCATGGTCGGAAGCAGGAGAGCAAGGCGACAGCGAAGGAGGCGGCAAGGAAGAGGAGGAGAGCGGCGAGGTAGGGGTAGGGTGCGTGGCGGAATGAGGCGGCGGGGAGGAGGAGGTCGAGAGATCGGAAGACGTGGGCGAGGGAGGAGGCAGCGAGGAAGGCGGAGCAGAAGAGAACGAGGAGGAGGATGAGGAGGTCAAGGGTGGCGGCGGAGGGGGAGTTCTTGCAGGAGGCGCAGATGGAGATGCTGGGGAGGAGGTGGTGGTGGCCACCGCCTCCGTCGAGGGTCGAGGAGTGGCGCCTCGAGGACTTGGAAGAGGAGGAATGGGAATGGGGGCGCATGGCAGTGGGAGGAGGATGAGGGAAGGTGCCTCTTCTTTTTTGTTTTGGCAATTTACAAAACAGACACCCAACTTTACAGAATACTTTAAAGGTGCACTTTAGTATTTATTCTAACGCATGGAGGGCCCATGAGCGGGGACCACGGATGGCGTCGACGGCGGTCCCTGAGGCCGCTGAAGACGAAGACGAAGACGAAGACGAAGACGAAGCCGAGCGGAGGAAAGAGGCCGGAGCCGATGTCCACAACGTTCTACATGAGTCATACGAAGACGGTCACGTATGACTGTATGAGAAATACTAGAAACAGAATTCAGCTTACCTAATACGAACAACAGTAGATCATAAAATATTAAATTATCTTAATGTTAATACATATATGTATGATCATGAATACATTCGGAAAATTAAGATAAACATTAATTGTTATTTTAACAAAAGCCGAAGATTCATGTAAAATAATAGCAAATCAAAATATTAATGGAAAATAAAGACCAACACGAAATAGAAAACTAAATCCAATAATAAGTGGAACCGACGAGTACGGATCTTTAGCAATGCATGGGTAGTCGATACAATTTATCCTCTACCTGTTAACTTAAAAGTCAAAATAAATAAATAATAACTACAATTATACAATGGTATAATAAAGATAATCAATGATATCAAATAAAGTATAAAGGTCAACCAAATTAAAAAGTATAAGATAAATATTTCGAAAGTGAACAACGGAGACGATGAGTCACTACGACGTAGCCGAGAATGATGACGAAGGAGGATTCTGTGCCTGCGAGATTAATATGAGCATTAAAGGAATACACCGGAAGGAGTTCCAATGGAGCTCTCTCCGATGCTTAAGTTAGAAATCCTTCTAATAGGAAGAAAGAGTGAGGAGAAATAAGAGTATCAAAGTTTTTTCGGCAGGGAGTCAGAGCCCCTTTACTTGGGTGCCGAAGCACCTTATATACTCGATGTTAGTCCTTCAAGCGCCTCCACTCCCCGTAACCGTCTCCCTCACTCCCACGTTTAATGATCCGTGATTATTTAACAGCTATCTTCCTCTGAGGGATGCTTGTAATGACTACTACGCACATTAAGTTTATTATTAACATGCGTTACGGGCCATAACTACTGTCGGCTTTCCTATTCTGGAGAGGAGGTGCTCGAAGCTATTACCGGAAGAACGGTTTCCAGTGCGCCACTATCATAGCCAATGGTAAGCTTCTCCCAATCTATTTTCTCCTTCCTGAGTTGCTCTTTGGGCTCTACTCTCCCGAGTTGGTCTCAGGAACTCTCCTTCTCGTGTTGGCCTCAGGGACCTTCTTACTAGGCTAACCTCAGGTATTCCAGCATGGCCAGTCACGCCACGCAACTCTCTCGCGCCACATGTTCACCTTGGACTACTTATCCCGATCATAAGTCCCCCCTTTAAGTCTAATTGAAGGAAGTTCGGTTGACTGATTGGATTTGTGGTGTGACGAGAGGGCGAAGTATATGTGAAGTGTACAATTACCATTTCTTATTCCTTAACGACTTGTCGGATCCTAGGAATCGAAACATTCGCCCTTCGACCCGAAGCGGTCACTTGAATCGGTCTCAAAGTTTGCACGAGTTCCGATACCCTACAATGGTAGTTTTCAAGCACCCATTAAGGGCGCATGGGGTGTATTAATGACGGGAGAATTTTCTTGCGAGCAAATTTCTACCACGTGGCGAGATCCCCTCGACGTGCTCTTCCTTTAATGTGCTTAGTCGAGTCATACCAATCAGCGGCTATAATGAGCTACAGTGCCTCAAGATTTGTGATTAACTCTTATCCACGCATCGTGTATCCATTTCTTCGCATCGTGGCCGTGTTAGTGAGAGCCCTAGAGCCAATCATATGATGATTACTTTTTGGACTCATTGTATCATATTCTTGTATATATATTTCTTATATATAAAGGCATTTCTTATGGTTATTGTACTTATGTGTATTGGTGTCAAATAACTTAGTATAATAACGTCCTTGAGTAGAAGGTTCTTATCTATATCAATCGATTAGTTGAATCGATAGTGAGATGATATAGAGAACACTACTCTTAATTATTCCTAGTCAAGTATTAACATTCAAGGACAATGTTAATGCATAGAGACTAGCATGTAGGTCAACATGATGACTTGATCTCACAAGTCATGGATATGAGATATCAAGTTGACACATGGGTATACATTAGAGAATGTATACTGAATGGCCCGCCATGAGAAAGTATCATGGATCGTTATATGAGTGTCATATACTTTCTCATGTGACTATTAGTATGACTATAGTCCTAGACCTGAAGTTACCATAGTTCCCTACATAAGGAGTTATGTACTTTGACTTCGTCAAACGTCACCCGTAACTGGGTGGACTATAAAGGCGATTACTGGGTTTGTAACAAATTATGCGGAGGGATGTGAGTAACGTAGATGGGATCTATCCCTCCTATATGACGGGAGTGATATCTTCGTTCTTGATAGAGTAAGATCACTAAGTGCATGGTCATGCCCAAATAAGGCAATATTAGATATTGAGCTTATTTGATTATAGTGAGTCTACTTGGAGATCAAGACATATAGATTGATTTGAGGATGACACGGTCTATGCCTCATGAAAGATCAATCTAGATATCGAGGATAGAAGGACGTTGTCACATATTGTGATGGTCACAATTATTAGTCACAATGGTGATGTTGGATCTCGACATTCTTGTAACTTGGGTAGCAATGATGTGTTGCTAGATACCTCTCATTGCTTATGTCCTTAAATAGGTTTAAGGGCATTGCCAACGTTACAAGAACCTATAGGGTCACACACATAGAGCAATAGATGGAGAATAAGTCCATATGATGGACCGAGAGTAATAAAGTCAAAGTTTGACTTTGGCTAAATATGGAAAGTCTATAAAAGGCAAGTTTGACTTGACTCAAATTAGACAACTTGAGTTGGACTCGAGTTTGATCCAAGTGTTGGATGAATCTAATCATGGGAGAATAATGAAGTCAAAGTTTGACTTTGGCTAAATATGGAAAGCCCATAAAAGGCAAGTTTGACTTGACTCAAATTAGACAACTTGAGTTGGACTCGGGTTTGATCCAAGTGTTGGATGAATCTAATCATGGGAGAATAATAAAGTCAAAGTTTGACTTTGGCTAAATATGGAAAGTCCATAAGATGCAAGTTTGACTTGACTCAAGCCACATCACCTTGACTTGACCAAGTGATGACTTGGCATCATCATCAAGGCTAAGTAACCTCCCCATTTGAATTTTGAATTCAAATAGGGGTTACCTAAGGTGGTGGCCGGCCACTTAAGTCCATATGTGGGTGTGTGATTGATTCCTCTCCTAACTTGGTTTTTGTTTTCGTTTTGGCTCTCCCTCTCCTCTCATCTTGCCGAGACCCCAAGGAGTGCTAGCACACTTTTGGGCTCTCCTCTCCACTCTCTTGCTTGTGTGGATACTTCTAGAGGGTTGCTACTTTGCATCCTTGAGATCCGACACCAACCGAGGAGAGAGCGGGAATTGCGGGGCACGCATCGAAGGTAGTTTTTTTTTCTCTTCTCTAATAGATCTAGGTTGTAGATCGATTTTTGAAGCATGTAAACGAGCACTCATACATTTTGAAATGGTTTTCTTCGCTCGGATCCTTTCTATTGGGGCTTTTGGGGTTTCCGCGACGCGAAAAAGCGATTTTCGCGGCCCGAAAAACCCTACAGGCCGCCCCTCCCTTATAAAAGGGGGGACGGAGGTGGCCTTCCGTCTTCTTGCACCACCGACCATCAGAGCTCGTGACTTCTGCCTCTGCTCACTAAAGCCTCTCTTTTCTGTGTAAGTCTCACTAGTCTTCCTCTTCTTCTTCCATCATCCACTTCTCTTCCTTAGGACCATGGGCAAGAGCGGAGAGGAAAAGAAATAGAAGAGCAGGAAAGAAGAACCCGAGCAGGAGCGAACTTATCGACCGGAGTGGTATGAGACTACATCCTCAAAGGTTAAACTCAGTGCCCTGAGAGCCGCCTGTGAAACCTATGACATCCCTACGGACTTTGATGTTAGGGTTCCTATGCTCGACCAATCCCCTGTGGGGCCTCCTTTAGGGTTTTATACATTTTTTCTAGGTTAGGTAGAGTTTGGTCTTTGTTTTTCAATCTCCCATTTCATTATGGTCATCTCTCAATATTTTGACGTTCCCTTCACCAAATGGATCCAAACACCTTTGCTCAGATGGGCGAGACGTGCATTCTATTCAAGTTGTTAGGCATACCCTTAACCCCCCCCCCCCCCCCCCCATCCTTTTCATTATTTATTCCTTCCAAACCTCGCGTCCAAAGGGGATTTTAGTTTGACCACTCGTTCTAGCCACAAATTCATAAGTGGCCTCCTTTCTTCTCATAAGGGATGGAAAGAACGCTTCTTTTTTTTATCAAACTTTCTAACTGACCTTTTTGTCCGACTCACTGGCGAGAAGACCTGTCTCCCCCTCCGGAACTAGGCGACTTCCAGCAAGATCAGGAGTATCAGCGAGCGTTAAGCATCTTGGCCAGAATGGAGTTTCACGGTCTTAACCTAGTCCAATGTGAAGGGCATATGTACCGAGCTGGAATTAGCCCAAAAGCCACCAGTCGCGACCTCAGTAAGTGTACTATTTCACAAAATGCATATTTATTCTAACTGATGTTCCTTTGCTTTTATTTTGCAGAAGTCATCATGCTCGCTCGATCCATGAGTAAACTTCTCAAGTGGGAGCTTGCAGATGAGAAGACACTTACTCCTTCTCAAACTCCTACGGCTCCATCGATCGAGCCCACTGAAGACTTCGAGCAGACCCAAAGTCAGAAGCTTCTCGCCGCCAAGCCATCCACTGCCCAAGAGGTCGATTCCTCCCACACCCTTGCTAAGGCACAAGGGGATGAGGAATCACTGGCTTTAGTTCCTGTGTCAACACTAGAGCCGACTAGAGTGGTGAGCCCTCTACCTGCCAAGCGAAGACGGCTCATCCTGCCCGTCGAGGAGGAGGAAGAGGATGAACCACCGGCTCTCCCTTAGAAGCACATGCACCCCCTCCCCCCCCCCCCCTCCCCAACTCAAAAAAGGAAAACCCGCTCGGCCCGAGCCCCCCTCCCTATTCCCGAGGAAGAGGAGGATGTCGTTCCTCTCTCCAAATGTCACCAGGAGACGACACTGACCATCGTGGAGTCCGAGGGTGAAGTTAGGCCATCCGTCGGGGAGGCTCACTCCCTTCCTCTCTCGCCCGGAACTCCCAGCTCCCAGGGCAGCCCCAAGGGCAAGAGAGTTATGTCGGAAGAACCAGAATTTATGAGCACCCATTTACGCCGGAAGGTACAGGTGACCGAGAAGGTGACTACGTTGGGACCCTAGCATATACAAATTAAAGAGTCGCCATAGGGGGCCATCCTTCAGAGGAGGTATCATCAAGTACCAACGACGACGCCCCCGACCCCTCCATCGTACCCTTTGAGGTGACGCGCCTCGTGACTCTCCCTACCTGCCACTCTGGAGCTACGTCCGGCATACCCTCTCTGAGGAGTCAGGTGGCGATGAGGGAGAGAACCAAGGAGCGCCTCACCTCCCTTAGGGAGGTAACCTTGGCTGGAGTAATCGCCAGTTTGTACGAGTCTCTCTTGAAGGTATAATTCCCTTCATCTTCTCTCATTATCTTTGTTTTCTAAATCCTACTACTTCTTATGTTAGGCCATATCTGAATGTCTGCTCTTGGGCCGTCGAATGCTTCCCGAGCAGGAGACTGAAGCACTGCGACAATAGATGGCTGAGCTAGAGGCAGAGGTTTACCGAGTCTGTAGGGAAAGCCAGATGTAGGTGGAGGTTACTAGAGACTTACGAGCCAAACTGGACCACTCCATGGATAACCTCTTAGTTTTAGAGTCATCTCTACACGGTGTCTAGCATCGGGAACGTCTTTTGTCAGAGAGAGCAACGACCCTCTCGGCAGAAGTGAGCCAACTGACTCAGGAGAGGGAACGACTCTAGGCTCGAGAGACCAAACTGTTAGAAGATATCCACCTCCTAGAGTAGACCAAGGCACTCAATGGTCGAATCAAGGAGCATGCAAACCATCTAGCCAAGAAGGAAATGAAGCTACAGGTTGTTGCCGCCTATGTATCGGACCAACAGGAGAGCCTCGCCTAAGCTAAGTCACGCCTCTCAAAGACTCAAGAGCAACTTGAGGATGCGTTAGCAGTCTAAGACCAAGCATCGACTGAAGTGGTCAGGATGAAGGCTGATCGGGACCAAGCCCTCGAATAGCTGAAAGATTATAAAGCTAACAAGGAATCCCGACAGTCAGATGCAGAGGCTGCGTTCAATGCTAAATTCCTCCAATCTGAGGAGTTTGGCGGCATTCTAGTCGACCAAGTGCTGAAGTGGCTCAAGAAGGGCTTCAATGGAGCTGTCCAGCAACTCCAGCGAGCCAATGTATTGAAGTTAGATGTTGACTTGGGCTTCCTCAGCATCGGCCAAGCCTGGAAGGAGCTATCAGCGAAGAAGAAGAAGATGGAGTTCTTTCTTCTTCTTCTTTTTGTGTCGGGAGGCTTCTCAGGCATCTATAATTGTAAACCTTATGCCCTTGCCTGATTATCTGAATAGATTGATTTCACTCCATGTGTCATGCTCTGTATTTTCTCCATAATTTGACTTGTGTGTTATATCTCGTGTTGTATCTTGCCTCATCATGACTTCTTATAAAGTTTCCTAAAATCGCAATTTTCTTTTTATGCTAGGGGAAGTCAAGTCCTCGGTGCCTGAAATCGTAATTTGCTTTTTACATTAGGGGACGTCAAGTCCTTGGTGCATTCTAGCCACCCAGTGCCGGTAAGGATAGATCTTAACTTCACTTGACTGGGTCATCGTATCATCAAGTTCACAGTCCAAGCATCCTTGGTTCCCCAAGCTGATAGCCCACCAAACTGCTCCCCGTCGAGCCTCCTCGATGCCTCAACACCCCAAGATCGTAGGAGCTCGGGCTACTCCTGGCCGGGTATCCTTGATGCTTTAGCTAGGTTTACACATCTTGGGCATCATCAGTATCACAAGATGGCAAGAACTCGGGGTGCTCTTGGCTGGGTATCCTCGGCACCTCGGCTAGGTCTACACATCTTAGGCATCTTCGGCATCACAAGATGGTAGGAACTCGAGTTACTCCCGGTCGGGCATCCTTAGCGCCTCAGTCAGGTCTACACATCTTGGATATCCTCGGCACCACAACATGGTAGGAACTTGAGCTTTACACCTCCATTTGGCTTTGGCGCGACATTTCTCCTATTCCTTTAATTAACCAAACTCCAAGAGAATACAAATATGTTTACAAGTACACGTACTACATGACCGGCTTACTAGATGTGATAGGCTGGAGATGACTTACATTTCATGGTCTCTCTAGTCTTTTGTCATCAACTTCTTGCAAATAATAACTACCACCCGCGAGCTTTTCGACAATTGTGTAAGGTCCACTCCATTGAGGTTCGAGCTTCCCAACACCGTCGACTGGCTTAATCCTTTTCCACACCCGGTCTCCAACCTGAAAATGTCTGGGGGATCACTCGGCGGTTGTAAACTTGTTGCATGCGTTGGCGGTATGCAGCTAGTCAGGTGGCCGCTTTGTCATGCACTTCCGTCACCAAGTCTAGATCGACTAGTCACTTCAGGTCGTTATTCTCCTTGATATAGAGTTGTCGTCGAGTTAATTCATCGCCTACTTCAACCAGAATTACCACCTCCTCACCGTAGACCAGATTAAAAGGACTCTGTCCAGTCCCCTCTTTGAGAGTGGTACAGTATGATCATAGGATACTCGGGAGTTCTTCAACCCAACTGCCCCCGACATGGTCTAACTTTATCTTGAAACCCTTGATTATTTCCCGGTTGGCAAATTCAACCTGACCGTTACTTTGCGGATAAGCGACTAAGGTGAAGACTTGGTGAACACCAAGCCCTTCACACCACTCTCTAAGCTTGTGATCTGTAAATTGTCTACCATTATCTGATACCAATTTATGAGGAATTCTATACCTGCAACTATATATTTCCACAAGACTTTCATCACGGCAACCTCCGTAATTTGGGCGAGCGGCCCAGCCTCCACCCATTTGGAGAAGTAATCTACTAGTGCCAATAGGAACTTTTTCTATTGTGGTTCTATTGGGAAAGGACCTAGTATGTCCATTCCCCACTGATCAAAGGAACAAGAGACAGTAAAGGCTCATAGTAGTTCAGTTGGGCGATGAGCAATATGCTGATATATTTGGCAAGTTTCGCATCCGGCAACAAACTTGTTAGCATCTGCCTGTAACGTGGGCCAAAAATATCAGGTCAGAATAATCTTCCTAGCCATTGACCGCCCACTAATATGACTTTCACATATGCCTTCATGAACTTCACACATGATGTACTTAACATCTCCAGGACCGATACACTTGAGCAATGGTCAGGCGAATGCTCTTTTATAAAGGTGCTCTTCGACCAACGTGAACCTGGAGGCCCTGTGACGAAAAAGTCAGACCTGCTCACCGCTTGCTGACACTATTCTATTATATAGGAACTCCACATAAGGTTCTCTCCAGTTAAGTAATACAACATCAGTATATTCTCCATCTATTTGGGCCACGACCTCCTCCTGGGCGATAGGCTCTTCCAGCGTCCATAGTGCTAGAGAGCTCGCAAACTTGGCTAGCTCGACCGCCTTGTCATTATCCGCTCGGATATTTTCTGCAGAGTGACTTCGGTAAAGGAAGATTTCAATTGCCTATATATAGTTACATACCTCTGCAAACACTCATTCTGAATCTCAAAATCTCCTTCTAGATGTTGAGCCACGAGCTGAGAATTCAAATATAATATAACTCAAGTAGCTCCTACCTATCTGGCTGCTTGTAGCCCAGCTAGTATTGCCTGATACTCGACTTCATTATTGGTGGCTCAGAAGTTGAGTCGGATGGATAATTGTAATATATCTTTCCTAGGGGAAATCATTAGAATTCCAACTCTATTTGATTTATGATTGGATGAACCATCAATGTAAATCTTCCATGCCTCTCCAGCTTCGGCTACTAGGACTGCTTTGAGCATGAAGTCAACTAGGGCTTGGGCATTGATAGTTGTTCGAGGTTGATATTCAATTCCATGCTCGCTCAACTCTACGGTCCACTTAATAAATCACCCCGAGGCCTCTGGATTCGTGAGGATGCGCCCGAGTGGACTGTTAATGAATACAATAATGGGATGTGCCAGGAAGTATGGTCTTAGCCTCCATGTCGTTAATACTAGCGCAAACGTCAATTTCTCTAGAGTAGTATACCGAGTTTCCACATATTTAAGGAGATGACCAAAGAAATAGATAAGATATTGAATGTTACTTTCCTCGCGAATAAACACGGAACCCACAGCTTGTTTAGCTAAGATAAGTAGACAAAAATATCTCCCCTCCTAGCGGCTTGTATAGCATGAGGAGTCTAGATAGATATACCTTTAAGTCTGTAAAGACCTTTTCGCATTGGTCATCTCATTCAAACCTGATTGCTTTCCTTAAAATTTTAAAGAAAGACATAATTCTATCGGTTGACCGAGATATGAACCTGGATAGGGTTGTAATCCTTCTATTAAGCTGCTGAACTTCTTTGAAATTCATGGAGATGACATATTAAGAATAGTCTGCACCTTCTCAGCATTTGCTTCAATTCCTCTTTCTGTTACCATGTATCCGAGGAACCACCCACCTTTTACCCCGAACAAACATTTAGCTGGGTTCAAATTTTGTCTATTGACCCTTAGGGTAGCAAACGCCTCCTCTAAATCGACAATCATATCCTTCCCCTTCTCCTTCTTGACCAGGATGTTATCAACGTAAACTTCGATATTTCACCTAATCTGGTGCTAAAACATCTTATCCATCATTCGTTGATAGGTCGCTCCTACTTTCTGCAACCAGAATGGCATGACGTTATAGCAGTAAGTATCATTTGTAGTTACGAAACTTATCTTTTCCTAGTCTTCTCGAGCGAAAGGAACTTGGTGATATCCCTAATACGCATCCAACATTGAAATAAACTCACAACTGGAAGTTGAGTCTACCAGTTGATCAATATGGGGCAAAGGGTAATAGTCTTTAGGGCAGACTTTCTTTAAGTCTTGAAAATCAATACAAACTCACCATTTACACCCAAGCTTAGGGACCAATACAACATTTGCCAGCCAGGTCGGGAATTGGATTTCTCGAATGTGCCCGACCTTTGACAACTTTTCCACCTCTCTGATTATCTGGTCTTGTTTTGGGGCAAAATGTCTTTTGTCTTTGCTTTACTGGTCGGGCTCCTAGAGTGATGTGTAATCGGTGTGTTGCCAAGGTGGAAGGAACTCCTTTAATCTCATCGGTGCCCATGCGAACACATCCCGATGACCAACCAGGCAACTAACCAGTCTGTTTTTGAGCTCAGGGCTAAGATCTGTAACAATTCTTGTAATTCCTCCTAACTGCTAGGGATGAATCTGTACTTTCTCGCTTTCGACCTCCCTGCGCTCTTCCTTGGCTCCTTCTCTCGCTTGGGGATCAGCCAAGTTGATCTGTAAGGTCTCGTGAGCCTTCAAGTTCTTGCGAGATTCTGTTCTGACTTCCCCACTGTAACATCACCGGGAAGCCAGCTGATCTCCTTTAACTTCAGCCACCTGATCCCCCACTAGGAATTTAATCTTCTGATGATAGACCGAGACCATCGCTTGGAATAAGCTGAGGGTCGGTCTCCCCAGAATGATATTGTATGACGATGGGGCATCATGAAAGGAGTTCTCCTCGTCCTCTATAAGATGTCATCCCAAGTGAGACGAGATCTGTCCCATCGCTGTACCCGATGCCCAGTGAAGCCGAATAGTGGCGTGGAGATAGGGCATAGCTCACCTTCGTCGACCTGCATCTGATCCACGCCGCCTTGTACAGGATATTAACAGAGCTGTCTGTATCCACGAAAATGCATTTAACCTCATAATTGGCTATATGGGCAAGAATTGCAGTGCATCTTCATGAGGGGCTTCAACATCCTCCAGATCGTCAGGCCCGAAGGAGATGACAGGTCCTTGGTGTTTCCTCTTACTCGTCCCAATGACGTAGTTTTCCAACCTGCGTGTATGAGTCTTCCTTGCCCGGTGGGAATCCCCCCGATTGGGTCCCCTGAGATCATTCCAACATGGCCTGACGGAGGTCCCCAGGCCGGAGCTTTAACTTTCTCGGGATCTCGCTTTGGGGAAATAGATCGGTGGGGTACCGCCTCTTGGGTTCTTCCTCTCGAAGGTGATCGATCCCCCCTAATTGTCATCGATGAGGAAACCGGCTTCGGCGAGGGGACCTTCGTCGATACACCGAATTGTTTCACTTCTTGCATGGCTTGGCGTCTGCATCCTTGGATATCCTCTTCTTCAGAGCGTAGCATTCCTCCGTGGAGTGGGTGATACTGTCATGAAAGTTGTAGTACTTTTCCGTCGGTGCAGGTCCCTCAGTGTCTACTATTTCCACCAGCTTCTTCCTATCATCCCAGTGACCCTTGCGGAGCAACAATCCTTTTCTCGGGCAAGAGTGGTGGTTCCCTCCTCTCGGATCGTATCGAGATTTGGATAGGGGCTCCTGCCGAATCCTTTCGACGGCGTGTTGCACCTCCTCCACATTAATGTGCTTAATCGACTACCCTAATAAATCATCAAAATTGGTCAGTGGTTTCTTCACTAGCGACTGGAAGAAATCTCCTTCAGAAAGTCCTTGCATGAAGGTGCTAACGAGGATCTCTAAAGTGGCACTCGACACATCCTGTGTCACCTAATTGAATCGTTGGATGTAATCTTTTAACGGTTCATTGATTTTCTACTTTAGGGCGAAAATATTCAGTGTCGTTTCCTGATATTTCCGGTTGCTGGCAAAGTGATATAGGAAAATAGCTTTAAACTCCAGAAAGGAGTTTATAGAATCTTGCGGCAACCTCTAAAACCATATCTGCACTGCTCCTGACAACATGTTCAAAAATACTCGGCACAACACATCATCTATATATTGGTGCAACAGGGTTGTATTTTTGAACTTGCAAATATGATCTTCGAGATCTATTTATCCATCATAATCAGTAATTCCCGGACCACGAAATTGCTTGGGCATGAGATCATTTACGATGTCCTGAGCGAAAGGCAAAGATAAGTACTTCGAGAGAACCTTTGCAAGTTCACTCTTCCCTTATCCTTCTTTACGCCGCAAAACGCTGGAGGCAGTAGAATGCACTTTCTCCATCTCTCCCACAGAGTTTCGCCGGTGTCCTAGGGCCACATTTACAGGCACCCCCGGCGGCGAGATGGATCTTCGGTTTCGAGCGTACGAAGCGGACACCCTCGGAGTGTCGACCTGCATTAGCATTGTTCATTGAGATTCAGCTTGTTCAATTTGGTGTTGCTCCAACACTCCTCGAACGACGTTGGCGATTAAGCGGTCCAATTCCTCCCGTGTCAAAATGATGGGCTGCCCTTCCGGTTCGCCATCACAGTGTTCCTTCTGGTGATTAGACTAAGGTTTCCCACAGATGACGCTAAACTTGTTCCGGAAGCGAACGATGGGGACGACGAGTCACCACGGCGCAACCGAGAGTGATGACGAGGGAGGATGCCACACCTGCGAGATTAACACGAGCATTGAGGGGATACACCGGAAGGAGTTCCGGCGGAGCCTCTTCCGACGCTCAAGTCAGAAATCCTTCTAGTAGAGAGAAAGAGTGAATAGAAATAAGAGTATCAGAGTTTTTTTAGAGAGCCAGAGCCCTTTACCTGGGTGCCGAAGCACTTTATATACTCGATATCAGTCGTTCGAGCACCTCCACTCCCCGTAACCGCCTCTCTCACTCCCATGTTTAATGGTCCGTGGTTGTTTGACAACTGTCTTCCTCTGAGGGTGCCAGTAATGGCTACCACACACATTAAGTCTATTGTTATCATACGTTACGAGCCATAACTACTTGTCGACTTCCCTATCCTGGAGAGGAGGTGCTCGAAGCTGTCACTGGAAGAATGGTTTCGAGTGCACCACTATCATAGTTAATGGTAAGCTTCTCCAATCTATTTTCTCCTTCCTGAGCTACTCTTTGGGCTCCACTCTCTCGAACTAGTCTCGGGAACTCTCCTTCTCTGGCTGGCCTCGGGGACCTTCTTACTGGGCTAACCTCAAGTATTCCAACATAGCCAGTCACGCCGTGCAGCTCTCTCGTGCCACGTATTCACCTTGGGCTACTTATCCCAATCAATAAACAAATCTTACAACTAAGTATATCAACATATATACACCTCAAATACCTAAGGACCAAGAGAAATTTAAAAGCATCCATTTAATTCATTTCTAACCCACTCAATAACATCAAATACAAGTACGACACAATATGAAACCATGAGGTATAAATGGGTCAAATCAAACCATGCAGATTGATACTATCCATAGGTGAACCACGTCATCACAACTGTGTATCTTCTCCGTCTCATTGTGGGTTATATATTCATATGTACCTTTGAGGTTATTTAACTGAGAACAACCGATCCATGGGATAAAGTACATCGACCCTCCATCCATCATCCCACATTCCTTGAATTGTTTTCTTACATATACCAACTAACAACATGAATTGCCAATATCTTGGTCCTTTTGTTACAGTGCTAGGGACACATCATTTGTCATTCCTAATATTGATTACATCAAATGTAAATTAAATACAAATTCAAATGATTGCATACCTTTTACCAAGTGCAATGCTTCATCTCTTTGATCCGAATGTGATCTATCATCCACAATCTCATCAAGCATGTCAATTGCAGAGCCAAACATTTGAATCAAACTAAGTAGGGTGTTATAATGTGATCCCCAACATGTATCACTTGGCCAAATGAGTGTGGTCTCTTGATTCAGCCTCGACTCTTTGTAATTTCTTCATTTTCCATGGCTTGTATGATTTTAGCAGTCTGTTTCTCTCACAAAGCATCATGACACTTATAAGAGCCTCCAACAACATTAATAATATTACAAAGCACGTGAAAAGCACGTGAAAAGTAAGGTAATATTAATATGATTCTTTGCCACTGCTACAAGAGTAAGTTGGAGTTGATGAGAAAACAATGAATATAATACACAAATTTATTTTCCTTTAAGATAAGAGTTTTTAGTCTTTTGATTTCCCCTTACATATTATTTGCCCCATCAAATCCTTGTCACGTATCCTAGATGTGCTTAATCCATATGTCGATAATAAATCTATAAGGGAACATTTAAGTGCTAGAGTAGTTGTATTGCCTACATGTTTAATGCCCAAAAGACGTTCAACCACACATCCTTTACTATCTACAAATCTCAAAACAATAACAACTTGCTTCTTCACTGACACATCATGGGACTCATCAAGTAAAATGGAGAAAGGATTATCACCAAGCTCTTTCAATATCATATTGGTTGTTTCGAATGCACAAGCTCTAACGATATTCTTTTGAATGTTGTGACATATTAGCTTATCATTCCCAAGAGCATTATCAACTGCAACTCTTCCCATTTCCTCATTATGATGTGCAAGAAATTTTAGAAGCTCGAGAAAATTTCCTTGATTGATTGAATTTTGAGATTCAACATTCCCAGAAAAGGAAGTCCTTGTGCCAAAAACCATCTAATGCAATCAATTACTAATGCAATCAATTACTGCAGTTAGCCGAATCCTATAATTTAGTTTGCTTTGCTAAGATGATCTAGCTAAATTAGATTCAATATGTTGCTTTTGATTGAGTAAATCATGACATTTACTCAAAGCTTTTCTATGACTAATGTCCTCCCTCATGCTTACGAAGTTTATTTTTATTTTTTCAATCTCTAAAACCCTCACGACTGACAAAAGTATCACCGCCTCCTTAGTGACCCAACTCATTCTTGAAAATATAACAATAAAGACAGAATGTTGCATCCTTTTCTAGGCTATATTTCAACCATTTAAATTTATTAAACCACGCACGATTAAATCTTCTCAAAGTTCATCGGATTAATGTTTATGGAAATTCATGTTCGCGAGGTTGGAAAGCATCATCTAAATAGTATTTTCTCCGGACTCTTTCGTGAATATTTAGATCAAAATCAACAACCTTGAGTCTCTATCCTGGATTTGATTGAAGTTTAGGTAAATTAAATTCCACATGATTTTTTTTTTTGAAAGAATCATTACCTTTTGAGCATACATCTTCTTCTCCTTTTCTTTTAAAATATTTAAACATATCTACCAAAATAAATTCAAAAAATTCATTCAATTGAAGAGATAAACAATAAAACTGAGCAACTATAATCAACAAATATATAATAAAATCCTAAAACAACTAAGAAATTTCTATAATAAAAAATTAGGGCTCAAATTTATATCTGATTACTTATTGTAGAACAAAATCCCAATCGAACAGTTCTCAAAGGAATATAAGTCATCCAAGGGATCACAAACCAAGGGAATACTTGGAACAAATGCTTGGAGTGGTTTATAACCCATATTTGATAGCTAGACTTTCTGGAGAGAGAGCTTAACGAACATCATTGGTTCTCATTATTCCCCTCTTTCTTTGATTGCTCTCCTGCGCACACAACGAGTGTTTGCAAATTCATCTCGTGGCACATACGCCAATAGCCTGGAGTCGAGAAAAGAGACCATCGAATATTAATTATCGAGCGTACACGATCAAGAGGCGTACACAAAGAGATTGCGTTATATTAGGATTTAAGGGTCTCGGAGGATATTTTATATCATAATTTATGTGTAAATTTTAAAATATAAGGGTATTATAGTAATTTTATATTAAATATTTAGGAGGGGTCGCTGCCTCCACCCCCCTTGTTGCCCCTTTAGCCGAGTTACCCCTGCTCATGTATAGTCAAGACACCATGACCGAGTATATTTTGATAGACTTTGAAGTTACTGAAGAGTGGTCAGATAGAGGACTATCCAGACTGTGAAGGGACGAGGAGGTTAAGCTGTGACTGATGGATCAGCGGATAATTACAGAGTACATTGGTGATAAGGGATGTACTATTGTGATTGTATCGTGTGATTGCATTGGGATTCTGTATGTATTTAATGGTGATGTAAGTTGGTTATGCTAAGTATACACCAACCCATCTGATGATACTATATGAGTACTTCACTTGATCTGACAGATACCCAGATATAAGGGGTATGAATCCACGATATTATTGGTTGTAATATATTTTTAATGAGTAATATATAATTTATCTTTCAAAAAAAAAAAATGTAAGTAGCTATTTACCTATTGATTGTAGGCAAACAACACTACCATGACCTATCTCGTGAGCAGCCAAGGCACATAAATAAACTACTGACTACGACAGTGGTGACATCGGTAGGGCCGCGCATAGCGTGTAAATGTGGTGGCTCACGTGCTATTCAAGGGGGGTCAGGAAACTAGACTACGAGTGTCACTGAAGCTGATAGAACACGGCTCATACACGACAACTACTATGGCAATGGGGAAAGAATACGCACGCAACCATTGGTGCAACGAAAGCAGTGCCACTATTGTGCTTGTGCGTGGAGAAAAACTAGCGTGGTAGTGTGCACAGTAGATTCGATCACGGTTCGAAATCGACGGTTCGACGGTTCGAAATCGACGGTTCGACGGTTCGGAATCGTCGGTTCGACGGTTCGTGAGAGATCGACCTTTAACCTTAACCGTCCAAGCCGATTACAGTTCACGGTTCGGAACCGTCGATTCATGGTTTGGCTCATGATTCGTCACGGTTCAAGATCATGGTTTGGCTCACGATTCGTTACGGTTCAAGATTATTGTATTAAAAAAATTAAAAATTAAATTAAAAAAAAAATAAATTTAGGCATTTAGGCAAAAAAAAAAAAAAACAATTGAAACGAAAGTATGTAAAGAAAACGAACAGACATCTATTATGCTATCTTGATCCGCGCGTTGCTCCTTTATCATCCCCGTGTAGATCTATTCTGCTGTCTCGATCCACGCACTACTCCTTCACCATCCCCGTGCAGCGGCTGGACTAGCAAGCACCAAGCGGTGGCGCTCTGCGTCAGCGCCGATCTGGGCGTCTTCTACCGGTGCAGTTTCGTGGGGTACCAGGACACCCTCTACGTCCACTCCCTCCGCCAGTTCTACCGCGACTGCGATGTCTATGGCACCATCGACTTCGTCTTCGGCAATGCCGCCGTCGTGCTGCAGGGCTGCAACCTCTACGCTCGCCGCCCGCTGCCCAACCAGCAGAACATCTTCACGGCGCAAGGGCGGGAGGACCCCAACCAGAACACCGACATCTCCATCCACGAGTGCAAGATCGTGGCCGCCGCCGACCTCATCCCGGTGCAGGCCAACTTCTCCACCTTCCTCGGCCGGCCCTGGAGGCAACGCGGACTTCAGGCGAACCGGCGGTTAACCACCGGTTCACCGGTTTTGGCTGCGCGAACCGTAACCGGCCTGGCATCATGCCAGGCCGGTTCCAATTTGGCCCGACGAACCAGGTCAACGGGTTACCCCGCCCGTTGACCCGGGCCGGTTCTGAGCTGGGTCCGAGCTGGACCCGGCCCGTGGTCGGGTCTAGTGCACAGAAGTGGAGAGAGAAGGTTTAAGCTTAGGGTTTAATTATGAAACTTAGGATTTAATTTATCGTTCAATCAACTCTTAACTTAAATAGGATAGTCTAAACAAGCTTTCATAAGTCCTAACCGATTTATCCTATTAAAATATAAAATAATAATTGAGAGAGTGAAAATAAAAGAGTGAAAACCATAGTGAATGACGTGACACCTTGCATGCACGATCGCCGACGGGTTCACCGTGCCCCCGAGGGTATAGTTTGATTCGGGACGGCGGCCGAAGGCCGCCGATGGTGTCCAAGCGATAATCGGACGTGTGCATGAAAAGTGTCACGTCGTGCCACGTCATGCCACATCATTCACTATGATTTTCACTCTCCCATTTTCACTCTTCCTATCTCTAAAATATAATAAAAATATTTTTTAAATTCCTAAAATTCTAATAAAATCATATATATTATTTTATGTTTAATTTTATTTATTATTAGTTATTTTAATATTTTCTTTCGTATTAATTTAAATGAAGTCCAAGTTTATTAATTATATATATATATATATATATAGAGAGAGAGAGAGAGAGAGAGAGAGAGAGAAAAAGAGTGAGTGAGTGAGTAAGTGTGTTTTGATATGCCGATAAACTTACACTTCACATCTCGCCCACACTTAAAAAATTTTGTTTTGATTTTTTTTGTTTAATATTATAATCCAATTTTAAAATCTTAAGTGGGTTAACCGCAAAAAAAAAAAATAAATGAAAAAAAATAAAAATTAGGAAAAAAACTTGCTGGCGTAAATCTAAACGACAAGTTTGTAGGATAAAAAGTATATATATAACAAAGCTTTCATGTGTCACCTTGTTCTTGGTAAAGAATAAAAATAAGAATTAGATCTGAGATTTTTATTATCTAATAAGAACGTATGTGTGTCTATAAAGAAACTACAAAAGAAAATCTTATGCCAAATTATTGGCACTTAATAAGGAACTAAATATCTGATAGGATTCCAGCAACCACATCGCAGAGATGACTAGAACGCTTCCTAGCAGTAGCTTTCAACTGAGATTATCTTGTCAACTTTCACATGTTGGATACGATTTTACAAAGTAAAATTTTGATATCATCGATCGTTGAAAGTCAAATTTGACTTTAAAATAGAAATCTACGTTTCACGTAGATAAATCTGGACTATTTATTTGCTCAAAACCGAATATGAATGAATGAGAAATTAATTATTCAAGATACGCTCAAATGAACATTAAGGAAAAAGATGAGGCTTTAGTCCTACATTGCTAACCAGCGAGAGCCAGTGTTTTCTTATATGTGTTCCTGTGCTAATGCTGTTAATACAAAAACACAGGAGGTCTCTACCCTTGGGCGAGCAGGTGCTCGCACCTAGAGTCCGCCACACGCCATGCGCGTAATGGGTGCTTTGTTGGCGCACTTTGCATTTCGCAAGTACGCATCGTCGCGAGGAGCTTTAATTTATGCTCCACATGGCGATGACGTGCCATGATCAGGTGGCGCCACGTGGTATGTCGGTGACAAGGCAGTGCCTATGTGGCACGTGACTGTGTATAGAACGATGACTATATTGGGCGAACAGATGGTGACCGTCGGATCAAAGATCTCGAGCGTCAGATTCGAATTTAACTGTGAAGAGAGAGGATGGTTCTGAGGCGTCGGATTAAATGTTCTAATCTGGCGGCTGAGATCAAAATGGGATCTGAAGAGTTATAACTCTTCAAATCAAGGGACGAGATTAAAAGACCTTTAAAGAGTTATACCCTTTCGTTATGAACGATCCAATTCTGTCCGAACCAAAGGGTAGTTACCTCTTCACTCAATATAAATAGATCTCTCCACTTGATCATTTCATTCATTCATTCAAGCATTACAATCTAAAAGCATTCGTACTCATCCATCTTATGCATCAAGAGTCCAAAAAACCTACGGAAAGGTTCGTCGGTCTTGGAATTTGAAGTGCTACTATTCCGAGACGACGTCGTTGTATCTTGAAAATGAATTGCTGCTATCCGTGAGCACCAGTATCGGAGCAATATCGTTTTACGGAGATAGTGTCAAACACTAACCTCGACATAAACCAATCAGTTTGCTTCCTCCGAAAGCAACATCCTGGAAGATCCGACGGTCGTAAATCGACTAAGTCAAATACCGAGGAGATACAAGTTAGCTACCAACAATCGTAAAACGATATTCGGCAAACTGATATGGCTGGAATCAACGATGTACCAACCGCCGTCCCTCACGCCGAGAAGCCGGAGAAATTTAACGTTGCCGACTTCAAGAGATGACAGTAGAAGATGTTATTCTACCTGACCACACTGAACCTTGTACAGTTCCTGCGTGAAGACCCGCCAGCCGCTACGGAAGATAATTATGGGAGCCAGGCTACTCGTGATGCGTGGTCACACTGAGACTTCCTGTGCCGCAATTACGTTCTTAATGCGTTGGACAATGCGCTATATAATGTATATTGCATGATGGAGACGGCCAAGTCACTATGGGAATCGCTGGAGAAGAAATACAAAATCGAAAACGCCGGACTGAAGAAATTCATCATTGGTCGATTTCTGGATTTCAAAATGGTGGATTCCAAGAGCGTCATGTCTCAGGTCCAAGACATGCAACTGATAATGCATGATCTGGATGCCAAAGGAATGCCGTTGAATGAGTCATTCAAAGTTGCTGCGATAATCGAGAAACTCCCTCCGTCATGGAAGGATTTCAAAAATTACCTAAAGCACAAGCAGAAGGAGATGGGACTTGAAGACCTTATCCTGCGGCTGCGAATAGAGGAGGATAATCAAAAATTATCTGACTCTAGAGGAACAAAGAGGGCAGTCGACGAGATGTCCAACCTGACGTAACCAAAAGCCAAGAAGCCGAAGCAACATAACCAGAAGGGTCAAGGTAAAAGGTTCAAGGACACGTGCTATAATTGTGGAAAGTCAGGACACATGTCCAAAGACTGCAGGCGCCCGAAGAAGACAACCAAGAGCCAGAAGAATGTTGCGAACCAAGTCACAACCTCCGCTGACATAGATCTCAGCGCTCTAGATCTCAATGCGGTCGTGTTTGAAGCCAACTTGGTGGACAACCCGAAGCAGTGGTGGATCGATACTGGAGCAACTCGCCACGTTTGTTGGGACAAGGCGATGTTCTCCAAGTACACCCTGATAAGTGGAAGAAAGCTCTATATGGGCAACTCCACGACGTACTCAATTGTTGGACTCAGAACAGTTGTTCTAAAAATGACGTCTGGGAAGGAGTTAACTCTCATTGATGTGCTCCATGTTCCCAACATCAGGAAGAACTTAGTTTCTGGATCGGCACTTGTTAAAGCCAGATTCAAACTAGTGTACCAATCCAACAACTTTGTGCTTACGAAGAACAGTGCCTTCGTAGGAAAGGGGTATTTAGAACAAAATTTGTGTTGTTGCAGTCTGACCTGGTTGTTGTTTTGGTGTTGACACCGATTTAAGTTTGGTTGAGTGAAATTAGATAGTTAAGTTCGAATTAAGTCCTGGTCGGGGACTGGGCAAAAATCCTGGTGAGTGAAGCCGGGTCCTAGTGAGTGAAGCTAGGTGAAGGAAATCCTGGTGAGTGAAGTCGGGTCCTAGTGAGTGAAGCTAGGTGATGAAAATCCCGGTGAGTAGTGAGTGAAGCTTGGTGAAGAAAATCCTGGTGAGTGAAGCCGGGTCCTAGTGAGTGAAGCTAGGTGAAGGAAATCCTGGCGAGTGAAGTCGGATACTAGCAAGTGAAGCTAGGTGAAGGAAATCCTGGTGAGTGAAGCCGGATCCTAGCAAGTGAAGCTAGGTGAAGGAAAGGTGAAGGAAATCCTGGTGAGTGAAGCCGGGTCCTAGCAAGGGAAGCTAGGTGAAGGAAATCCTAGTGAGTGAAGCTAGGTTGGACTAAGTCCCGGTGAGTGAAGCTGGGCATGAATGTTGGTGAAGAAGGCGCCCAAGTCGAACCTGAGTTTTGATAATGGCAACAGAGCTCAAAAGTTAAGTCTTACTTGTTATCTAATATGTTACTCTAGTGTGTAGGGTAAAAAGCCCTAGCGAAGAACTGCTAGGCACTGGCGAAGGAATGCCAAGGTAAAAAGCCCTAGCGAAGGACTGCTAGGCACTGGCGAAGGAATGACAGGCTACTGAAGCCCTAGCGAACGACTGCTAGGCGCTAGGCGAAGGACTGCTTGGGACTGAAGCCCTAGCGAAGGAATGCTAGGCACCGGGCGAAGGACAGCTCGGTATCCAAGCCCTAGCGAAGGACCGCTAGGCAAAAGTCCAACCAAAGGAGCGGTTGGCATCAGGTACATTCTCCCAAGAGGAGTAGGTGAGGACGCGTTCCCCGTCGAGGGAACAGTAGGCGTCGGTTCGACCTAGGGCTCCATTTTGGAAGCCCGAAGTCAGAACCAAGACAGCTAAGGCTGTATAAAAATTAATATATTACTGCTTTTTGGACTAACCCTGGATGCAGGACCGAAGTGTTAGTGATATGAGAGAAGTGTCCTAAGGCAATCACCTTATGATTGTAAACATTTATTTCAATAAATGAAAATTCACTATTTGAGTATACACTACAAGAAAATTACTTTTCCGCAGCGCGTTATTAACAACGCACATTAAAAGCACGCTGTTAATAGTATTATTAACAGCATGCATATTGATGTGCGCTGTTAATAATATAAATTTTTAAAAAAAGAGAAGCATCAACAGCGTATATTAAATGCACGCTGTAAATATTATTATTAGTAGCATATTAACGTACGCTGAGAATAAATAATAGCAATGATAACATGTAAAAAATTGATACACTATTAATATTTCTATTTATTATATATGATACATTACAAATAAAACTACAAATAATCATTTTATTATATTCCTTATTTTTTTATTTTTCTTATTTTTCCTTTTTCCTTTTTTTTTCCTTATACCTCATTTTTCCCGGAACCCTCCTGATACCAACATATCATCGACGCCGCGCGCTTCTTCCTTTCCCAAAAGCTCGCGCGATTCTTTCTTTCCCAAAACCCTCGCGCGCGACTCTCCTCATCGCTCGAGTTTCCACCGCCTCCTCGCCGATTCTCATCGCTCAACCCTTCGCCTCCTCCTAGCTGCTCGACTCTCCGCCTCCTCGTTGCCTCTTCAGCGGCTTCATCTCCGGCTCCTCCTCACAGACGCCGCCTCCTCGCTTGCTCGTCTGGTTTGCTCGTCTAGTTTGCTTGCCTCGTTTGCTCACGGTAGCTTCTTCTTCTTAAGTTTGCCCCTTTCAACCCTAAGTGCCCTAAATTTTCTTGGATGTATGCTATTTGGAAAAATAAGGTTTAATTAATACATCAATCACGCACCCATGTTTAAGGTAAAGGAGTTAGGGTAAGACTCCGTAACACAGCAAGCAAATTCTTTAACAGACACAAACGA
This sequence comes from Boesenbergia rotunda, assembly GCA_024364735.1. Taxonomy (NCBI): domain Eukaryota; kingdom Viridiplantae; phylum Streptophyta; class Magnoliopsida; order Zingiberales; family Zingiberaceae; genus Boesenbergia; species Boesenbergia rotunda. Next base: position 292,046 of record JAGFNQ010003568.1, read on the forward strand.
GGGTTGCAATCCCGTCAAGAGTTTTGTAAAAAGTTTCTTACCACTTGTTTCTTTCTAGTTATCGGACCTTTTCTTCAGTATTGCAGATGCCCAGAAAGTATATCCAGTCAAGGATGAAACAACAGCGGAAGTTAAAATCAATGCCTCAAGCACAATCTTTCCTTCAGTATTGGCACAAGCCACGCCAATGCTCAAGCTTAGGCACATCGTAAATAGCCCCAGGAAAAATAAGGTTTAATTAATTGGCTTGTTGTGCATTGACCTTCTGAGCATTGAACAATGATGCCATGATCATTTTTAGAGGACTTGCAGATAGGGGAGTATAATTTGTTCGAGTTATTTACTTCAAGTACGGCACAACAAAGAAAGAAATACCATTATTCAACCAACTATTATGTTGTCGAGCTTGTTAGTGGGAAGTAATTCTCTCTTCAGACTACAATCTGGTTTGACTTTTTTGGCTTTAAATATTCTCAGTCAAACTGATCGTTTGAGCCTATATCTCATAAGCCAGTGCTTTTTAGATGAAATCAGTAGTAATGAAACCATTTTGGTCATACAAAATATAATCTACCAGACAACTGCTTACTACTAAATTGTTTAGTTTCTGTCATGGTTTTTTATCAGATCTGTTGCTGCTGAAACATGTGAAGAACTTTTTACGGCTAATGGCCCTCGAATTGCATTAGCATTGAATGGTGTTGAAATTTTTACTAATGCTAGTGGAAGCCACCATCAACTAAGAAAGCTTAATCTTCGAATGGATGCAATAAGAAATGCAACTCGTTTTTGTGGAGGTGTAGTAATCACCAAGGATGTGATGGTGGTCGCCTTTATTATGGTGTGTGATATCTTCCTGATATCTAATTTCTCTATTCCCTGTTTTTTCTGGTGATGTTGTTTGTTAAAATTACTTAATAAAATTTTTTTGGTATCTGCTTTTACTATGTCCTAAACTGGATCTATGCACAAATTTACATCCTTCAGCATTTTTCTAATGGATGCAGAATGCTAACATTCTAGTGGTTGACAAAGGAAAAAAAAGAGGAAGGGAAGAACAACAAAGTAAACTAAAATATTAACTTGGAATAGTCAAGGAAGTGAAGAACAACAATGTAATCTAAAATAATGACTAGAAATGGTTTTATCTCCTATTCTCATCCATAGCAGTCAATCAATGTCAGTGTCATTAGCTTTAGGAATACTTGAACTACTAACTGCAAAGAACATTACTATATGATGAGGATTTGGAACTTGGTAAGGTTGTTCATAGATTTATTTATTAGCTTAGATATGGCAGGTGGGGCTAGAGTTGGTTACTAATTTTGACCCTGTTATCTATTGACCTACTGTAATTTGACTACTTAACTATAAGATAGTTTGATTTTCTTTTGATATTATCTATGGGCTCTCTTCTGTCAGTTCACATGGATGACTATCTGTGTATTTCATGAAGGCAGACACAATGGTGATTGAAGGCACTGATTGTGTTGTTTTTCTTTTAATTGAATATCATTTTTGTTATGACTTTTTTTAGTGTCAAAGCTTGGCACTTGTATATAATATTGAACCTACTCATGTTGAGTTGGCTTATGCCAATAAAACTTGGAAAAATAATTGTGTGCCAGAAATATGACAATCAGGATTCTAGCTCAATCAAATGATAGCTCAAATAATTTTAAAATGATCTTCTAGCCATGGAACCCTCCTGCTCGTAAGGAGGGCGTGGTTCTCCAAATAATTGCACTATGATATACGGACCAATTTACTTGCGAATTCCTATGTATCTTATAGTTCATTAATCTTTGTTTTTCTACTTGCTGCTATTTTAATTGACTTTATCAAGCAATAACTTAGAAAAAGATTAGATGGTTTTGCCATAGGTTTGTGGTTACCTTTTTCCCATTTAGCTTATTGGTTTATTTATATTTCAGTGAGGAATGCCACTTTCTAAAGCATTATATATATTTCTTATACTTAGAGAGAATAGTTTGCCTATTCACTCACAATTTCTCCACCTTTTAATATTTCATGTTCTGTCTACACATCATTGCAGATCGTAGTTTGATTTGATCAATGTTTTCTTGCAATTTGATTTTGTTCTTGGTTATTTTGGTGTGGAAATTTTTGCTCTACAACAGCGAATTACACTCAATCCTCTTTTTTCATTTAGCATCTTCTTCTAACAGATGGATGTTCTTGTATTGCTATAAACGGTGACATTGTTACTCAAGGGTCTCAATTTTCCTTGAAAGATGTTGAAGTTTCAATTGCCATTGTTGATCTAGATGCTGTAAGTCATTCTTTCCAGTAAATATTATTGTATTTCTTTATAGCAGATTAACTATTAGAACATTGTTGTCAATCTTTGTTATAGGAGAAAAAAGTGCCAAGATAATCAGTATCATAGATTCCCTTAGGTGGCCAACTTAGATTTTAACTAATTTGAAATACCTTAGATAATCAATATCATAGATTCCCTTAGGTTGCCAACTTAGATTTATGAACATCGTTCGTGTTCCTTGTCTGTGCTTAAATGTAGGGTCTTATGAGAAAATTTGGTGCTTAAGTTTGTTGGTAGGAAGAGCATATGAATGTTTTTATGTTGCATTTAATTCATTTTAGTTGATAAGGGGCTTGTTTTTGTTGTTGTATTAAGTTGCTATAATTTTACAGTATAATTTTAATGCAAGTTTATGCCGTTATAATTTTACACTTCAATGCAACAGTATAATTTTATTATCAAGTTCATGCCGCTATAACTTACAATTTTTTTTGATTATACAGTTACAACTAAAGAATTTGAGTCGTGAGGATGTCATTGATAATACTAAATGTAAGCTGCTTCATTGGAGTATTGACAGAGTTGTTGCAGAAGGTCAAATTGCATCCACATATCCCAAAGTAAAAGTGCATCATGTTCCTCTTGGTGGAGCTTGTTGGAAAGTTTGGATTAATAGGGTGTTTGTGAACAAGCTGGACCTCATTCGACCAAATGATGAAATGTTTTCTCGAAGTTGCAATAGGAAGCATAATTGCTTGGTTATCTAAGTTTATAGTTTTTGACTGAGTTACTTACTTTAGGTTTATGACTAGTTTGTAATTTTTTTTGCTACTCAGTTATTACTAATTTGTAATGGTTTTTGCTAGTAAATGAAATGCTATTTTGGTAAAGTGCGGTGTTGATGATTAATTGTGATATAAATGTTTTAGTTTTGGATGTTGTTAATTATTGTATTATCAAATTATGTAAGATGTGTATATATGGGATTATAATTATATTGAATATATTAGTATCCGCAGCGTACAAATATACACTGCGGATATGTGCATTCGCAGTGGTCGGCCACGCGCTGTGCTTATTTGCGGATGCACATATCCGCAGCGCGCAGCCACTTGCTGCGGATGTAATTTTTCGCAGTGTATATTCGTGTGCTGCGGATACACTTATCCGCAGCGTGTAGCCGCGCGCTGTGGATGCAACTTATCCGCAGCGCGCAGATGTACGCTGTTGAAATGTTGTGACTTTTAACAGCTTGGAGTTATGCAGCATTCGATGCGCGCTGTGGATACAATTATTACGCGCTGCGAAAAGACATATTTGTTGTAGTGATACATGCTTGTGTATTTGATTGGGATCTTAAACTCATCTACTGAATGTCCGCAATACAACTCACAGCATAAGAGAATTTGTGATGGGATCACAACTAGTGATTATCTCTAAATGCGTAAATGTGAAGTATTGAAAATATCCCTAGTCGATGAATTGATAAATACGGACACTATCAATTCTGTTGAGACTAGCATGGGTTATTCTCTAATCAGCTGATTCTCACTGGCTGGTGACATTGGGATGTCCGGAGATAAACATGGATGCTAGTTATGAGAACTAGTTCATTGGAGTGACTAGCTGTAAGACTTCATATGGAATCTATCTATAGAAATGTCAATGAAGTTCTTACTGCGGCTTAAGTGCGATGTTCCTTTGACTTGCGGTGTTCAAGTCATCTTGGTCATGGAGACTTATACTTTAACATCTTAAGCAAGCATCTCTAAGGAGGTGTGGACCCAGGATGATTGGGTATAAGCCGAAGTGCCCGAAGATGTTTGAACAGCCTACAAAGGATTCACCACTCCTTGCGAGGAGATGTATACCCAGGCTTATCGTCGGATTGTTACTCAAAACCTCTGGCCAGAGTATATCATGTTTAGAGTGCGAGTCTCTTAAATACATGAGAGTAATTAGAAATCCAAAGGACGAGAAAGACACTACTTGGGTTAGGTGTGACGTAGTCAGCCTAGTGGGGACTGACACAAATAGACCGTGTCCTGAACCAAGTGGGTATAAGATGGTGAAGGGAATGGGGCACGATTCATTAGAGCTGCTGAAGGGTTTCAGAATAATTTCTTCTGGGGTCAAACCGTTGATCTTTCGATTAATTGGGGATCATGATGTACTACTAGGTGCCACTCATGATCGTTCTATAATTGGTTAATTATAGACGACCAACATAAATCGAAAGCCTATTTAGTCACACGCACTACGAGTAATCCGAGGGATTTAAAACGAGTTGAAAATTAGATTTTCCGATCAAGAGAAATAAGTCGAATCTGAGTTAATCAGAGGCGCAGTGGAAGCTAAAAATGGCTAAGTCTTTTGAAGGCTTTTTGGGCGAATTAAATAAGTTTAATTCGCGTTGGTTCGGCTCGGTTTGGGCCGGCCAAAGAGGGTGCCAACCCTCCTTGGTTGGCCGGCCACCTATTGGGGAGATAACCAATTAATTTTGGTTTAATTAATAAAGTAAATCTAGCGCGATTTATTTTATAAATTATGGATAAATAAATTTGTATAAAGAAATTTATATAAATAAATTTATAGAAATTTATTCTTTTTATGGAAGTTAGAATAATCCATAAATTGGTTTATTTTAATTTTATAAAATCAATTATGAATTGATTTTTCCATAATAAGAAAGTTTATAAATTTCTTATAAAATTTATTCCATAATAAAATGAGAGATTAATTAGTTTTATTATAAAGTTAGTTATAATAAAACTTGATTTAAACGGAATAATTCATAAGAGAATTTATAGGATAAATTTCTTATGATAATTAATTAGTTTTATTATAAAGTTAGTTATAATAAAATTCATAAGAGAATTTATAGGATAAATTTCTTATGATAACTAATTAGTTTTATTATAAAGTTAGTTATAATAAAACTTGGTTTAAACGGAATAATTCATAAGAGAATTTATAGGATAAATTTCTTATGATAACTAATTCCGTTAATTTTGTTAATTCGGTTAAGAGGAGACTTGGCAAGGGAGAAGCAACTATATAAGGAACCATAGGCAAGCCTTGGATTCCTAAGATTTGGATAATCGAAATTGAGCTCTCCCTCTCTCTCTTCTCTTCTCTCCTCCTTCCCCCTCCCTTCCATTAGGGCCGGCGGCCACCCTAGCTCCATTAGGGCCGGCGCCCAACCTACACCAAGGCAAGGTGTTGCCGTGAGCTTCAAGGAGAAGAAGAAACCAACCAAGAAGAAGAAGAAGCGGATTACATCTCCCTCTCTCTCGGAATTCGATTCCGTTACTTCGTTGGTTAGTTTCCTTTTCTTCTCTTGATCTTCTTAGTTGTGCCTTCCGAGGATCTAGTAGTTCTCGTCGGCACAAAACTCGTGACTTTGCGAAGTCATCCCGAAGAGAACTCGGCGTGGACGCGAATAGAGGCGGAGCTTCCAAGGGACGCTACGGTTGGATCTCGTCCCTTACTTCGAGTTACGAGAGGTATAATGTAAATTAGTTTACTTTTCCACAAAGTTTTATTTTATAATTATGTCAACACACCATAAGATTGCATGCTAGATACGAAGTTAAAATAATTTAGGAAATTATTTTTATGCAAATTCTTCCGCTGCACGTAAAATTTAAAATTTTACGAACTCGTATCCTTGTCGACATGCACCCGGTCCCAACACGAAGGACTGAGTGTCTGCAGCTCAGAGAGCCTCAAAGGAGTGAGGCAGAAGCTGAGCAGGGCGCCCCGGATGTTCCGGGCGCCCCCAAGGTGAAGACCAACCAGCAGGAGCAAAATCCGCTTCGACAGTTGACTGTCGGGGCGCCCCGGATGCTCCGGGCGCCCCTATCGCGCGGGCGCCCCGCATGCTGCGGGCGCCCCCAGCGCCAACTACCGAAGCAGCTCCCTTCGAAGCCAACAGATGAGAGCTTGACCCGGTCAATACGGGAGCCCCGAGCGTTCCGGGCGCCCCGGTCAAAACTGATCTCGAATTTGAAGAGATCAGAAGCTGACCGAGCAAATGCCGGATCGACCGACACGTGGGGGGGGGGGGGGGGGGCGCCCCCGACGATCTGGGCGCCCCCGGGCTATATAAAGGGCCCTCGACCCCAAGGCTCAGAACAACATTTTTATTCAACGCTACAACGCTCTTCTGCTCTTGTGCCTTGCTCCGGAAACCTCTCGACTCGAGACTCAAGCGCCGACGATGTCCCACTGCTGCGAAAAAAGACAACCTACATCGGACGTCGATAAAAGAAGAGTTTTTGTTTTAAAAGTTTACTTTGCTATATTTGTAATTCAATACTGTAAACTATTTTTGCACGATTATAGTATTGCCCGTAGTAAACGGTCAGCGACCGTGGGCCTTGGAGTAGGAGTCGACCTAGGCTCCGAACCAAGTAAAAATTTCTGTGTTTGCGTGTTTCTGTTTTAATTTCCGCTGTGCAATTTCTCTATCTAAAATCCGAACGCTTTCCGATATTCACCCCCCTCTATCGGTTCTCTCGATCCAACAAGTGGTATCAGAGCGGGGAAGTTCAAATTTGGTGCAACCACCAGTTTGAAAATTTTTCGGATTTTTTTTAATTTTATTTCTTTCTCTGGTTCGAATTTCTTCTGATATATTTTTCGTTCAAATTTTTTTTCTCGTTAATCGAGGTTGGTGCAACATCCCTCGATATTTTATTTTCCTTATCCAGCACTACTAATCCAAGACCAAGTCTTGGGACAAAGTTCGTTTCTTAGTTTTTTTCAGATAAAATCCCTAATGGCCATGCACGAAGGATTCAGCACCGCCAGACCTCCACTTTTCAGTGGAGAAGACTTTTCCTACTGGAAAAGTCGAATGGAGGTCCACCTGAAAACTCAGGAGGACATGTGGATTATCATCCAGTCCAGACTGGAGATACCCAAAAATACTGAAGGAGTTCCTCAAAGCTACACAGAGTGGGACACCGCTCTGAAACGAAGAATCGAAGCAAATGCAAAGGCGACTCAAACCCTCCAATGCGACTTAACAAAAGAGGAGCTAAACCGGGTGGGCCCCTTCAACAGTGCCAAGGAGCTGTGGGTAAAACTGATCGAGTTGCACGAAGGAACATCAGACACTCAGATCAGCAAGAGAGATCTGCTCCTGAACAAACTGTATACCATCAAGATGGCCGACAATGAAACAGCAGCCTAGCTTCACGCACGAATCCAAGAATTAATGAACGGTCTTCACACTATTGGTCACAAGGTCGAAAACCGTGACCTAATAAGGTATGCCTTAAACGCTTTCCCTAGAAACACCTTGTGGGCATCTATGGTAGATGCATACAAGGTCTCAAGGGATCTTTCAAAAATAAAATTAGATGAATTGTTTTCCGAATTAGAACTGCATGAACAAACTAACTGCAATTTGGCCAAGAAAGGTATTGCCTTTGTTGCAGGAAAAACTGGAAGATCAACAAAGAAGAAGCCTCAACCTGAACCCGAGTCTAACTCAGACTCAGACTCAGAAGACAAAGAAGGGGATCGACCTAAGCTGGTCCGACTGGCCCGAAGCTACTATAAAGAATTGAAGAACCAAACCAACAGAAGGAAGGCCAACCGAAGAAAAGACGAACCAGCTGAACCCGCAAATGATAAAAACAAGCCTAACATGACTTGCTACGAGTGCAAGAAGAAGGGCCACTACAAGACAGAGTGTCCAAACCTGAAGGAGACCAAGAAGACAAGAAGAAAGAAAGCACTCTAAGCAACCTGGGACGAATCTTCCTCAGAAGAAGAAGAAGAAGCACCCTAGTCAAACCTACTAGCCCTGACCGCCTCAGAAGAAGTCGAGACCGAGTCAGAATCAGAACAGGACGACGACAGACTAACCTTTTTAGAAGACGACGAAATCAAGGTATGTGGTTTCAATAGAAGTAAGTTAAATGAACTTATTTTGTATCTTTCTCGAGATTTGGCAAAAGCCAAACTCCGAGTCGAATCCCTCCGACAGGAAGTAAAACTCCTGAAAGAGGGAGCTGACTCTAAATCCTTAACCGAGAAAGTTCAAGAAGGAACTCCTACTCAAGTTGAAAAACTTGAGAAAGAGAACTCCTCCCTGAAAACTCAGGTTAAGGATCTTAGAGCTGCCTTAGAACGATTCACTTCTGGTTCCAAGGGTCTTGACATGATTCTTGGAAAACAGAAGTCCGTTCTAAATCGATCCGGACTTGGCTATAGAACCAAATCCCGACAAAGATCTTACTTTGCTGTACTGAATCAGTCCAGAAGTAAAGTTCAGGCATGAGTACCTAAACTGTACCTGAACAAACCAACTGGATCAAATCAGTATTGGATCCCCAAGGACAAGATTCACATCTTGCCTAATCATTGCCGTGGCTTTAGTCCGGGGGAGCCAAATTAAAAACTATATTTATTGTTAAATAGAATTTAATTCTTGCAATTTGCTTGAGTGACTGTTTATTTAATTTCTGTAATTTACCATGCTTAGACTTAGGTTAGTATAAGGACTGAACAAACTTAACTGAAACTTGACAACATAGTATTGGGTGAAGGTGAGATGATAGTACGTTAGGGAAACCAATTCTAATAAGATCAAGTTTACTTGGTCTCTTTAGACTGGTGAAACTAGCCGAAGCTACCGATCCAAAATCCAAACTAGTTAGACCAGAACTTTTCAAAGATTAATTTTGAAAATGAAATTTCATTAAACGGCTTTGTCAAGGAAAGGGTTGATGATCCAATAAGGCTACGGCCAAAGAAGGCTTAGTGCCTCGCCAAGACCTGGAAGCCAATTTTTGAATTTCAAATTTAAATTACTTTTTGTCAAATTCAAATCTAACACAAATTTTCAGTTAAGTATAGATTCAAACATTTCCTTTCAAAATAAATTTAACTGTTTTCAAAAATTAATTTAAGGTTTTCTAAATAAAAATTATTTTTCAAAATGATTTTACTTATCAAAACCTGTCTCACAAAACCTATAAGGCTAACGTGATTGAAAACCCTAGATTGGGTGAGACAGTAAGATTAAGACTTAATTGTAAATTCTTTAATGCCTATATTATGAGTTAATCCTGTAGTTCAGATCATAGTCAAACCATGGTCAACATAGTCAAACCACAAGTCAAAGCAGTCAAATCAATTCAAACCATGGTCAAACCGATTAAACCATGGTCAAACGATGACAAGACATAAAATTTGTCTTTTCCTATAAAGTCCCGGGTGCCCGTGACTCCTCGGGCGCCCCCATGCTTTTTCTTTCTCTTGAGGCAAAAAGCTTCCTCTGACCATTGACCAGGGCGCCCGGAACCACGCGGGCACCCCCATCCAGCCGCAGTCTTTGCCAAAGGCAGAGTCCACTAACCCGGGCGCCTGGGAGCTCCTGGGCGCCCCCATTGAAATGCCTATATAAGGGCATCCGAACATCCTCCTCTTCCCACACCAAAAACCAACTTCCTTCCTCACTTCCTTCCTTCCAAGAAGATCAAGTGACACTTGTGCTTCCCCAATCTCACCATGCCTCCCCATTGTGATTTATCTTATGCATTTAAAATTATTTTCTTAAATTCTTTAATACATTTAGAATTACTCTCTTCTTATACCTCTTAACTTTGAAAACGCCGAGCAAACCAAGCCAATCCCGGTGCCGAATCGAGTCCCGACCCTAGGTTCCCTACTCTAGAATTATGTAATAAGTTTGCTCAAACCATTTACAAGCCTATTAAGACAAGCTATCTTAATAGACACTTCTTTACCCAATCATGCCCCTTAGCCATGAATATTATAAACTTCTATCAATTAGATAATCTTGTCTTCTGCACTCATACCATTAATGAATCCTTATGTGCAGAATTCTACAATAACATAGTTCAACAAGATAATCTCATGTTTTACACTACTGTTCAAGGGATACCTCTGTCTATCACCCCTACTTTGCTGAACCGATTCCTTGGACTACGACCCTCCCAGTCCACATTTTGCTGCTATCCACCTAGGAATCCTCCATTTGATCCTCCCTACTCTCACATTTCTATAGGGAAGCTAGACCCCCGCAAATAGACGATTCCAAGCCGTTGACCTTCAGGCACAGGACTATGCCCTGTACAGAGTCCTGGTTCGCTGTATCTTACCACTCTCTACTAGAGATCTTGGGACCATGCGACCCTTTCATGCATTCCTTCTGTATGCCCTGGTCCATCACCTTGACATTGACATAGGACTACACATATTTCATACTATTCTGCATGCGTCCAGTGTTACGACCCAGGGACGAGTGCGCACTCCATTCTGCAACATCATCACTTCCCTCCTTCATCACCACGGTCGTGACATTACCGTGGGTGAAATAACCGCTATGACCGACTTTGATGAAATAGGATTTAGGAACTTCTCGTTAGCGGGTCTAGAGGTATCGGCCACCGGAGTTCTGAGTTGGAGACGACAGCAGGCCGGGGCTCCGATCGACTCAGACGAGGAGGTAGACGTTGGAGATATGGCAGCAGCAGCCCGAGCGCACATAGACGAGCCCGGTCCACCGACACTCTACAAGAGAGTGACACATTTGGAGACACAGGTCCAGAGTCTCCGAGAGGAAGTGGAGGCGAACCACGATGAAGGAATGGCAACAAATCTAGGCTACTACACCGATTACATGAGTGCCCTTAGAGCTGAGAGGGAGGCCAGAGATGCATAATATCACGAGATGATGACCCTATTTCGATCTTGGCAGCCAGGCTCCTCTGATCATCCCGGACCCTCGTCCTAGATTTGCTCAGCATTGTACTAGTAACTATTTGACTGCCCCTACTCAGTAGGGTTGACTTATGCCTGTCTTGTATGACTGTGTTGGTTTTTCTCTGTTGACTAGCTAACTTATGGAAATGAATACTGGTTCTTGTCTATTTGATCGGCAGTTAGGATTATGCTCAGTAGAATAGAATAACTCTACTTTTGATTTTCTTACTGCTTTACTTGATTTAAAAATCAGTTTCTAAAAGAACTTGAAAAACTGTTTTTCCTTAATTTTAAAATCAGTTTTGTTTTAAATCTTTTCCGACTTAATTTTACTTTTAAAACTACCCCCTTTCAAAACTAGGTTTTTTTTCACAAATGGACTTAGCCTAGGCCCAAACCCTGGAACTGCATGCACCTATAGATTTAGAAGCCAGCATCTCACAAGCACCTTAGAGTACTTTTGATTGATAACCTAGAAAGGGTTGAGATGCTTAGGTCTTTGCCTTAATTCAAGATGCTTTAAGTCAGTGCATCTGCAGTAATTGGGGCACTAAATACAACTTACACAGCAATCAAGTTAAGTGTCAAGTTTAGAGAATCTAACTTGAACAGAAACACTTAACTTGACTAACCCTAGCAAAAACTACTGTTTATAACAGTTAGTAAGTAGCTAATTGGGTTAGACAGGTCCCTACAAGAGAAAATTAACTACTTTGGTTTAAGTCTTATCATGAATTGGTTCAATACAGCAAAATCATGCAAATATTTTCCTTTATGAAAGTTATTTCCTTTATGCAATTTAATTTCTGCTATATTTATCTATTTTTGATATATGCCAAAGGGGGAGAGATAAGAAAGGAGAGAATTTAAAATGTTTTTTTTCTCAAAATTTCAAAATCTATCCTTATTCAAAAAAGTACTTAAGCCTTTCAAAGTACTTAAGCTTTTCAAAACCTTACTAGTACTTAAGCTTGTCAAAATTTTCTTAAGCTTGTCAAAATTTTCTTACTTAAGCTTTTCAAAGTACTTAAGCTTTTCAAAACCTTACTAGTACTTAAGCTTGTCAAAACCTTTTTACTTTTCTTTTCAAAAGTACTTAAGTTTTTCAGAAATACTTAAGTTTTTCAGAAGTACTTAGGTTTTTTAACTTTACGAAGTATTTTAAACTTGAAGTTTTCAAAAACT
>JAGFNQ010003568.1:305678-458249 GCA_024364735.1 Boesenbergia rotunda
TCCGACAAAGATCTTACTTTGCTGTACTGAATCAGTCCAGAAGTAAAGTTCAGGCATGGGTACCTAAACTGTACCTGAACAAACCAACTGGATCAAATCAATATTGGATCCCCAAGGACAAGATTCACATCTTGCCCAATCATTACCGTGGCTTTAGTCCAGGGGGAGCCAAATTAAAAACTATATTTATTGTTAAATAGAATTTAATTCTTGCAATTTGCTTGATTGATTGTTTATTTAAATTTCTGCAATTTACCATGCTTAGACTTAGGAATGGTTAGTATAAGGATTGAACAAACTTAACTGAAACTTGACAACATAGTATTGGGTGGAGGTGAGATCATAGTACGTTAGGGAAACCAATTCTAATAAGATCAAGTACACTTTGTCTCTTTAGACTGGTGAAACTAGCCGAAGCTACCGATCCAAAACCCAAACTAGTTAGACCAGAACTTTTCAAAGATTAATTTTGAAAATGAAATTTCATTAAACGACTTTGTCAAGGAAAGGGTTGATGATCCAATAAGGCTACGACCAAAGAAGGCCTAGTGCCTCGCCAAGACCTGGAAGCCAATTTCTGAATTTCAAATTCAAATAACCTTTTGTTAAATTCAAATCTAACACAAATTTTCAGTTAAGTATAGATTCAAACATTTCCTTTCAAAATAAATTTAACTGTTTTCAAAAATTAATTTAAAGTTTTCTAAATAAAATTAATTTACTTATCAAAACCTGTCTCACAAAACCTATAAGGCTAACGTGATTGAAAACCCTAGATTGGGTGAGACAGTAGGATTAAGACTCAATTGTAAATTCTTTAATGCCTATATTATGAGTTAATCCTGTAGTTCAGATCATAGTCAAACCATGGTCAACACGGTCAAACCATGGTCAACTTTATCAAAACCACAGTCAAAGTAGTCAAATCAATTCAAACCATAGTCAAACCAATTAAACCATGGTCAAACAATGACAAGACATAAAATTTGTCTTTTCCTATACAACTCCGGGCGCCCGTGACTCCTCGGGCGCCCCCATGCCTTTTCTTTCTCTCGAGGCAAAATGTTGCCTCTGACATTGACCAGGGCGCCTGGAACCACGCGGGCGCCCCCATCACAGTCATTACAGCCAAAGCTGCAAAAACAGCCTGACCCGGGCGCCCGGAGCACTCCGGGCGCCCCCATCCAGCCCCAGTCTTTGCCAAAGGCAGAGACCACTGACCCGGGCGCCCGGGAGCTCCCGGGCACCCCCATTGAAATGCCTATATAAGGGCATCCGAACCTCCTCCTCTTCCCACACCAAAAACCAACTTCCTTCCTCACTTCCTTCCTTCCAAGAAGATCAAGTGACACTTGTGCTTCCCCAATCTCACCATGCCTCCCCGGTATGATTTATCTTATGCATTTAAAATTATTTTCTTAAATTCTTTAATGCATTTAGAATTATTCTCTTCTTATACCTCTTAACTTAGAAAACGCTGAGCAAACCAAGCGAACCCCGGTGCCGAACCGAGTCCCGACCCTAGGTTCCCTACTCTAGAATTATGTAATAAGTTTGCTCAAACCATTTACAAGCCTATTAAAACAAGCTATCTTAATAGACATTTCTTTACTCAATCATGCCCCTTAGCCATGAATATTATAAACTTCTATCAATTAGATAATCTTGTATTCTGCACTCATACCATTAATGAATCCTTATGTGCAGAATTCTACAATAACATAGTTCGACAAGATAATCTCATGTTTTACACTACTGTTCAAGGGATACCTCTGTCTATCACCCCTACTTTGCTGAACCGATTCCTTGGACTACGACACTCCCAGTCCACATTTTTCTGCTATCCACCTAGGAATCCTCCATTTGATCCTCCCTACTCTCACATTACCTTAGACACTATCCACTCCTACTTCTATAGGGAAGCTAGACTCCCCGCAAATAGACGATTCCAAGCCGTTGACCTTTAGGCACAGGACTATGCCCTGTACAGAGTCCTGGTCTGCTGTATCTTACCACTCTCCACTAGAGATCTCGGGACCATGCGACCCTTTCATGCCTTCCTTCTGTATGCCCTGGTCCATCACCTTGACATTGACATTGGACTACACATGTTTCATACTATTCTGCATGCGTCCAGTGTTACGACCCAGGGACTAGTGCGCACTCCATTCTGCCACATCATCACCTCCCTCCTTCATCACCACGGTCGTGACATTACCGTGGGTGAAATAACCGCTATGACCGACTTTGATGAAATAGGATTTAGGAACTTCTCGTTAGCGGGTCTAGAGGTATCGGCCACCGAGGTTTTGAGTTGGAGACGACAGCAGGCCGGGGCTCCGATCGACTCAGACGAGGAGGTAGACATGGACGTTGGAGACATAGCGGCAGCGGCCCGAGCACACATAGACGAGCCCGCTCCACCGACACTCTACGAGAGAGTGACACATTTGGAGACACAGGTCCAGAATCTCCGAGAGGAAGTGGAGGCGAACCACGATGAAGGAATGGCAACAAATCTAGGATACTACACCGATTACATGAGCGCCCTTAGAGCTGAGAGGGAGGCCAGAGATGCACAGTATCATGAGATGATGACCCTATTTCAATCCTGGCAGCCAGACTCCTCTGATCATCCCGGTCCCTCGTCCTAGATTTGCTTAACATTGTACCAGTAACTATTTGACTGCCCCTACTCAGTAGGGTTGACTTATGCCTGACTTGTATGACTGTGTTGAATTTTGAGTACTTGTTCTGTTCTATTTGACTAGCTGACTTATGGAAATGAGTACTTGTTCTGTCCTATTTGATCGGCAGTTAGGATTGTGCTCTGTAGAATAGGTTAACTCTACTTTTTAATTTCTTACTGCTTTACTTGATTTAAAATCAATTTCTAAAAGAACTTAAAAATTGTTTTATTTAATCAGTTTTTAAATTTTTTTTCTTAGTTTTATTTCAAAACTACCCCCTCTCAAAACTAGGGCTTTTTCACAAATAGACTTAGCCTAGGCCCTAACCCTAGAACTGCATGCACCTATAGAGTTAGAATTCAGCATCTCATAAGCACCTTAGGGTACTTTTTGATTGATAACCTAGAAAGGGTTGAGATGCTTAGGTCTTTGCCTTAATTCAAGATGCTTTAAGTCAGTGCATCTGTAGTAATTGGGGCACTAAATACAACTTACACAGCAATCAAGTTAAGTGTCAAGTTTAGAAAATCTAACTTGAACAAAAACACTTAACTTGACTAATCCTAGCAAAAACTACTGTTTATAACAGTTAGTAAGTAGCTAATTGGGTTAGACAGGTCCCTACAAGAGAAAATTAACTGATTTGGTTTAAGTCTTATCATGAATTGGTTCAGTACAGCAAAATCATGCAAATATTTTCCATTATGAAAGTTATTTCCGTTATGTAATTTAATTTCTGCTCTATTTATCTTTTTGATATATGGCAAAGGGGGAGAGATAAGAAAGGAGAGAATTAAAAAATTTTTTGTTTAAAATTTTTTTGTAGAATATTTTTCTCTCGAAATTTCAAAATCTATCCTTTATTCAAAAAGTACTTAACTAAGCTTTTCTAAAGTACTAAGTTTTTCAAAGTACTAAAGCACTAAATTTTTTACTTAAGCTTTTCAAAACTTTCCTAGTACTTAAGCTTGTCAAAAATTTTCTCACTTAAGCTTTTCAAAGTCAAAACTTTCCTAGTACTTAAGCTTGTCAAAAATTTTCTCACTTAAGCTTTTCAAAACTTTCCTAGTACTTAAGCTTGTCAAAAATTTTCTCACTTAAGCTTTTCAAAACTTTCCTAGTACTTAAGCTTGTTAAAAAATTTTTTACTTAAGCTTGTCAAAACTTTTTAAAGTACTTAAACTTTTCAAAAGTACTTAAGTTTTTCAGAAAAACTTAAGCTTTTCAGAAGTACTGAGGTTTGTGTTAACTTCACGAAGTACTTTAAAACTTAGAGTTTTTCAAAACTTTTTTGAAGTACCATAAACTTAAAACTTTCAATTTGTTGGTACTCAAACTAAAGTTTGAAAATCCTTCTTAAACTTAAGTTTTCAAAGTTGTCTAAATAAACTTAAGCTTTCAAAATTTACTAAGTATTTAAACTCAAAAATTCTCTACAAGTATAATTTTAAAAAAAAAATTCTAAGTAAAAATCCAAACTTTAAACTTAGAACTTAGTGTCGAAAACTCCACGAATTTTTAAAAAATCTAGGGGGAGATTCCTTCCAGGGGGAGGAAACAAAAGGTAATTTGTATATGCCTTGATTAAACTTAACTTTTTGAACCAGGGTTGCCATAAATCAAAAAGGGGGAGATTGTTGGTGCAGAAAGCACCCAAGTCGAACCTGAGTTTTGATAATGGCAACAGGGCTCAAAAGTTAAGTCTTACTTGCTATCTAACATGTCACTCTAGTGTGCAGGGTAAAAAGCACTTGCGAAGGACTGCTAGGCACTGGCGAAGGAATGCCAGGGTACTGAAGCCCTAGCGAAGGACTGCTAGGCGCCAGGCGAAGGACAACTTGGGACTGAAGCCCTAGCGAAGGAATGCTAGGCACCGGGCGAAGGACAGCTCGGTATCCAAGACCTAGCAAAGGACCGCCAGGCAAAAGTCCAACCAGAGGAGCGGTTGGCATCAGGTACATTCTCCCGAGAGGAGTAGGTGAGGACGCGTTCCCCGTCGAGGGAACAGTAGGCGTCGGTTCGACCTAGGGCTCCATTTAGGAGGCCCAAAGTCACAACCAAGACAGCTAAGGCTGTATAAACTAACATCTTATTGTTTTATGGTGTTTTGGACTAACCCTGGATGCAGGACCGAAGGAACGAGTGTCTGTAGCTCAGAGAGCCTCAAAGGAATGAGGCAATAGCTGACCAGGGCGCCCGGAGTGTCTCGGGCACCCCCAAGGTGAACACAAAACACACAAAACAAAGGCAGGCTTCGACAACTCATCTCCTGGGCGCCCCCATGCTCCCGGGCGCCCTTGCTACTCCCGGGCGCCCCCTGTGCATGCCATCGAACCAGAAGCCAGCGAAGCCAAGGGATAAGCTCTGACCCGGTCAACCCGGGCGCCCCCAGCGTCCCGGGCGCCCCGGTCAAGATCTAATCCCAAGTTTGAAGGGATCAGACGCTGACCGAGCTAAAGGTGGATCGGCCGACACATGGGGGGGGCGCCCCCGACGTTCCGGGCGCCCCCAGGGCCTATAAAAGGGCCCTCGACCCCGAGGCTTGGAACAACGAATTCTTTCAACGCTTCTACCCTCTTCGAATTCCGCGCTCTGCTCCGGCAACCTCCCGACTCAAGATACAAGCGCCGACGACGTCCTACTACTCCGGAAAAAGTAATCTACATCGGACGTCGGTAAAAAGAAGAGCTCAATTTCAGTACTGTACTTAAATTGTAATTCCATTTTTGTAACTGTTTTTTACGCGATTATAGTATTGCCCGCAGTAAACGGTCAGCGACCGTGGGCCTTGGAGTAGGAGTCGACCTAGGCTTGGAGTAGGAGTCGACCTAGGCTCCGAACCAAGTAAAAATATCTGTGTTTGCGTGTTTTTGTTTTTAATCTTCCGCTACACATTCTCTTTTCAAATCCGAACGCTTTCCGATATTCACCCCCCCTCTATCGGTTCTCTCGATCCAACAATCGTTGGAGTGCGTATAGTTGTCACAACCCTACTCACTTGGCCACACAGATGTGATGTGATAGTGGCTTGATTGACGTCAGGGGTGACACATGTCATTGCATCATATGCATTTATTGCATTTTACATTTTCTTGTGTTTGTTGCATTTATATGAGCTATGCTTGTTGTATTTGTTTGACATACATGTATGCTTTATTATTATACTATCATTCTGTTTCACACATGCCTAGATATTATTCTATTTTTGGAGATTGTATACCGTTGTTTCTTTCTACTTGTTTTACCTTTTATTCTATCATGCATTTATATACTCTTATACCCACAAAGTTCGCCCGGACTCAACACCCTCACTATCTAATTTTGTTTCAGGTAGTAGATAGATGCATTACTTGGAGTCAGGAGAGGATCTAGTTATCAATCCCATGATGTCGAGTCCTTTTAGAGTTTTTCAGTATTTATTTTATTTTCACATTTACTTTATTTCTGCCCTTTCATTATTTCCGCTTTTACTTAATTAGACTGGTATTTATTTTCTCAGTAGACTTATGTATAGTCTGGTGTGTTGGTCTTTGAATTTAAATTTAAGTTTTATTTTGGAAATGGGATCTCTTTTATTTCTATCTTTTATATCGATATTAACTGCATGGTTGTGGAGCTTATTTTGCTATTGTGATGTCAGTCGTGTGAGACTGTGTTATATTTTGTGGAGAGTTATGAATAAATATCCCAGATTATCCGTCGTACAGGGGAGATGTTGCTCCATTTTCGAGCAAGCATGGACCTTTGGGGGTGTGACAACATTAAGACATGCTCGCCCCATAGCCCTGATTAGTGCTAGCAATATAGAGCAGAAGACTGAATTTGATAAATGGGAGTGATAAAATCGCATGTGTCTAAGTATTATGAGGCTTTTCATACTGACACAACTTAATGGCTCAATAACTAAGGGTGAGGATGCTAGGAGTTTTCTTAACCAATTACCAGATTGTTTTGTTACAAAAGAAAAGGTCGTGACTACACATTTCTTTCGAAATTCGTAACTATGTAGTATACCAATAAAGGAAATATAAGTGAGTACATTATGGAGATGTCGAATATCACCATAAGTTTGAAAGTACTTAAACTCGAAATGTCTGAGTCTATGTTAGTTCATTTCATATTGATGTATCTGCTTGCACGATTTACTACTTTTAACATTTCTTATAGTACTTAAAAGGAAAATTGGACATTAAATGTTCTTATAGCTCAGTGCGTGCAAGAGGAGGAGAGACTAAGGCGTGAGACACTTGAAAGTGTTCACTTAGCATCTGGATCCCAAGATTCAAGCAAGAAGAAGAAAAGGTTCAATAAAGGAAAGGGAAATCAAATTACAGATTCTGGGGGTATGACCATAAGGTGTACAAAATCGAGATAAGGAGCTCACTTATTACTTTTATAAAAAAAAGACCATATGAAGAAAAACTGTCCTAAATACGCCAACTGATTCTTAAAGAAAGGTAAACTTCTCAACTTTGTTATTTCAAAAGTCAATTTGACTATTGTACCTACTGATATTTGGTGAATTAATGCTGGTGCTACTATTCACATAAGTGTCTCTATGTAAGGTTGTCTTAGGAGTGTTCATCTGCTATATAGTAAAAAATATATTTATACGGGGAATGAAAAGAAGGCTAAAGGTGAATCAATTGGTGTTTTTAGGTATTGTTTAAGAACTGATGTCTATTTAGATTTAGACAATATATTTATTATATCATCTTTTCTATAGAATTTAATTTTAATTTTTTGTTTGGACAAATCAGGTTATCTTGTTCATTTAAAAAAGAAATTTTTAGTATTTTCTTAAATTCAATATTGATTGACAATGGTTTCTTGGTTGATAAACTTTATAAGTTAAATACCATAACTCTTATAGTGGACAATGTGATTATACACAATATAGATACAAACATAAATTGACTGACGAAAATTCATCCATGTTGTGTTATAGGCATTTAAGACATATATCTAAACAATGCCTAGAAAGGTTAATATCATAGAAAATTCTTGATTCTCTTAACATGTTAGACTTTGATGTCTGCATTGAGTATGTTCAAGGGAAGATAACTAACAAAAGCATAATAAGGGGGCAAGTTGATGTATTGATATTTTGGAGTTGATACATACAAATATTTGTAGACCATTCCCTAAGATATCTTGGAATAGTCAAACATATTTTACTAGCTTCATAGATGATTACTCATAATTTAACTATTTGTACCTTATGTTGGGTTCTCCCGGCACAAAAACATAAAAACGCAGCGGAAACAAGAACCCTCGAGCGATCCATGCGAAAGAAAAACTTGTACAAAGTTGATCTACATCTACTTCTGAAGAAGATATACCTTCGGAGCGTGCCCTTTGCTTATCCCGCTCGTCCAAGGTGCGCCGGATCTCTTGCACGTTCAAGTGTCCGTGTCTCTATTTGTATCCACACGGACACAATCTCTCAACTTCGGGAGAGCTACCTTAGTTGTACTAGCAACTTGAGGTAGCTCGCAGAACACCAAGAACCCTACAGTAGGGTTTGGGCCAAAGGAGGAAGATGAGGGAGGGAAGAAGAAAGGGAAGAAGGAGAGGAAGAAGACCCCATCCAAAGTCACAAGGCCCTCTTTTATACTCATCCCATGAATATGAAGAGGTTTGTGTCTCTTTGGCTTCCTTCATTAATACAAATAAAGAGCACATCTTTTCATGTGACTCTTTGTCATTTCTCATGCAAGAAAAGAATCTTTTCTTTTCCCTTCATTAAACATTTTAATGAATTTCCCTTTAATCCCAACCGGGCCTCTCGGGCTTCAGACCGGTCTCCCGACCAAGTCTGCCGAGTGCCGAGCTCCCGACCCAGTCTGCCGAGCTCCGACCCTGTCTACCGAGCTCCGACCCAGTCTGCCGAGTGCCGACCAGTCTGCCGAGTGCCGACTCAGTCTGCCTTCCCGAGTTCCCAACTCGGGCTCGGACTTCCCGAGTTCCTAACTCGGGCTCGGACTTCCCGAGTTCCTAACTCGGGCTCGGACTTCCCGAGTTCCCAACTCGGGGTCTCACTCAGATTTCCCGAAGCATCATGTCCTTAGTGTGTGACCCAATAGGCTCTTGTGACGTTGGCAATGCGCCTAAACACTTTAGGCACATAAACAATGAGCGGCATCTAGCAATACATCATTGCTACCCAAGTAACAAGAAAAGTCGAGATCCGATTAAACCTCCGTGACTATGATAATGTATGACCTTGTCCTTCTACCCTTGATATCTAGATTGACCAATGAGGCATAGACTGTGTCATCCTCAGTCAATCTTGTGTTTCTTGATCCCCGAGTAGACTCACTCAAACAAATGAGCTCAATATCTCATATTGACTCATTCGAGCATGGTCATGCATTTTAATAGTCCTACTCGATCAAGGGGCCAACAGATATCACTCCCGTCATATGGGAGGGATAGATCCCATCTACATCACTCACATCCCTCCGCATAATTCATTACATACCTAGTGATCGCCTTTATAGTCCACCCTGTTACGGGTGACGTTTGACGATACCAAAGTACATAACTCCTTATGTAGGGAACCGTAGTGAATTTAGGTCTAAGGACTATTCATACAAATAGTCACATGAGAAAGTTTATGACACTCATATGACAATCTATGAAACTTTCTCATGGCGGGTCAATTCAGTACACATTCTCCAATGTATACCCATGTGTCAACTGTAAGATCGTTTGTGTCCGCTAGAGGGGGGGGGTGAATAGCGATTTTCCAATCTTTCTTTTACCTGCGTTGTTAGTTGCACAGCAGAAACAATAATAACGAAAACAAACAACGCTAACAAACCAGGTTTACTTGGTATCCACCCCGGACGGGTGACTAATCCAAGAATCCGTCGGTGGATCACTCCCCGGATAACCTCCGGCTAGACCTCGTCGCTCCTTGTGGGTGGAGAAACCACGCCACAACACTTTGGACGCTTTGTGAACACAATAGACTACTAACACACTTTTCCCAAGTGAGTTTCGTCAAGAAACTCAGCCACCACGAAGTCCTCTTTAAATAGGACTCGGGGCTGATTTCTCGCTACCAGTCGACTGCCTCGACTGGTGCCAGCCAAATTCGACCGTTGACACTCCCAACGTTCGAATTTGCCAGCTCACCAGCCACCTACCAGTCGACTGCCTCCAGGGCAGTCGACTGGTCCCTAGCTGAATCTCTTCCAGAGTACATTCACACAGCACTCGACCCTCACGACTCGACTGACTCCTCCTCCGCAGTCTCGACTATTGCTTTCGCGCCCTCTTCATCTTCGGCTCCCGTCCCTCGGATGCACGCAAGCCTCCAGCTTGCCTCCATGTCATCCTTCACGTATGCCTCGAAGTCCGCGCCCATCAGCTCATCGTCCCTGCTCTCCAAGGTCCATCGGATGCGCACGCAAGCCTCCAGCTTGCCTCCATGCCATCCTTCACCGTACCGAGGCCGTCCAGTCAAGTCCATATGTGTAACCTGTATAACCTGCACACTCAAGATACACATATAAGTACACAAGGGAAAACCTAACTTAAACCCTTTGCCCAAACATCAAAACCTATGGTCACTCCGGACCATCTTGGAGTCGATTGCTCCAACAATCTCCCCCTTTTTGATGTTTGGCAATTCATTTAAGTTAGGGAAAGCAAAACAGTAGTTAATAGCAAAAACAGATGCATATGCAGTGCAACAGTGGATCCTATCCCAAGGCATCCCATACCTAACTATCCAAGTTAGGACTTTTTCACACCTAGCCCTCCAAGCTAGGAGTTTCCACCACCTAACCCTCCAAGTTAAGATTTTCTACACCTAGCCCTCCAAGCTAGGAATTTTCACTACCTAACCCTCCAAGTTAGGCTTTTCTACAAAATGGTCAAAATGGGCTTTTTAAAGCTTCTACCAAGCTCCCCCTACATTGGACTTACAAAGGCTTTTTAAGAACCTCTCCAAGGTTTCCCTTACGCCAAGAATGGAGCAGTCATGCTCCCCCTCAATCTCAGCTCCTCCTAAACCTAGGGTTTCTAGCAAAGGTAAGTTTGGTTTCCCAACTTAAACCCAAACTTCTCCCCCTTTGCTATACATCAAAAAGACCCAAATAATATCCCAATTATTGGTTCTTTTAATCCCTTATGGTCCTAAACACAGTGTACTAGACCCCCCATACACTTGTTTCTTACTATTTGGACCCAAACTAGCTGCTGGATACCCACACCAGCCCTGGGCAGTCGACTGCCAACAGTGGCAGTCGACTGATACGTTCAGTTTCAGACTTTCTGGCCGAATTTCAAAAACGCACAAGAAATTTCATAAATTTCCAAAAATTTCCAAACTTCGTGGACAACTTTGTGGAACCTATACCTACTTGGGAAAAATACATATACCCATGTATCTATCACCATTCCCAAGTTTGACACAAAACCCAAAAATTTGTTTATGAAAATTAAGGCAACCAAAGGGTAACCTCCCCCTTAACCCATGTCTTCTCCTAATTTTCATTTTCCCATGGTGAAGTTCTACCCAACTTAACACCATAACACCATGTTGAGTTATCCCCAACCCAACATCCGAGTTCTTCCCCCTTTGACACTCTTATAGAATTGCCTCCCAAGCAATCTTTCCCTTAGTGCCAAAAAGAACTCAACAACACTCTAAAAACCCAAAAAAAATTTGCAGGCACACTTGCTAGGATATACCTTATCCTAGAAAAATATGATATCATGGAAATATCAAGTGTGCTTGACTTTTGGTACACATCTAAGTTTCTTAAGGATTTTGCATTAAGTATCAACTTTCAAATTCGTTTCTAATTCCACGTGTTTGTCAAATCTACCCATCATTATTCGACACATGGAATTGTCCTCAATTTCCCTTTTTGACCTCTAAATCTTAGATACCTAGGGAAACTTATCAAACTTCCTTGATTTTCAAGATATCCAATAAATTCTTATCAAATCATGGGATAACACTTTATTCAAGGACTATGAAGACATAACCAAGAGTTTTAATCCTACATCATATCCCATAATCAATCTTGTAACTTCTCATTGTTGAAACTCCCCCTTTTTATGCCTACTCTCATGTACCAGTTGACTGCCCAAATGGGCAGTCGACTGCCAAACATTCCACAGAGTTTCTGGGTTGAGGGCAGTCGACTGCCAAAATGGGCAGTCGACTGCCACCTGATTTTCAAGTTTTCAGTTCGACTTTCAGAAATGTCCTAAAAATTCTACAAATCTCCAAAAATTCTGAAATTTTGTGGGGAGATTTGTGAAGTCAATATCTACTTGGGAAAAATATATTTTCAAATAAATGTACGCCAAATCTCAAGATTGGCACGAAATCCTATTTCTTCTAAAAAGTATCAAATGGGCTCATCCTAAAAGTGCTAATTCTCACTTCTCTTCAATACATCCTCTTGTCCTTGATCACAACTCATTTATATCATTGAATTATATGGTGTTCCACCATTAAACCTCAATTTTATCAATTAACTCTCCTTTTTCATCTTTTTCCCCCTAAATTCTCCTTTTAATGTGCCAAAATCTAGGATTGAGACTTACCTAAGTCTTCCAACCCTTTTTGGCACATTTCATCTAATTTCCTATGGGAGAAATTTTTTAGATCCATTTACCATGGACCCCAAAGGCTCCTAGAGCTCCCCCTTGAGCTCTTAGCCTTAGCCACCTTCCTAGGTAACTCCATCCACACTAGGCCACACTGGTGTGCCACCGGTGACTCTTGGCCTACAAAATTGACCTTTTTAACCTTGGACACCTTGTTCTTAGTTAGCTCACTCTTTTTACCCTTGGATGACATCCCCTTGCCATCCTTAGACTTTCCCTCCTTACTAAGATTGTATGCTTTCCCAGCATACTTCTTTCCATTGCCCTTGGAGGTCTTGGATTGATAGCCCAACCCCGACCTATCATAGTTGGGTTTGATGCTACCCAACACCATGTCTAGACCTTTAGATCCAATCTTGAATCTTTCCAAAGTCTTCTCTAAAGTATCAAGTCTTGCCCTTAAGGCTTGATTTTCCCTTTTTAACCCTCTAACCTTGGATTCCATATGTCCACTTTGGACATTCCTAGACCTATCCATTTTCTTAGGCATTTGTCTCCCCTTCTTGGGGTCAATGCCTTGATCCTTAGGTACCCAAGTCTTAGGTCTATCATGATGTATGCTTTTCTTAGGGTTATGATCTACCTTGTTACCCTTAGTCCTATCATTATACTTAAATCCATGATTATGCACAAATAAATAATTCTCATGAGTTCTAGCATGCATGGGTGGGTAATTAACATGATTCTTGAAATGTAAAGAAGAACTTGAAATCAAATTTCTTTTTAAACTAGGGTTAGAGGGTACCTCCCTTACCCTTGTAGTCCTTCCTTGTTGTGAGCTTCTTCTCTTCCATCTTTCTTCTTTTTCCCATCTTCTTAGATTTTCCATCTTCTTTAGCTCACCTTTTCTAGGGCATTTAGTGTGATAATGCCCTAGTTCTCCACATGTGAAGCATCGAATACTCCTCTTCTTCTCTTGGGTTTCTCCAATCCTACACTTTATGTTAGAGTTTAAAGAACTTGAAATGAGTGTAGATTTTACCTCCTTTTTACCTTTCGGGCACTTGTCCTTGTAGTGCCCCTTTTCATTACACCCAAAGCATGTAATATGGTCCTTGGTCTTGGCTTTGGTGGAGGTTGGAGCTTTTTCTTGCTCCGGTATGGAAATGGATCTCTCCTCCCCCTCAATTCTTGAAATTGATACTTCTTCTTCTTCTTCTCTAGATGAGGTGGAGGACCTCTCACTTTCTTCTTCCATTTCACTTGAGGAGGTAGATGATTCTTCTTCCTTTTTCTCCTCTTCTTGGGCTATTGAGTTTACCTCCTCGGCCTCTTCCACTAATTGATCTCGTGTAGGGTTTTTATGAATTTCTTCTACCTTTTTCCATAGATCGTGTGCATTTTCGTATGTTCCTATACCATTCAAAATATTAGTAGGCAAAATGTTAAGCAATATATCAATTACCTTTTTATTCGCCTTGGATTGATTTTCTTATTCTTGATTCCAATATCTAGGTCTAAGCCTCTTTCTGTGCTTATCCTTTGGAATCTCGAAGGGCTCTTCAAGCGCAATCCGAAGGTCCCACTCCATTCCGAACCACGTCTCCATCCGTGACTTCCAATATCTGAAATCGTCATGGTCGTAGGCCGGCGGAGTGTAGATGTTGTCCCCCAACTTATCTTCCATTTTCTTTTCCCTCTAGCGTGTGCTCCTCGGCGGTTAGTCCGATCAAGAGCGGTCCTCGCTCTGATACCAATTGTAAGATCGTTTGTGTCCGCTAGAGGGGGGTGAATAGCGATTTTCCAATCTTTCTTTTACCTGCGTTGTTAGTTGCACAACGGAAACAATAATAACGAAAACAAACAATGCTAACAAACCAGGTTTACTTGGTATCCACCCCAGACGGGTGACTAATCCAAGAATCCGTCGGTGGATCACTCCCCGGATAACCTCCGGCTAGCCCTCATCGCTCCTTGTGGGTGGAGAAACCTCGCCACAACACTTTGGACGCTTTGTGAACACAATAGACTACTAACACACTTTTCCCAAGTGAGTTTCGTCAAGAAACTCAGCCACCACGAAGTCCTCTTTAAATAGGACTCGGGCTGATTTCTCGCTACCAGTCGACTGCCCCTAGGGCAGTCGACTGGTGCCAGCCAAATTCGACCGTTGACACTCCCAACGTTCGAATTTGCCAGCTCACCAGCCACCTACCAGTCGACTGGTCCCTAGCTGAATCCCTTCCAGAGTACATTCACACAACACTCGACCCTTACGACTCGACTGACTCCTCCTCCGCAGCCTCGACTATTGCTTTCACGCCCTCTTCATCTTCGGCTCCCGTCCCTCGGATGCACGCAAGCCTCCAGCTTGCCTCCATGCCATCCTTCACGCATGCCTCGAAGTCCGCGCCCATCAGCTCATCGTCCATGCTCTCCAAGGTCCCTCAGATGCACACGCAAGCCTCCAGCTTGCCTCCATGCCATCCTTCACCGTACCGAGGCCGTCCAGTCAAGTCCATATGTGTAACCTGTACAACCTGCACACTCAACATACACATATAAGTACACAAGGGAAAACCTAACTTAAACCCTTTGCCCAAACATCAAACCCTATGGTCACTCCGGACCATCTTGGGGCCGATTGCTCCAACATCAACTTGATATCACATATCCATGACTTGTGAGCTCAAGTCATCAGTTGACCTACATGCTAGTCTCCATGCATTAATATTGTCCTTGAATATTAATGCTCGACTAGGAATAGTATAGTGTAGTGTTCTCTACATCATCTCACTATCGATTCAACTAATCGATATGATGTAGATAAGAACCTACTACACAAAGACATTATTATACTTAGTTATTTGACACAAATACAAAGTAAGTATAATAACCAATCATGCCTTTACTAATGATAGAATATGATACAAAATATCCCTAGTCAATCATCATATAATTGGCTCTAGGGCTCCTACTAACACCTTATTCATAAAAAGTCACAATCTTTGGATATGTTGAAATTTTTAAAGATGAACTTGAAAATTAACTAGATAAGAAAATTGAATTCATTTGATCCGATCATGGAGGTGAAAAAATTATTATCAAGTTCAGGAAAAAAACATTTATCTTTGTATCCAATTGTGGATCTTCATCTAAAACTACATTTTTCATGTAGCGTATTATACAATATTCACATTCAAAACTACTCTTTGTTTTAGATTATCCTAATAAAATTTAAAAGTTAATATTATTAGTCACAATCCAAAAAATAAGAAATATCAATTGATGCATAAATACCTAGTTAAAATACATACCGTCAATTGTATAAAATATAGTTCTTTTGAAATATCCCTCGAGACATTGTACATCTTGACCCCACTATAGTGTAAAAATTATAAAGTTATATTTTCATATTTGTATCTAAATGTATTCACAATTAGTCTAATCTACTACTTAGTCATAATAGTTTTTCAAGCATGGTCTCAGTTCCTGTTAACCATAGAGTCCAATAAATATATTATATTCATATTTTTATTTATGATAGTTAAGATCAATGATACCTACAAAATGACAATACAACATTGACTGATATGTAGTAGGAATCGATAAATTATTAAAATGTTACCCAAAGTTGTATGGGATAAAGTAGATGCTATCTCTATTCGATGCTTTCAACTGAGCAACAATATATTGTGGCAATTTACTACCATCTTCAGGCACACCGCATGTAGGTATGTCGCTAGGATCCACAAATGAGATATACTGAACCCTATTGTCTTTTTTCAAATATTTGTAGAGGTAACTACATTCACACAATATATATTAAATGTTTTAGTGTAACTAAACAAAAACACGCGAACAAAAATTATATATAAGACATAACATACCCGATATATATCAAAATTTGTCTTGCAACTATCTCTTGTTGGAATTTGATTGTATGGTTAGATGGGGGTGAATAGCTGATTCTCGAACTTTCGTCGGTTCTTTCTACAAGTGTTACCTTTTCATAAGCGGAAATAAAACTAAAACAATGAAAACAACGCTAACACTTATTGTTTACGTGGTTCGGAGATTGCTTGCTCCTATTCCATGGTGTGTCCTTGAGGTGGACGATCCCTCAATTCTTCTGTGGATTAGTCCCTGACAATCTTCGGCTAGAGCTCACTCCTTCTCAGTGGAGTGCAACCTCTCATAATATCTCTTCCCCTTATACAAGATGAGATTTAGGGTTTGAGGAAGAGAGTAGGCGTGGAATCTTTGAGTACTTGATCAAGAAGATTTTCAACAAGATCTCTAACCCTACTCAAGCCTCAAAGCCTCCTCTTAAATAGAGGAGAGAGCTGTTAACAAAATAGCTCAGCCCCGATACCAGTCGACTGCTACCAAGCTCAGTCGACTGGTGCTCAGCCAACGACTAATTTTTTTAAAGCATCAGTCGACTGGTTCCAACCCCAATCGATTGATCTTTCAATGAGTTTCACCCAACACTGTCCGTCAGTCAGCTGATTCCTCTGTCAGTCGACTGCTCAGCTTAGAAACTCACTCTCAACCTCTCTGGAGTCCATCCTTCGCGTATGCCTTGAAGTCCACTTCCCTCGGCTTGCCCTTAAAGTTCTCTTCCTTTGACTCTTGTTCCTCGGATGCACACAAGCTCGCAACTTGTCTCCGTGCAATTCGTCGTGTATGCCTTTGAAGTCCTCTTCCTTTGGCTCTCATCCCTTGGATGGCTCCACTCCGTTGATCTTTATGTGTGTTTTACCAAGTCCTGCATGACTCAAACACATATATCAAACAAATATGAAAATCTAACTTAATCATATTGACACACATATCAAAACCCATGATCGTATCGATCAAACTTGGGCTGATTATACCAAGAATATCTCCCTTTTTGATATATGACAATATGTTTAAGTTAGACATAAATAACAATTTGAAAATTCAAAGAATAGTCTAACATGAAGCATAAAAACATCCAAGCTCCTTCTTAACCTATGCTATATTACATGATTTTTATATTTTGCACATGAAGAAATAGGTTTCTAACTTAAACTCTTCTATTCTCCCCCTTTAACACCATCTAAAAGATTGTACCAATCAATTTTAACTTATGACATCAAAGTAAAAACAATGTGAGTTTTAATTCTGAAAAATAGTAGAAATCAGAAAACTTTGGGTACCAGTCGATTGAGACAGGTATCAGTTGACTGTTCTCAATGAAACTACCTTTCATACAAAAAACCAGTAAGATCAGTCGACTGGCCCTCTGCACCAGTTGACTGACATAATTCTAATCTGAATTTTAACCTTTTGAGTTGAATTTTAGAAACACATAAAATTTTTTAGAAAATTAAAAAAATCATGAAATTTTACAAATATATTTTTTGAAATATTCTTCATTAAGAAAAAATAAGTTTGCATGAAAAGTTAATGTATTTTTGATTTTTTTTACCAAAACTCAAAAACTTAAAAAACATTAAGGTTTTGTATCAACTTTGAAACTTAGTTTTAAAAACCATATGTTTTTCAAAAGTATACCTCTGTAAGTAAAATATAGAATTATTTTCAAAACATTTGAAATGTCCAACTATGATACATGAGTAAGATGTCGATTAATTAAACATTTTCTTTCCCCATAGTCAGTCTATTATTGTTAAATAATACATTTATAACCATCAAAATTCCATAAGCATATGTGAATTATGAGTATCATCCTAACATCTCACATGCATAAATGAAAACATAAACCAAATCATTATGAGATGTATTAACGGTAATCCCTACTTATCCCATTTGATCATGAGTTTTATTTCGCTAAGTGCTTCCCTTTAAGGTCTCAAGTCAACTATTTTTAAAAAATTTGAATTTTAGTATTCATGGTTGACTATCCCCTAAATTCTCTAACCTTTGAAGATTGATTTTGGTACCCAATAGAAATGCTTACTCATGAGGTTGACTATCCCCTAAATCCCCCTAAATAAAATCAATGTTAACACTTATCGTTTACGTGGTTCGGGGATTGCTTGCTCCTACTCCACGGTAAGTTCTTAAGGTGGACGATCCCTCAATCCTTCGGTGGATTAGTCCTCGGTAATCTTCGGTTAGAGCTCACTCCTACTCGGTGGAGTGCAACCTCTCACAATGTCTCTTCCCCTTATACAAGATGAGATTTAGGGTTTGAGGAAGTGAGTAGGCGTAGAAGCAAGGTTTTCAACAAGATCTCTAACCCTTCTTAACCCTCAAAGTCTCCTCTTAAATTGTGAAGAGAACTATTAATAAAACAGCTCAGCCCCGACACTAGCCGACTGCTACCAAGCACAGTCGACTGGTGCTCAGCCAACGGCTAGTTTTTTCAAAGCATAAACCAACGACTAGTTGTTCCTTATATGTGGTTTACCAAGTCCTATATGACTCAAACCCACATATCAAACCAATATGAGAATCTAACTTAATCATATTGGCACACACATCAAAACCTATGATCGTATCGATCAAACTTAGGCTGATTGTGTATGTATCACAAGTTAGTTTTGATGTGGTCAACCAAGTCAAGTTAGGTTCTGGTGTTTTTAATTCTTGTATATAAGTGTGCAAGAACTTAGGAGCGCAGGAAGTCGAGCGAAAAATGCAATGCTCGAGAAGGATGGCATGGAAAGGGAGCCGACGGGCTCAGTACATCCGAGGGACGCGAAGCTCTGCGGAAGAGTACACCGGTGGAACAAGAAAGACGCTCATGGCATTCGAGGGACGAGAAGCCGGGATGAAGGATGCTTGAGGGGCTAAAGGCCATATTCGGGTTCGAGTGAGCCTAACTCTGGTTGGCCAGAAATCACCTAAGAAGATCCGCTGAAAATTGGTCAGCAAGTTACTGACCAGAGTCACTCGGGCCCCCGTATTGATAGGGGCGCCCGTATATAGGGGTGTTCGAACACTCGGGCGCCCCTATGCATACAGGCACCCTAGTGCTGAAAAATCATCCCAGCTAGCCGTTTGTGAACGTTACGCTTCGGATAACACCCAAGCCATGTGTTAAGCGCTCTCAACCACTCAAGCACTCCTATAGTGTCACGTCAGCAAATGGATAAATTTGACCGGGGCTATAAATAGGCCCTTAGAGCTCAGTTTCAATTAATACATTTAATTCAAGCATTAGCAAATGAATTCTGTGTAGTTTTTCTTTCTTTTTCTGAGCATTCCACGTGTAAGAGGTGTTGGATCGAAGAAAACGATAGAGGGGGGGGGGTGAATATCGTTATCAAAATTTATCGGACAGTTAAAGAATATACGTAGCGGAAAGAAATAAAGTACACAAGAACACAAGTCGATTTTTTACTTGGATCGGAGTCGTGGTCGACTCCTACTCCAAGGCCCACGGTCCTTGACTATTTACTTTGGGAAATTCTATATTCGGAAAGATTTTTACAGATTGATAGTACAGATATAGAATTTGAAAAACTAAATCACAACACTTTCATAAACTGAAATTTTACCGGCGTCCGAGGTGGATCGAATTCTGGAGCAGAGGGTCGTTGAAGGTGCTGGAATCTCGAAATTGAACTTTGCCGGAGCGCAGCGCTTAAGTGAAAGTGTTTGGAGAGTTGGAAAGAATGGATTTCGAAGCCTTGGGGGTGAACCCCCTTTTATAGCACCCATGGGGGCGCCTGGTTCGTTGGGGGCGCCTGACACGTGCCTCATCCTGCGAGAATCTCCATTCGCGGCCTCGGTCAGCGCTTATCCACTTCGACTCGGCACCTGGGCTGACTGGGGTGCCCGGGATCTCTTGGCCGCCTGGGTTGACCTGGTCCATTGGCTTCGTGGCAGATTTGCTTCGATGACTGCTTTGGCTTTGACCTTGGGTGCCCGAGTCCTCCCGGGCGCCTAGCCCAGTGTAGTTCGAAGCAGTCTTGCTTCCTTGATGTTTTGGTCCTTTACCTTGGGCATCCGGGTCCTCCCGAGCGCCTAGCCCAATGACCTACCCCATTCCTTTGGGGCGTTCTGAGCTATAGAAACACAATCCTTTGGTCCCTGCAACCAAGGTTAGTTCCAAAACAAACTAAGCAAGAGTGTTAGTCATTATTTACAACCTTAGCTATCTTGGTTCTAACTTCGGGTCTCCCAAATGGAACCCTAGGTCGAACCAACGCCTACTGTTCCCTCGACGGGGAACGCGTCCTCACCTATTCCTCTCAGGAGAGTTTACCTTTTGCCAACCGGCTCCTCCGATTGGACTTTTGCCCAATCCGCCTGACCAGGTCTTCGTGCCCAACTTCCGGTCAGGTCTTCGGTGCCCAGCCCCTTGCCAGGACTTCTTACTCAGTCCTCGACCAGGACTTCTTTGCCTAACTTCCGGTCAGGTCTTCTTGCCCAATCCTTGACCAGGACTTCTTTGCCCAGTCCTTTGCCAGGACTTCTTGCCTAGTGTACCTAAGACTTCTTCCTGCACACTCAGTGAACAAGTTAGATCACAATAACATCTTAACTTTTGAACCCTTTGCCATTATCAAAACCCAGGTTTGACTTAGGTGTTGCCTACACTAACAATCTCCCCCTTTTTGATTTATGGCAACACGGTTCAAAAAGTTAAGTTAATGAAGCAAGTAAGATACTTAATTTCCTCCCCCTGGAAGAAATTCTCCCCCTGAGTTTTTCAAGAATACGTGGGGTTTTTGAAAATATTTCTTTATCCTTGTCTATCATAAAATGAAAAGATTTTTTAGATTTTCAACACTTAGAAAATTTTCAAGAGGGATTTTCAAGTTAGAAAATTTTTCCAAAATATTTTCGAGTTGGGCACTTAGAAAATTTTTCAAAACATTTAGTTTTAACACTTAGAAAATTTTCCAAAACAAATTTGAAGTTTTAACACTTAGAAAATTTTCCAAACCAATTTTTGAGTTAAGTACTTTGAAAATTTTCAAACCAATTTTGAATTAAGTACTTAGAAGATTTTCAAAAAGAATTTTGAATTAAATACTTAGAAGATTTGAATTAAGTACTTAGAAGATTTTCAAAAAGAATTTTGAATTAAGTACTTAGAAGATTTGAATTAAGTACTTAGAAGATTTTCAAAAAGAATTTTGAATTAAGTACTTAGAAGATTTGAATTAAGTACTTAGAAGATTTTCAAAAAGAATTTTGAATTACGTACTTAGAAGATTTTCAAAAAGAATTTTGAATTACTTACTTTTTGAAAAAGGAGATAAAAGTTTTTGAAAAAGAATTTAATTTGTAAAAATTTAAATTTTAAAACCTTCTTTTCTCTCCTCTCCAATCTCTCCCCCTTTGCCATATATCAAAAAATATAGCAAAAAAAATTGAGTAAGGAAAGTAAAGTGCTGTATTGAACCAATTCTAAGCATACACTTGACCAAATCAATTTAGATTTTCTCTTTCGGGTCTTGTCTAATCTAGTTAGCTACTTACTAACTGTTATAAACAGTAGCTTTCGCTAGGGTTAGTCAAGTTAAGTGTTCTAATCAAGTTAGATTTTCTAAGCTTGACACTTAACCTGATTACTGTTCAATTGGTATTTATTGCCCCAATTACTGCAGATGCATTGACTTAAAGCATCTTGAATCAAGGCATAGACCTAAGCATCTCAACTCAGTCTAGGTTATCAATCAAAAGTACCCTAAGGTGCTTGTGAGATGCTGGCTTCTAGATCTATAGGTGCATGCAGTTCTAGGGTTAGGGCCTAAGCTAAGTCCATTTGTGAAAAAACCCTAGTTTTGAAGGGGATAAGTTTTTAAAAAAAAAACTAAGTCGAAAAATCATTTTAAATTTCAAGACGAAAATGATTTTCAAATAAATATCAGATAAGAAATAAAACAGTTTAACAAAAAACACAAGTAGAGCAATCCTATTCTACTAAGCATAACCCTAACTTTCTTCTTAGTGAGCTGAACTCAGACTCAGGTAAGGGTTTAGTGAAGATATCAGCTAAGTTTGACTTTGAGTCTACATGCTTAAGGACTATTTCACCCCTGGCCACATGATCTCTTATGAAGTGATGTTTAACCTCTATATGTTTTATTCTAGAGTGTTGGATTGAGTTCTTAGTTAGATTAATTGAACTTATGTTATCAATTTAGACTTGGGTTTAGGTGTAATCAAGCTGGAAGTCCTTAAGAGTGTGCATCATCCATAGGAGTTGTGCTACACACTCTCCTAAAGCAACATATTCAGCTTCGGTTGTGGATAGAGCTACACAGTGTTGCTTTCTACTGCACCAACTGACTAGACAATTTCCTAAAAGTTGGCAGCTTCCGCTTGTACTCTTTCTATCTAGTTTGCATCCAGCATAGTCAAAATCAGAGTATCCTGACAGGTCAAAAGTTGAGGTCCTAGGATACCAAATCCCTACATTGAGGGTGCCCTTAATGTATCTTATTCTTTTTAGGGCTGCTAAGTGCGTTTCCTTAGCACAGGTTTAGTATCTAGCACACATTCCTACAGAGAAAAGAATATCAGGTCTGCTAGCTGTAAGGTAAAGTAGACTTCCAATCATACTTCGATATAGCTTAAGGTCTACAGGTTTACCTTCAGGGTCACTATCAATTTTTACATTTGTGGCCATAGGGGTACTTATGCTTTTAGAGTTATTCATTTTAAATTTCTTTATTAACTCCTTAGCATATTTGGATTGATGAACATAATTTCCATCCCTAGTTTGCTTAATTTGTAGTCCTAAAAAGAAGTTGAGCTCACCAACTAAGCTCATTTCGAATTCATTTTCCATTATTTTTACAAATTCTTTTAAGAAGTTTGAGTTGGTGGATCCGAAAATTATGTCGTCAACATAGATTTGGGCAATGAAGATGTCTTTTTCTAAGGTTTTTACAAAAAGAATTGAGTCAATTTATCCTTGGTTGAATTCCTTAGAAATAAGATAAGTTGATAGACGTTCATACCATGCCCTAGGTGCTTATTTTAGTCCATAAAGTGCCTTATTGAGTTTACAAACGTAGTTGGGTTTTTCTAAGTCCTCAAAACCGGGGGGTTGTCCTACATAGACTTCTTCTTTGATAAACCCATTTAGAAAGGCTGACTTAACATCCATTTGGTAAAGTTTAAATCCTTTATGGGCTGCAAAGGCTAACAACATTCTAATTGACTCAAGTCTGGCTACTGGGACATAGGTTTCGTCATAGTCTAACCCTTCGACTTGACTGAACCCTTTAGCTACTAAGCGGGCTTTATTTCTAATTATTTTCCCATGGTCATTTAGCTTATTCCTGAACACCCACTTAGTATCTATAATAGATTTGCCCTCAGGTTTAGGTACTAGTTCCCAGACTTGGTTCCTCTCAAATTGGGCTAACTCCTCTTGCATTGCTATGACCCAATCAGGATCAGGTAAGGCTTCCTCTATAGTCTTAGGTTCAATTTTCGAAATTAGTGCGATCTGACTAAGATTTTTATAGGAAGACCTAGTTCTGACTCCTAAGATTGGATCACCCACAATTTGATTAGTTGGGTGACTGAGTCTGGGTTTCTTGGTTCCTCTAGAACTTGGTTCAGCCTCAGGTCCGGCTGGACAGTTAGGTTGAGTATTTTGTTCAATTACTTGGGTTGGTTCAATTATTGGTTCAATTGACGTAGTAGTTGGTTCAATAGTCAGTTCATTTAAAGTTTCAACTAGTGGTTCAATTGATGATTCCATAATTTGTTCATTATCTTCTTGATCAATATTTGATGGATTTAGGTTTGGATTATCAGATTTTGAATTAGTTTACTCTTCAAATATTAAATTCATTGTTTCTTCAATTTTATTAGTTTGTCTATTGTAGACCCTATAGACTCTACTTGTTGTTGAATATCCTAAGAATATTTCAGGGGTTGACTTAGATTGAAATTTACCTAGGTAGTCTTTGGTGTTTAGGATATGGACTTTGCACCCAAAAACCTTTAGGTAATGTAAGTTTGGAAGTTTATGGTAATATAGTTCATAGGGAGTTTTATTATGTCGTTTATTAATTAGGACCCTATTTTGGATATAGCAAGCTGTACTAATTGCTTCTGCCCAAAATTGGTTAGCTAGGTTGAATTCATTGAGCATAGTCCTAGCGACTTCTTGTAGGGTTCTATTTTTCCTTTCTACTATCCCATTTTGCTGGGGGGTTCTAGGACATGAGAATTCATGAATATACCCATTTATTTTACAAAATTCCTCAAACCTTTGATTCTCAAACTCTCCCCCGTGATCACTCCTTAGTCTTTTGATTTTGGTATCATTTTGATTTTCAATTACCTTACATAGGTCAATAAATAGATTTAGGGTTTCATCCTTAGTTTTTAGGAACCTTACCCAAGTAAACCTAGAGTAATCATCGATAATGACTAAGCAGTACCGGTTTCCGCTTAGTGACTTGGCTCCATGTGAATCAAATAGGTCAAGGTGTAGGAGCTCAAGTATGGTTTGAGTTAGGTCTGATTGAATTTGTTTGTGATTAGACCTGGTTTGTTTACCTTGGTTACATGAGTCACATATCATGTTTTCATAGTTCTTAATTTTTGGTATTCCTCTAATTAAACCAAGTTGAGTGATTTTCGAAATTAATCTAACATTTGTATGACCTAATCTCCTATGCCAGAGGTTGGATTTTTCTAATTGAGTTAAGAGGTATTTAGGTACTAAGGGTAAACTTATAGTATAAACGTTATTTTTCCTAGTGCCCTTAAGCATGACTTCTGAGTCTTGTAAATATCTAATCAGGCAGTCAGAATTGGTAAAGGTAACTACATAGCCAGTATCACATAATTGACTTATACTAAGCAAATTAAATTTAAAGTTCGCCACAGGTTATTTCGGCGAAATCGTTTAACGAAGTAATACATGTTAATCAACTTCGGTACTAAATTTGATGAAGTAAATTTTATTTATAACTTCGTAGCTTAAAAATTGTTAGTCTTACTACTAAATTTATTTGATATTTTACTTCATAATAACTATTTGATGAAGTAATAAGTTACCAAATAAAATTCATAAATTTTTATACCGAAGTAATAAGTTTAAATCAACTAAAAATATTTTCTTTTATAAATAAATTAACATATTTATATTTATTTTTAAAGTAATCCTTAAAACTCCCCAATCAAGCCCTAACTTCATCGCGCGTCTCCCCCTTCTCCCGACGACGCACCTCCCCTCCCTTCTGCCCGACGACGCGCCTCCCCTCCCTTCTGCCCGACGATGCAAGCGCCTTCCCCTCTGCCACAAGCGCCTTCCCCTTTGTTCGATGACGCACTAGTGCCTCCCCTCTGCTCGACGACGCACAAGTGCCTCCTCTTCCCGACGACGCACATCTCCTTCAGATTTTTTTTTCTTTTTTTCCTTGCAGTTTTCTTCCCTCTTCCACGCCCTTCTCTCCTTTCACTGCAGTGCTGCTAATTTTCTTCCTCTGCAGCGCCGTCGAGTCTTCCTCCTTGAGGTGTCTTGGCCACAGGAAGAAGGGGCAAGTGCTTTGCTCAAGCTTGAGGCCATCATCTTCCTCCTTGAGTTTATATCGCCTCCTTGAGGTTTCTTTTCCTTTCACACCTACATCAATGCAGGTTTTGTTTTTGTAAACTACACAGATTGTAAATTGTAGGGTGTCTGAATTCCTAGGTAGCTGGATGTAACTGGGTGTCTAAATTGCAGGGAGTCTGAATTCTAAACCTGCATTGCTGCGGATTTGGAAGAACACTCTCTTCAAGAAAGTGTTACTGAGAAGGTTAATGGTGAAGCATCATCAACTTCTGGAGATAATATTGAAAATAGAAAGCAAGAGGAAAACACAAAAGATGAGGTGTTTACTTCTGCTAAGGTTTGATTGGGGCTTTTTTCCTACTTGATATGTTGTATAGTAGTGGATTTATAAGGTCTAAGTACTTAATTAGTATTGAAACATGACTATCTATGTTGACTCTAGTTTTTAGAAGGTCTACATTGCCTTTAGTTGCATCTCGACATAAATATTATTATGTACATGATAGGAACTATGTTATATTGTTGTTGTTCATCTGTTGTTAATTCCATGCTTTGTGTAGGTTGAGATTACATGGCTTATTAAAGATTGTAACATTATCTTTTTTGGAAATTGAATATAGTGAACACTTGTTGGCTCTTGAATTCTCTTTGGGGTTCGGCAAAGAAGATAAATGGATGACAGGAAACTTTACAAATTTTGTAGGAGAAGCAACTATTAAAATGTATTAACAACCATTTAAATGATTTGGAAGTGAGACTACAAGAAGAAAATATTTTTTCCTTTTTTGACAATTTATGATAATTATGTTAAAGTTCAGAAAATAAATTAGATTTTAAAAATAAAACTCACAAATATGTAATTGAAAATTTACTTTTACTTTTTAGATATGTCAAAGAGTGAAGCATTAAATTTAGTTCTAGGAATAATAAAGTTTAGGTTTGATTTAGTTAAATTAGACCTATATCTGTTTCTTCAACAATGCTACCACAACTTTGATATGTTCATTCTTATTCAAAGATGATGTCCTATTTTTGCCCATTACAGTTATGATTTATTCTTTATTTTTCCATTTACCAATCGGCCTTTCCTTGGTATATTAGATAATGAAGTTAAGTGGGCCCAGATGGAAGAGAAAAGGTTTTGTAGATATTGCCTGGGCAAATCCTGTGTCGAGAATTGTTCTTCAATTGCAAACGTCTCTAAAACAATCAAAAATTAATGCTGCTTTATCAGGCTGCATTGTTTTTGTGAAAGTAGAACCAGAGGCAGGTGAGCTGCTTGAGCAAGCCTCATTTGGCAAAATTTTCTCCTCTCAAGGTGACAAACAACATTTCCAATTCAATCTTGAAGAGTCTTTCTATTTGTATCATGCTCTAAAATGCATCAAGATTGTGCGAGCCAGCAAGTTATGTATTAATGTTTCTGAGATTTGTTGGTGATGTAAATCCTATGTAGTTTGATCATCTTCTTCACTAAATGTTTACATTTACTTAGTTTTTACTATGACAATTAATAATGTGTTTGCTGTGCTTACAAAATAGAGGACGAAGTCATGCACATAACATTACAGAAGAGGGACAAAAGCAAAACTTGGTCATCTCCCATACTTGGCCAAGGTTTGCTAGATTCATATGCTGCGGATCTTGAACAGAAGCGACTTATGCTACAGAGGTTTCAAGAAGAGGTAAAAACCTTTATTTTTTTTAAACTTATTTATATTGTAAAAGGTTATGACTTTTAACAGGATTGCATTTTCATAATGCTATAATAATTGTTATGTGTTTTTGTAATGCTATAAAGGTCATAACTTATTTTGCTTGCTATTTTATCATTCTACTATATGGTTCTCTACTAGATATTCTCTTGGCTTCATTTATTAGGTTCACTATTACGAGGATGAAACTGCTCCAACTGGTACATGTGTTGTCTGTGTTATTGGTGGCGAAGGTAAATCTTTTTATGAACTATATTTTTCTGAAATATTTAGTCATTTTGTATTGACCCTCACACTTCTATTAATGGTTTAGTTTGCAGCCTCAAAAAATAAACAGTATTACAATCAATCTCAGTATGATGAAGTCAGAAGCGAATGGAGTGAATTTGTCTACTTTTATGTGGGTGCCTAAGTGTAGGTTGTGAAAAAAATTTTGATTGTATTTTGAGATTTATGAATACAATAGATTTTGGGTGAAGTCTGTTAATGTCTTTTATGAATACAATTTTGAGTTGTAAGAAATAGAAATTTCTGATATATATATATATATATATGTTTAATTTTGATGGTGAAAAATATTGTGTTGTAGTAATTCAAATAGATATTTTTGAAAAATATTATGGTGAAAAATATTTGTTTAATTAAAATTGTATTGTAACAAAACATGATGAATTACTTCGACAATACAAATAAATGGTGTAGTAATCCAATACAATAGATTTCATCAAATTTAATTAGCAGCGTAGTTAAAAAAAATATTTACTTCGTCATTTTTTTAATTTGTGAAGTCGTTTGTATAAATTACTTCGCTAAATTTAAATATTTGTTATAGCAACATACGCTCTAATACGTCTACATTATGCTGAAGTAATACAACAAAAAATACTTCGGCCAATTCAATTTTTGTAGAAGTAAAATTAAATATTTACTACACGAGAATAAAAAATTTGTGAAGTCGTATAAATATTTTACTTCAGAAGTACTTATGAAGTAATATACGATCAAATACTTCAGCGAGATCGATGAAGTATTAGAGCCATTTTACTTCGAAAATGGTTCAACTTTGAACCGATTTTGAACCGGTGAAAGACTTCGGTATTTCGTGGTGAAGTAAAAAACTGACCTTTTTACTTCACGCGCGTCTACTTTGGTAATTATCTACCTATTACTTCAGATAATATCCGAAGTCTATTATCAATTTTCACATAGTGAAACGTTATTTTTCCTAGTGCCCTTAAGCATGACTTCTGAGTCTTGTAAATATCTAATCAGGCAGTCAGAGTTGGTAAAGGTAACTACATAGCCAGTATCACATAATTGACTTATACTAAGCAAATTAAATTTAAAGTTCTCAACCAAGATCCTTTTTAATCATAAAATCTTATTTGAGTTCAATGTTACCTGACCCAATAACTGAGTGTAGCATTGTTGCCAAATGCTACTGAGCCTAGGTTCTTGAACTTGAGTTTGGTGAATTTCAATTTGTCTCCAGTCATGTGTCTGGAGCATCCGCTATCCAACATCCATTGGTCCAAATCTTTATGTTCCTACACATAAAGTATTTATTGATTTGGATCCAATTAGAATTAAGGATAGCTTAAATTGATTTTCACAACCTAGTCTGTCTCACCCAATCTAGAGTTATCAATCACGTTAACCTTATGAGTTTTGTGAGACAGGTTTTAATAGAAATAAGGATTTTATTTTGAAAAACATGATTAATTTTGAAAAGTTGAATTGATTTTAAAAACAATTAGTTTTAAATTTATTTTGAAAAATGGTTGAATCTAAAATTAATTGAAATTTATGTTAGATTCAAATCTGACAATAGTAAAGTAAATTTGATTTTCAACAATTGGCTTCCAGGTCTTGGCGAGACACTAGGCCTTCTTTGGCCGTAGCCTTATTGGATCATCAACCCTTTCCTTGACAAAGCCTTTTATTGAAAATTTATCTTCAAGTTACTCCTTGAATGATTTTGTCTAACTAGTTTGGGTTTTGGATTGGTAGCTTTGGCTAGTTCCACCAAGATGGCTTCCCTAACGTACTATCATCTCACCTCCACCCAATACTATGCTATTCAAATTTCAGTTAAATCGTTTTAGTCCTTAGTCTAACCAGTCCTAGGTCTAAACATAATAATTTGCAGAAATAAATAAACAATCAAGCATGCAATTAAAACTAAGAAATAAAAGAAATTTATCTAATTATGAAAATCATTTTTAAATTGGCTCCCCCTGGACTAAAGTCACAGTAATGATTGGGCAAGATGTGAATCTTGTCCTTGGGGATCTAATACTGGTTTGGTCCAGCTTGGTTGTTCAAGCAAAGTTTGGGTACCCATGCTTGAACTTTGGGTCTAGATTGGTTCAATACAGCATAGTAGGACCGTTGTCTCGACTTGGTTCGATACCCTAACCCAGATCGATTTAGAACGGACTTTGTTTTCCAAGGATCATGTCAAGACCCTTGGAACCCGAAGTAAATCGATCTAAAGTCGATCTAAGGTCCTTGACTTGAGTTTTCAAGGAGGAGTTCTCTTTCTTAAACTTTTCAACTTGAGTAGAGGTTCCTTCTTGAACCTTCTTGGTCAAGGATCTAGAGTCAAGATCCTCTTTCAGGAGTTTTACTTCCTGTCGGAGGGACTCGACTCGGATTTTGGCTTTCGCCAAGTTACGAGATAAGTAAGCTATTAACTTTGATAATTCAATTTCAGAATAACCACTTACCGTTATCTTGTCGTTCTCTGAAATTGTGAGTCTTTCGTCGTCCGGCTCCGATTCCGATCCGATGTCGATGTCTTCCGAAGCGGTCAAGGCGAGAAGGTTTGACTGTGGGGCCTCTTCTTCTTCTTCGGAGGAAGATTCGTCCCACGTGGCTTGAAGAGCCTTCTTCCTTCGAGCCTTCTTGGCTTCCTTTAGATTGGGACATTCTGATTTGTAGTATCCCTTCTTGTTGCATTCGTAGCAGGTCACATTTGGTTTGGTCTTTGATGTTGAAGGTTCAGCTGGATCTTCCTTTCTTCCGCTGGCTTTCCTTCTGTTGGTCTGATGCTTCAGCTCCTTGTAATAGTCCCGGGCTAGCCGAACCAACTTGGGTCTATCCCCTTCACTATCTTCTGAGTCTGAGTCAGACTCGGGTGCAGGTTGAGGCTTTTTCTTGGCTATATTTCCTTGGGTTTTACTTGCAAGAAAAGCAATACCTTTCTCGGCTAAAGTGCAGTTAGTTTATTCGTGTAATTCTAATTTTGAAAACAATTCATCTAATTTTATTTTAGAAAGATCCCTAGAAACCTTGTAAGCATCTACCACAGATGCCCACAGAGTATTTCTTGGGAAAGCATTTAAGGTATACCTGATAAGGTCACGATTTTCTACCTTGTGATCGATTGTGTGTAGGCCGTTCATCAGCTCCTAGATTCTGGCGTGGAGTTGTGCTGCTGATTCACCTTCATTAATTTTTATGGTGTAGAGTCTATTCAGCAACAGATCCCTTTTACTGATTCTGGTGTCGGAGGTGCCTTCGTGCAGTTCAATTAGTTTGCTCCAGAGTTCTTTAGCACTGATGAAGGGTCCCACCCGGATTAGTTCTTCCTTGGTTAATCCGTATTGCAGTGTCTGGGTTGCCTTTGCATTTGCCTCGATCTTTTTCTTCAGCGAGGCGTCCCATTCTGAGTAGTGTTATGCCACTCCTTCAGCGTTCTTGGGGATTTCAAGGTCAGATTGGATAATAATCCACATATCCACCTGAGTTTTCAGGTGGACTTCCATCCGACTCTTCCAGTAGGAGAAGTCTTCTCCACTGAAGAGTGGTGGTCTGAATGTGCTGAAACCCTCTTGCATGGTTATAATAATTTCTGAAATAAAACAAAAACAAGGAGACTTTGTCCCAAGACTTGGTCTTGGATTAGTAGTGCGGAAGAAAATTAATCGAAAAAAATGATCGAGTGGTGTTGCACCAACCTCGATTAACGAGAAAAAAATTTGAAAAAGAAAAATAATTTCGTAAAATCCGAAAATACTCTCAAATTGGTGGTTGCACCAGATTTGAGCCACCCGCTCTGATACCACTTGTTGGATCGAAGAAAACGATAGAGGGGGGGGGGGTGAATATCGGTATCAAAAATTTTCGGACAGTTAAAGAATATACGCAGCGGAAAGAAATAAAGTACACAAGAACACAAGTCGATTTTTTACTTGGTTCGGAGTCGCGTTCGGCTCCTACTCTAAGGCCCACGATCCTTGACCGTTTACTTTGGGCAATTCTATATTCGGAAAG
Organism: Boesenbergia rotunda; assembly: GCA_024364735.1. Taxonomy (NCBI): domain Eukaryota; kingdom Viridiplantae; phylum Streptophyta; class Magnoliopsida; order Zingiberales; family Zingiberaceae; genus Boesenbergia; species Boesenbergia rotunda. Next base: position 337,412 of record JAGFNQ010003568.1, read on the forward strand.
ATTTTTACAGATTGATAATACAGATATAGAATTTAAAAAACTAAATCACAACACTTTCGTAAACTGAAATTTTACCGACGCCCGAGGTGGATCGAATTCCGGAGCAGAGGGTCGTCGACGGCGCTGGAATCTCGAAATCGAACTTTGCCAGAGCACAGTGCTTGAGTGAAAGTGTTTGGAGCGTTGGAAAGAATGGATTTCAAAGCCTTGGGGGTGAACCCCCTATTATAGCACCCATGGGGGCGCCTGGTTCGTTGGGGGCGCCAGACACGTGCCTCATCCTGCGAGAATCTCCATCCGCGGGCTCGGTCAGTGCTTATCCCCTTTGACTCGACACCTGGGCTGACTGGGGCGCCCGGGATCTCTTGGGCGCCTGGGTTGACCTGGTCCTTTGGCTTCGTGGCAGATTTGCTTCGATGGCTGCTTTGGCTTTGACCTTGGGCGCCCGGGTCCTCCCGGGCGCCTAGCCTAGTGTAGTTCGAAGTAGTCTTGCTTCCTTGATGTTTTGGCCCTTTACCTTGGGCGCCCGGGTCCTCCCGGGCGCCTAGCCCAGTGTAGTTCGAAGTAGTCTTGCTTCCTTGATGTTTTGGCCCTTTACCTTGGGCGCCCGGGTCCTCCCGGGCGCCTAGCCCAGTGACTTACCCCATTCCTTTGGGGCGTTCTGAGCTACAGAAACACAATCCTTTGGTCCTTGCAACCAAGGTTAGTTCCAAAACAAACTAAGCAAGAGTGTTAGTCATTATTTACAGCCTTAGCTGTCTTGGTTCTGACTTCGGGTCTCCCAAATGGAACCTTAGGTCGAACCGACGCCTACTGTTCCCTCGACGGGGAACGCGTCCTCACCTACTCCTCTCAGGAGAGTTTACCTTTTCCCAACTGGCTCCTCCGGTTGGACATTTTCCCAATCCACCTGACCAGGTCTTCGTGCCCAACTTCCGGTCAGGTATTCTTGCCCAACTTTCGGTCAGGTCTTCGGTGCCCAGCCCCTTGTCAGGACTTCTTGCCCAGTCCTCAACCAGGACTTCTTTGCCCGACTTCTGGTCAGGTCTTTTTGCCCAGTCCTTGACCAGGACTTCTTTGCCCAGCCCTTTGTCAGGACTTCTTGCCTAGTGTACCTAGGACTTCTTCCTGCACACTCAGTGAACAAGTTAGATCACAATAACATCTTAACTTCTGAACCCTTTGCTATTATCAAAACCCAGGTTTGACTTAGGTGCTGCCTGCACCAACAAGAGGCTTCTCCGCCCGAAAGAGTTTTATTTAGGAGAATCGAGCCACATTCCGTCTTCGATTAGCAACCTCCTCGGTTGCAAACCAAGTAAAACCCGATTGCCTGTTTCTTTATAGTTTGCTCAATTTTTTATATTATTTATTTCTGTTTGATCTAACTAACATCTTTGTTTAAAGATAAATAAAGGATTTGAATTTTTATTTTCAAGGGTAATTCTCCCCCTATTGTCGACCAACGATCACTATCAATTGGTATCAAAGCAAGGACACTCCAGAAGGACTAATCGCTGTCTATAGCAACTACAAAATGAACGGACCAGTCATTTACCCACCAATGTTCGAGAGGAAGTTCGCAAGTTGGAAACGCAAGATGCAGGTTTCCTTTAAAACTAATTCTGATTTAATTTTTATCATGAAAAATAGTTTTGTGGCTCCCAAGGACGCCAACGGCAAACCCAAAGACGAAAGCCTGTGGACAAAGAAGGAATAGACTGACTTTGTAGCAAACGAGAAAGCAGAATACCATCTTCTAACCGTATTCCTTCACAAGAAGTCAACCGAATCAGGAACTACCGATCTACAAAGGAACTTTGGGAAAAGTTCCTTGAACTCTATGAAGGTACCTCCGAAGCCAAATTAGCAAAAAAAAATCTGTTTCGGAATCAACTCAACAACCTTTGACTGGAAGAAGGAGAGCCAGTAGCACAACTTCACGATAAGCTTAAGGAGTTGATGATGGAACTCAACAATCTTGGAGAATCGGTAAGCAATCGGGATGCGTAAAGGTACGCATTGAACGTCTTTCCGAGGATCCCGAACTGGACTTTGATAATCGACACCTACTACATCTCTAAGGATCTTGAGGCAAGTACCTTAGTGTAACTTTTTTCCACTTCGGAACTTCATAAATCCAGATGTGCAGGAAAAAGTAAAACGGACAACATCGCCCTAAGCACAAGAAAGATTCAACATGAAGTGGAATCTTCAGAAAATGATGAAAACGCAGCGTATATGGTAAGAAAGTTGTCTAAATATTTTAAAACTAAAAAATTTAATAAGGTGCAGAGTAAGAAGCAAAGGAAAATTCGCTACTACAACTGCAACGAAGAAGGGCACGTGAAGGAAAACTGCCCTAAATGGAAGAACAAAGGAAAAGGGGCACCAAAGACAAAAGCCCACAACCCAATGGCGACATGGGACGAGTCTTCATCGAAAGACTCAGATCTCGAGGAGCACGCTGGACTTGCTTTGATGGCTTCACACCAAGAAGATGAGAGCATCAATGAAGGGGGAGTCACATCAGAAGATAGCAGCGACGAAGGGGGAGCTTCAGATTTCAGAAAGGATATGGTAAGTGAGGTATATCTTCTACCTTCTGACCAACTATATTTTGGTATTAAACAAATGACAAAATCCATATGTAAACTAAAAAAAATGTAGAATTAAAAGGAAAATTATCTTCATCATGCTCATTAGAAATGTATGATAAGTTAAAATGTGAAAATGAAAATTCGAAAGTTCAAATTGAAAAATTGTAAAATAACTATGCATGTTCAAATTATTTCAGAAATTCAAAAATTAGATATTATGATAAACTTAATTGGTATTTTAGATTTCATAGGGGTTAAATAGTAAAAATTTCTAAATCATATATTCCATCTAAGTTTCTGATAAATCCTGTTGGTAAAAATTTATATTGAGTTCCTAAATACGTCTTAAACTGTTAGATTTTTTTCCTTAATTTTTAAGTAGAGACTAAATTTATTTTAGAAATTAAATACTTTAATCTTGTTCAATATTTTTATTGGATAACTATTTACAGAAAAATTAGTTTAAATTTTTTTAAATAAATATTGCTTTGTTCTATCTATAGAAATTATTTTTTTTCCTTTCAATTTTTTTTACAAATAAACAAATGTATTATAATTGTTCGTTCGAAAATGAGTTTTTAAATTTTGAAAATACTTAAAAACTTAATTTCATCGAATTTGATTTTTCATGATCTGCAAATTATCTGATAAGCTTTGAGAAATTCTCAAAAATATTTGATGACGAAACCAAAATTTAAAATATTTTTCTAAATTATCAATAATGAATTCAAAATCAAGTTTCAAAAAGTTAGAAAATTATTTTCAATTTGATAATTTTTTTCTAGAAATAATTCTTTGAAATTCTAACTATTATAAAAAAAAATTTTGATAAATTTTCGAAAATTATTTTAAAAATTAGATTTTCTGGAAACTATCTATTGTGTTACAAATCTTTTCAAAAAAATTTCGGAGCTTTTGGATTATTTTAAAATTTTTAAAAGTATTTCCCTTAACATTTTTCATTTTTTTTGATGTGATCAAAGGGGGAGAAGTATTAAGTTAAGAGGTAGGTTCTAAATTTTAAACTTTTTAAAGTGCTTACAATGTTATATATTGATTCATATTTTTTTTTGTTTACCCTAACTTAACTCGGGTTGATGCACATCAAAAAGGAGAAGATTGTAAGTACTCTAGGTTGGTTTTGATGTGGTTAACCGAGTCAAGTTAGATCCAGGTGTTTTTAATCTCTGTGTCTAAGTGTGCAGGAACTTAGGAGCGCTGGAAGTCGAGCAGAAGACGTAGCGGTCGAGAAGGATGACACGGAAAGGGAGCCGACGGGCTCGGTGCATTCGAGGGACGCGGAGTTCTACGGAAGAGTACGCCGGTAGAGCGAGAAGAACGCTCGCGACGTCCGAGAGATGAGAAGTCAGGAGGAAGGATGCTCGAGGGGCGAAAGGCTGGAGTCAGATTCGGGTGAGCCTAATTCTAGTTGGCCAGAAATCACCAAAGAAGATCCGCTAGAAATTGGTCAGCAAGTCGCTAACCAGAGTCACTCAGGCGCCTGTATTGATAGGGGTGCCCGGGCTCTCGGGCGCTGGTATATTGGGGTGCCCCTATGTATACAGGCGCCCTAGATTTGAAAAATCATTTCAGCTAGCCGTTTGCGAGTTTCGGATAACACCCAAGCCATGTGTCAAGCGTCCTCAAGCACTCGGGCACCCCTATAGTGCCATGTCAGCAAACGGATAAATTTGACCAGGGCTATAAATAGGCTCCTAGAGCTCAGTTTCAATTAACTCATTTAATTCAAGCATTAGCAAACGAATTCTATGTAGTTTTTTTTTATTTTTCTGAGATTTTCACGTGTAAGAGGTTTCTACACCCGAAGGAGTTTTATTCAGGAGAATCGAGCTACATTCCGCCTTGGATTAGCAACGTCCCCGATTGCAAACCAAGTAAAATCCGGTTGTCTCTTTCTTTACAGTTTGCTCACTTTTTTATATTATTTATTTCTATTTGATCTAACTAACATCATTGTTTAAAGATAAACAATAGATTTGAATTTTTATTTTGAGAGGCAATTCACTCCCCTTCTTGCCGACCAACGATCACCGTTAGATTGCACCAACATCTCTTTCATCTCCATAAAGTACAAGATATCATTTCTTAGCAATTATATACTTTTAGGACGTCCAAACATAGATATCAAAAGAAAATCCTAGGCGAGACCAACTCCTTACATTATTGGATAAAACAAAATTTGTCTTGCAAGTTTGATATTGTCTCTATCGAGTCAATATATAGTTATCCATAATGAGTCCTTAACTCTATCAAAAGTTATCTAAAGTCAATCAAATAGTTAAAAAACCATTGATTTCAAAACAAATCAGAGACATTTGATTTCTATGCATAAACGAAGTTAATTAATATATATGTATGAAAAATATAAAAAGTAAATAGCTAATTAATGATATAAAATGTATAAACTTTTAATTTATTTAAAATATCATTATAATTAAATACTTTTATTTATTTAATTAATAATACAAATAAATGTGCATATGAAAATTAACCACTCTAATATATATATAAATTAATTACAGTAGAGGAGAAACTGTAATTAAAAATCTTACCTATAATTTTGAGCTATTATTTTATATGAAATACGGATAAAATATTAATGATTGAATATTTTCTAAAAAAAATTATATCGAAAGTTGATTATAGTTTCTTTTAACTTTTAACATATGGATGAATGAAAACGTAGAGCTATATAAAATTTATATTTTAAACATGTGATGTATTGATAAAGTGTTTTGAAATTTTAGATATTAACTAATGTAATTTTTCTTCAAAAATTTGCACTGGAAATTGTGTAATTAAAGGAGATTAAAGTTGTATATGTCCCCCGGAAATATCAGGTGATCCTGAATAAGATCCAATGAAGATAAAAATAATGTTAATATTTTCACAAAACTGAAAGATAAATCAGAAACATGAAAATTTTGTCCATTGATGCAAACAATCGTCGACTTATTATTTTCATCGAACAAGCATGAAAATTTTATTTTGCAAGCAACAAACATATATCCTAAAAATTATTCACTTATGGAATTGTATCAAATAGACCTAACTAGTAAAAGAAGAGACTCACATAATTGTACTAAAAAAATTAACAAAAAGAAGAGGAATAAATAAGAAGGAAACATAGAACATGAAAAGAGCAAAGAAATAGAATTTTATCATAGAGTTGAGCAGGAAACAAGTTTGCAGGTCGCCAAAGAAGCAATGGATTTTTCGATGCTTGGGGAAAAGAGTGTCTTGCACGATTGAGTAAACAAGGTCACCAAAGTGGGAAAAGATTGGTGAAGAAAATAAGCTCCTGGTTACTTGCAGCCGCACACCCTTGAGGAAGAGATCGACACCCTCCTTGAAGAAGAAGAGATTGACGCTCTCCTTGAAGAAGAAGAGATCAGCAGCTCTAATTAATGAGAGATTGCGCCGCCTTAAAGAATAAGAGATCATGATGCACGCCAAGGAGAGAAGAAGAGAATCGCAACGCAAGGAGAGAAGAAGAGATCACGGCATAGGTAAAGCCTTAGGTTTTGTCATGGGAATTGGATTAAGAACCTGGTTGTGTTAAATTTTAGCCAAGTGGAACCGGTTCAATTTATTTTTTAATCAGTTCAGACATATTACTTCATCGCAGATCAATTATAATTTTTTTAAAACACTTATTACTTCATCGAATAAAAAACATGAAGTAAACTATTACTCAAAATTAGAAGTGAAGCCTACTTTTTTTAACCTATGAAGTCTAAAATGGTATTTACTATACCAATTTTAGTTCCAAAGTTTAACATCAGATATTACTTCAAAATTAATAATTGCCGAAGTAACTATTGTCAATGTCTATCATCAAAATTCTACTAGTGGGTTAAAGAGAGAGAGTTTAGAGCCGTAAGTTTAAGCATATCGACATCAAGTTTTTGTTAGTTAAGGAGAGAGTTCAGAGTCATCTAGACATGATAGAGTACATCAACACAGATTCCATGATGGTAGATCCACTCACTAAGGGCTTGGTGTCTAAGGTGTCTCATGTACGTACATGTTGTGGATATGAGACTCCTTATGAAAGAAGAACTCATCTAGTGGGAGTCTGTATTTTCTTTATTGTTTATACTTTTGTTAATAAAGAAAAATATTTTGTTTTGATTATATACGTTCTTAAAATTTAAAACATTGATGAAAAGTTTGTTTGTTTGTCACTCTAAAATAAAGTATTATGATTTACTACTACTATTTAGCATTTGGTATTTGTAAGTATGATATAGATTCCTTTTGGAATCATAAGACTTGAATCATGATTTACTATTGTAGTTTAGTATAAAGTATTTGTAAATATGATCAGACTTGTTGGGTTATTTAGGACCAGTTGAAAATTGATATGTGTTGATCATTTATATAATTTCCACTCTACACGCCCACATCTTGATCTATGTTATTAATGACATTGGTATTATGATTACTGTTGGGGCTTGTTAGAAGCATATATAGTAGCTGTAACCTTTTTAGTCATATACCAATGAAGTTAATTGAGCAGATTATTTACAGAGAGATTTTATAATCATAAAGTTTGATATCAACTAAAGTCTTACTTGTATTCATATACCACTTACATATAAGGTGACATATGTGAGTGGTATATGCGGTATGATCATATACCACTCAGATATAACCCAAGTGAGAGATTATTAGATATTTCCTTATTCGGGGGCTTATTTATAAATTGTACATGTGAATATGAACTAAACCTATCTAAAGTAATTAATCTAACTTAAGTTTATAACATTTCTGGTTATTGGATGTGGGTCGAATGTGTAAGACCTTTTAGCCCAATTTGTTATCATCTATGAGTTGATAACAGATTGGTGGAGATTGGTGGCCTACATAAGGCAGAGGTCCCTATGGATTTAAATTATCTTGATAGAACTTTTGTTCCCCATTAATGAGTATTTATGATACCGTCAATCCTAACATTCTTGGAATATCTCTTCTATTTGCTTCAGCATCTTCTTCCTGTATAGGAATTGCTCCGACGACATTAAAGGATAAGGATTATAGTTTTTCAATCAGATTATTTGTCGTATTTATGTTTTACATTTATTATAGCGCAATACTTTCGTAGAAGCAATTATCATATTTGTTCTGGAAGCGAATGACGGGGATGACTAATCACCAAAGCATAGCCCATGGCGATGATGATGGGGAGAGGATATCCATGCATGCGAGATTAACACGAGCATTAAAGGGGATGCATCAGAAGGTTTTCCGATGGAGCCCTCTCCGATGCTCAAGTCAGAACTCTCTCTTTTTTCGGAGAACAACGAGGAATCAAAAGTGCTCTAAGTCTTGAAAGCTTAACCCCTTTACTTGGGTCCCAAGGCATCTTATATACCTGATGTCTTTATCACACGTGTCCCCACGTTCTCCTCCATGTTCCTTAATCATCGGTTACTTGATAGATATTCTCTTTTGGTAACGACCACTGCGATTATTAAGACCTTAATTACCGTGCATTGCGAACAATAATTATCTGATAACTTTCCTGTTCTGGAAAGAGGAATGGGTACTTAAAGTCTGACTTTTTAATCCCTTCGTTGTTCTTTGGGCTCCACTCTCCTGAGTCAGTCTCGGAGTATCATCTCCCGAGCTGACCTCGGGGCCTTCGTTCACTCTCCCGAGATAGTCTCGAGAGCCCGATTCCTAGTCTGACATCGGGGCCTTTCTTCCATTCTCCCGAGATAGTCTCGGGAGCCCGATTCTTGGTCAGACCTCGGGGCACTGGTTCGGCGAGCCCTGCCATGTAGCTTCCCCATGCCACGTGTCCACCCCGGGATGCTCATCCCTATCACAAGTCCCCCCTTTCAAGTCTAATAAAAGGAAGTGTAGCTGATTGATTAGGCTGGTGGCACGATGAGAGGAAGCGAAGTATCTGCGGGGCCCATATTACCCTTCCTTCTCTCTTGATGACTTATCGGGTCTTAGGAATCAAAACATTTGTCCCTTGTCCCAAGGCGGACCTTTGAGTTAATTCAAGAGTTCTTGCGAGTTTTAAGGTCCGGTAATGATAACTGTCCATCACCCATTAAGAGCGCATGGGATATCTTAATGACGAGAGAGCGTTCCAGCGAATAGAATACTGCCATGTGGCAGGGTCTTTTCTACGTGATCTCCCTTTGATACACTTAATAGGGTCATACCAACTGACGACCATAATGAATGACGACGCCTCGAGATTTGGAGTTATCACCGTCCACGTGTCGTGCCTCTATTCTTCGCACGAGAGCGACTCCTTCCCTATAAAATGGGAAGGCGAAAGCGGCCTTCCCTCTTCTTGCACCGCCGACTATCAAAGATTGCGCATCCCGTTTCTACCTACTAGAGTTTTCTTTCGCTAGGGCTTCTTCTTCACGCGTAAGTCCCGTTCACCTTCTATCTTCTTCTCCTTCTTTCATCCGAAGTCATGGGCAGAGAAATCATAAGAGGAAAGGGCTTATCGTCCGGAGTGGTACGAAGCCACTTCGTCTAACGTTAAGTCTGCCACCCTGAGAGCCGTCTGCGAGTCCTACGACATTCCAACGGAGTTGGAGGTTAAGGTTCCTAATATCGACCAGTCCCCCGTAGAACCCCCCATTAGGGTTTTACACTTTTTTCTTATGACAGGTGGAGTTCGGCCTACGTCTTCCAGTCCCTCCCTTCTTCATGACCATCTCCAAATATTTCCATGTGCCCTTGCATCAGATGACCCCAAACGCATTCGCCCAGATGGGCGAGACACTCATCCTTTTCAAATTGTTTAATATACCCTTGACCCCCCGTTCTTTCCACTACTTTTTCCTTCCGAACTTAGGGTCTAGGGGAGCCTTCAACTTCACTGCCCATCTGAGCTACAAGTTCATTAGTAGCCTCCTTTTCTCCCATAAGGGTTGGAAGGAACGCTTCTTCTTTATTCAACTTGCTGAGCTCCCATTCTGTCCAGCATGTTGGCATGAAGATTTACCTTTTCCTCCAGACCTGGTTAATTTTCAACGAGATCCGAGGTATCAGCGAGCCAGAAACATTTTGTCCGAGATGGAGTTCCATGGACCCAACCTGGTTTTATGCGAAGAGCTCCTGTATCGGGCTGGGATCAACCCCAAAGTCACGTCCCATCTTAGCCCCGACCTCCATAAGTGCATTGTTTTATTAAGTGCTTATCTATGTTAACTGACATTCTGTTGTTTATGTTGCAGAGAACATTATGCTCTCCTAGGCCATGAGCAAGCTTCTCAAGTGGGAGCTTGCAAATGAACAGGCTCTGACCCCTCCTCCAACTTCCCTACCTTCCGCAGCCGAGCCCTCCGAGGGCTCCGAACATACCCAAGGTGAGGCACTGACCACCACACAGCTACCCAGTGTTCAGGAAACCCCCTCCCTCCTGTTCTTGCTGCGGCAGGGGGTGGTGACGAGGAACCATCGGCTCAGGCTTTGATGTTGGCGGCAGAGCCAACTGGGAAAGCAGGTCCACCACCTATCAGCCGACCATGCCTCATCCTGCCCCGCTGAGGAGGAAGAGGAGGAGGAGAACGAGCCACAAGCCCCCCGTCGGAAACCTGCGGCCCCTCCGGCTCCTCCAAGGAAAATGACCCGCTCAGCCAGGGTTACTAAGGAGGAGGAGGATTCTATTCCTCTCTCCAAGCGCCACCGGAGGGCGGCACCGATTACCGTGAAGCCGGAGGGTGAGGTCGAGTTCCCTCCCAGAGCCCCTGAGGCCTCCAGCAACCCCAAGGGCAAGAGGGCGAGACCAGGCGAGCTCTCCAACACCAATGATGGCGCGCCCGACCCCTCCAGCATACCTGGCTCCCCACCGTGTCTCCTACCTCTCACTTCTCGCAGCTCTGGGGCTATCTCCGGAATACCTTCCCCATGGAGTCGGCAAGCTATGCGGGGGCGAACCGAAGAGCATATTACATCCCTCAGCGGGATGCCTTCAGCTAGGGTAATCACCATCTTGTACGAGCTGCTACTAAAGGTAAGCTTATCGGTATAGTTATTTTATTTTATTTTTTCTTTTTGACTCTTATTTTTTTTTATGTCAGGTTAGTTTCGAATGTCTTCTCTTGAGCCGGCGAATATTTACCGAGCAAAAAAGAGAATCTCTACGTCAACAGATGACAGAATTGAAGACAAAGATCCTCCGAACTGGTGATATAACGTTATCACTGATTTTCTCACAATGTCTACAAATATCAGATTAAAAAAAAAAGAGTCGAGATCATCTAACGTATATGTCTACGCATCGGTAATGCATGCGGTCGGTCGCACCACAACGCGCATCCACGTCATCAATTCCCGCGTTATGCATGCATCCACGCTATTAAGCTGCATGGAGTTACGTACGTCGGTGCATGCTTGAGATATCTCACAAACCCACTTTTCTCCCTTTTTATTTTATTTTATTTTATTTTTTATTTATGACATTAGGTAACTTTTTATCTAGATTGGATCTGCGGTATGTTAACGTCGCTTTTCACTGTGTACCCATGGCGACGTCTCATTACCTTGTCAAACATTTCGCATATGTATAACATATGAATTAATATGAAGATTTTTCATGTTTGGAGAATTGGCGTGATTAATTCTCGAAGCTCAAAACCATCGTTTTCCAATATTAACCACTAATCCATCCGAAGGAATTAACTAAGCGAGGCTTTGGCAACAAGTAGACCTCAACGCCCAGTCTTTTCTTAATTAATTAATTACTCTTGGTTCATAACAATTAACCCCTTTATCGGCAAACCTATGCGTGCATATCTTAATTTTAACTAATTGATTGTCAATCCTCTTAATTACTTTGTTTTTTTAATGGAAAATCTGACCTTATATTTTAATTTCTTATTTGACACAAAAAAGAATCAAACTGGCTAATTAATGAGCGCTTCATGATCGTTCTAGACATGATTAGGAAATTTTAATCCCGGTTAAGATTATAAATTAATTTTAATTAGGCAGAAAGGTTGATTAATGTAATTAATACACACGTCAGACACGCGTGAAGGAGGAGGAGGAGGCAGTACTGGATGGGGCTTCCGGCAGAAGCCGCGCCACCGCTACCGGTTTTCCCGGCGATCCGAAGCCGGTGGTCCCCGCCGGAAAGCGTGTCTTTTTGGGAGATGGCGTGGCCGTCTTCCTCGAGAAAAGCGTGAACGAAATTTAAGCCGAGCTGAGCATGCTGGGTTGGCTCGCTAATCATTATCCTTATTATGAACTGGACACCATAACCATAGATACCTCCTAAAAAGTTTAAAAGTGAGCAGTTTTTGTATCACCAACTTAAAGTTTATTAACTACATATTAAATACTAATTATTCATTCTTTGGCGTTTGCCACTCTTTAGTTAACACGACAAGAGTTAAGCATTGATATGCCTTTAATTGCTAACGCACAAATTCGATCTACGTTCGCAAAGACTAGCTGACCCACTGATTGATTCTCTTATGGGTCTGGTTTTTAAAACAGCTAGCGCTGCCATATGTCCAAGTTTTACGAGTCCTTTTTATGCCCTGAACAAAGATTTGCCATAATTTGCTCAACTACAAATATGAATGGACAATCCATTAATTATATCCCCCTTCATCGTTCAATCATTAATGACACTTTCATCTCATTATCCATCAAGATCAAAATAACAACATTCTGCATGCAGCTTTCTTGCATGCAGCCTCAAGAGAGAAAGAGACAGAGATAGAGATCAGAAAACCAGGGCTGTTTTTTAGAATACTTTATTCCCTCCAAGAAAAGACGACTAGCTAATTAATAAACACGGTAGATTCTGTTCCTGATAAGAATCGTAGGATTAACCCATAATTCTGGCAATTATGTTTGCAGCAACGGCGAGGCTTGTAGCTGAAGTGACTTCAATGGCACGGACCTTTGCCTTGGAGGAGACCTCTTCTTGTCCCTCTATATAAGGCGCCACCTCTCCTCTATGTTCTTTTTTCTTAACTGATCCACCTCGGCCTCACAGCGCAATTTGCGCTAGCTCTTATTATTTCCTCCTCCAACTCTTCTTCTTGATTGTTATTTTCTCTCTTGCAATAATTTGGAGGTAGATTTAGTGGCATGGAAGAAGATTGCATGGAGCTGCCTACGGGTTTCAGGTTTCACCCCACGGACGAGGAGATCATCAGCTACTACCTCACGCCGAAGGTCGTCGACCAAACCTTCTCTGCGAGGGCCATAGGAGAGGTTGACCTCAACAAGTGTGAGCCATGGGATCTCCCACGTAATTACTCAATTGCCTCATCTCATCTCTTTCCATTACAGATATATGTATATAATTTTGGGCTGAATATGTATATGTTTTTGCACTGTAGACAAGGCAAAAATGGGGGAGAAGGAATGGTACTTCTTTTGCCAGAGAGATAGGAAGTACCCTACAGGGATGAGAACCAACAGAGCCACAGAGGCTGGCTACTGGAAAGCTACAGGCAAGGACAAGGAGATCTACAGGGGCAGAGGAGTCCTTGTGGGCATGAAGAAGACCCTTGTCTTCTACCGAGGAAGGGCGCCTAGAGGCCAGAAGAGTAACTGGGTCATGCATGAGTTCAGACAGGAAAGCAAATCCCCATTCTCTAACAATTTCTCAAGATCCGCATCAAAGGCACTACTGCTGATTCTACTACTTTTCTTTTCCCAACTAATCATATATTTTTCTGAAACAATCTCAGAAATCTTGACTTTTGATGATTGCAGGAAGAATGGGTTGTGTGCAGGGTCTTCCAGAAGAACACAGGAGCGAAGAGACCAACAGAGTTGGTTTCAGATGCTTTCTTATTTGACTCCTCCACTTTGCCTTCTCTCATGGATATCCCTTCCAATTACCCAATCTTGTCCATGGAAGATCTGCCATTTCTGAGCCCAAATCCACCTGAAGCTAATGGTGTCTTCAACTACTTGAACCACCAGGATTCCTCTTTGCTGAAAACGGTGGCCTCAAATAACAACCACCTTGATGCATCCATCAGGAGACGTTGCAAGATGGAGCAGAGCTCGAACCAGTCCATGTCAGTGGGCGGCTGCTGCCCCTCGCAGGACACCGGCCGGAGCACCGACCTCAATGCCGCTGCCGATATATCATCGTCCTCGAGGAACTACAGTTGCTTCCTTGTCGATCCTTCTTCCTCCGGAGCGGCCTTGGATTGGGATGACACGTGGAACTACTGATGAAGGAGAGGTTGTTAGTTGATTATAAGCACTTGATTAGTATAGAACAGGCTCCAGGGCCTTTTGGTTTTGGTGTTCATATACGTGTATACTCTTGCTAGCTGTATATAATTAAATCTTTGTTTTGTGTACTAAGTTATATATAGATTTGTTGCAAGGAATTTAATATAACTAAGAAGATATGAGCAATTCATTAAGTAATCATGGATAAATGTTGATTGTTTTTCATTGATAATGTACCAATCATTTTTAATGGTTCAATTGGATTTTGTGCATGGTTAATTGTTGCTTCAATTACTATATATGCATGAATAAACAATTTTTGCACTCTCCGAATCATTCAATTACTGTATATCCATTCATTTCTCCTTTTAAAATTGCATACTAATCTCCAAAAACTGAAAGAAAGATGGCAAATGTCATTCTTAATTCTATATTCATTCTGTTAGCGGTCCTGTGACCTTTTTTAATCTTCGCGGTATTTGACTTAGTCGATTTTACTCGACCGTCGGAACTTTCGGGAGGTTGCTGCCGGGAGGTAGCAAACTGAATTTGTTTACGTCGAGGCTAGTGTTGGACACTATCTCCGTAAAACGATATTGCTCCGCTACGGTGCTCACGGATAGCAGCAATTCGTTCCCAAGATACAACGACGTCGTCTCGGAATAGTAGCACTTCAAATTTCGAGACCGGCGAACCTTTCCGTAGGATTTTCGGACTCTCGATGCAGAAGAAGAGCTCTCTAATGCTTAGATGCTTGAATGCTTCGAATGATTGAATGAATGAATATTTCCAAAGGAGGGATCCTTTATATAGTAGGTGAAGAGGCAAGTGACCCTTGGCGAGGACTGATCCGAACCATCAGTTCATAACCCTTTAAAGGGTTCTGATCTCAGCCATTAGATCTAAAGAGTTATAACTCTTCAGATGGCTTTTAATCTGGTTCGTTAGATCTGAAGAGATTTTAATCTCGTCCCTTGATCTGAAGAGTTATAACTCTTCAGATCCATCTTGATCTCGGCCGTCAGATTAGAACATTTAATCCGACGCCTCAAATCCATTCTCCCTCTTCACATTCAGATCTTTGATCTGACGCTCCAGATCGCACCTTCTTGCGATCTGTCCAGATCTTTGATCCGACGGCCACCATTGAGCGTATCTTGAACAATTAATTTCTCATTCACCCTTATTCGGTTTTGAGCAAATAAATAGTCCAGATTTATCTACGCAAAACGTAGATTTCGATTTTGAAGTCAAACTTGACTTTCAACGATCGATGACATCAAAGTCATATCCAACAATCCCCCACATGAATGGAAATTAATGCATGTATTGCATGTATGCATGCTGACACTTTACAAGCAGAGTCCAATCGATAAGTCAAAGCATCGGGAGAGGTAGCTTGTGGCTTTGAACCTTCCGTAGTGGAATGCTATCGAGTATACTAGGCTGCGCAGTGAACGTGATGTCTTGAACTGCTCAGCTGTTGGTGTATACTAAGACAATAACACCCACACAGAGACTTATCTCCCCTACTTTTGGTTCTCATGGTTGGTTCCGTTTCGGCCATGGACACCTTCTTGGATTCATGAGTGTTTCATTGAAGCGGCCTGTCTTCACACTCACATAGGTGACACTTCTATCTAGAGTATCCTACCATACTCTACCTTATAAAGGTATAGAAGTCATTAAAAGCATATGCTTAACCTCACTACATGTGATAGGACAGCACCAATTCATCCTAGGTTTGGGATAGAGATAACACATCTCTTATGCTGTTACACAACTTCTGTAACTTCGTTGTCCCATTGAACCAAGATCTTGGGATCTCCAGTCAACAAGGTTGGGTTACCGCTACAGCCGTTTTTAGTTGTAGATTTTTAATCCCATTCCTCTTGATGAGCAGTATACTTGATCTCGATTTAGCCCCTTCGTAAGGGGATCTGCCAAATTATCTTTAGATTTGACATAATCGATTGCAATCACTCCATTCGAGATCAACTACCTAATGGTATTATGTCGATGGCGTATATGTCGTGACTTACCATTGTACATTCTACTCTGTGCCCTTCCAATCGCCGATTGACTATCACAGTGGATAAGTACGGCGGGCACAGGTTTCATCCAGCTCGGAATATCTTCCAAGAAGTTCCGCAACCATTCAGCTTCTTCAGCTGCTTTATCAAGTGCTATAAACTCGGATTCCATAGTAGACCGAGCAATGCACGTCTGCTTAGTGGATTTCCAAGACACCGCTCCCCCACCGATCGTGAATACATATCCACTAGTGGATTTGGAGTCGTTTGTATCCGATATCCAATTAGCATCACAATATCCCTCTAAGACAGCGGGATACTTTCCATAATGTAATCCGTAGTTCATAGTATATTTCAAATATCTAAGAACTCGCATTAATACTTTCCAATGAGTGTCGTTTGGATTACTCGTGAAACGACTCAATTTGTTGACCACACAGGCAATATCCGGGCGAGTGCAGTTTGTGAGATACATCAAACTGCCTATTATCCGAGAATATTCCAATTGTGATATGGGCTCACCATGGTTTTTTGCTAAGTGTTGACTTAGATCCATCGGCGTTTTGACAGTAGAGAGGTCGTATGCATTGAACCTTTTCAATATTGACTCTACATAATGGGATTGTTTTAAAACTATCCCATCGGATGTCTTGAGAATTTTAATTCCCAATATGACATCTGCTAGACCCATATCTTTCATGTCGAAATTCTTGGTCAACATTTTCTTAGTATTCATGATTATATCATGATTACTTCCCATTATAAGCATATCGTCTACGTATAGACAGACGATTACATAGCTTTCAGGTGTGCTTTTGACATAAATGCATTTGTCACATTCATTTATTTTGAATTCGTTTGACAGCATTATTTTGTCAAATTTTTCGTGCCACTGTCTGGGCGCTTGTTTAAGTCTGTACAACGACTTAACAAGTCGACACACCTTGTCCTCTTTTCCCGGAGCTACGAACCCCTCGGGTTGCTCCATGTAGATTTCTTCTTCCAATTCACCATTTAAGAATGCAGTCTTAACATCCATTTGGTGTATTTCAAGGTCATACAGTGCTGCTATAGCTATCAACACTCATATGGACGTAATCCTTGTCACCGGTGAGTAGGTATCGAAGTAATCTAAGCCTTCCTTTTGCTTGTACCCTTTGGCTACAAGTCTGATCTTATACTTGTCAACCGATCCATCAGCTTTATACTTGCGTTTTAGTATCCACTTACAACCTAATGGTTTAGTACCAGAAGGAAGGTCTACTAATTCCCAAGTATGGTTATTCATGATGGACTCGATTTCACTATTGACTGCTTCTTTCCACAATGGGGCATCGGGACCAGAGAGAGCTTCACTTAATGTTCTTGGCTCCATTTCCGACATAAAAGTCATGAAATCCGGCCCGAACGATTTCATCTTGTTTGCTTTAGCTGAAAAGCTGTAACACCCTAATTTCATATCTATATTTAATGAATTTCCATAGTTTATTCCCACACTAGTATTATACCCTTTTTCATCCACGTGGCAAAGACACGTGATATGTGTTTTTCCAAACATGCCTTATCTCGTTTGTTTGAGCTCAAGTGCTCTAATAGTTTTTCCAAACATACCATAACTTTATGCTTCATAGCTTGCATTTTATGAATTCTAATAGTTAATTCCTACCCTAATTTCATTTGAAGATTTTCATCATGGCAAAGCCGGCCACATGATACATGTTGTCGTAGATATACCTTATCTCGTTCGCTTTAACTAAATGCTTTAACACACTAATTTCATGTCTTATCCCTTACAATAAATGGATTCTAGCAGTTTATTCTCACTCTAATTTCATTAAGTGTCCAATGACTTTGTAAGGTCATGTGATATGTGTTACAATGAACATGCTTTATCTCCTTCACTTTAAATGAAATGCTTTAGCACCCTAATTTAATGCTTTAACAGCCACTTGTTAAGCCCATTTTGTTGCCCGACTTGACCACCCATAACTTAATTTGTCCTCTCAGCTTGATTGGCTTGTTTGACTTGTCTTGTTATCTCAATTCAATCGACTTATCTAACTTGACCTATTCATTTGCCCCAAATGAGCTCATCCCATAAATCTAACTCTCATATCAGGCCTAATATGATCCTGATCTTTAGAAGTAAATTAAGACCACACTATAAGAAAAATGCTCATTAACCACAGACGTTCACCGTTGTCGAAGGCGAAAATCACTGTTGTTAAAGGTCATGTTGTTAAAAGGGATGGTCTACATCAACAGTTACAAACCGTTGTCGTTTATAGTAAATAACAACAGTGTAGCAATGGTTTTTCACCGTTATATTATAATGTGATCAACATCAGGTTAACAATAGTATTAAACCGTTGTTTGTGTGTGATTTAAATAATAGTTTGACAACAAATAAAAATCGTTGTCTTTTGGTTGAGGCAGCCAACAATTTGCAACAAATGCCATTTAAAAAATAAATTATTTAAATAATTAAACAATATTGAGCAAACACACTTCAAACTATCATACATCAAAATATCATCAAATATCATACATCATACTATCCAAATATCATACATCAAGATATCCCCAGTATTTGTGCAAACTGTGATAACATCATCAAAATATCATAAAGAAAAAGGGAATTCATCAATGAGACGAAAAGAAGAGACTCTAATCTTGTGCATACTTCCACTTTAGTTCCTTCTCCGCTTTGGCAGTGCTGGCATAAAGGGTTTCAGCATCGCCAGGCCGCCTCACAGTCAGGATCAGAGGAATTTTCTGAAATAATATTGTGTCAGAGACCAATAAGAAAGACCAATGAACAACAGGAATTTTGCAAATTTCTATCTCGACAAAAAGCTTAAGTTTTTCCCTTTATATTTCTCAGCAATTTCATACAAGTTAGACTTGAAAGCATCAAAGTTTTCACTGGCGAAGTCGAGAAAAAGCAAAACCTATTGATAGCAAGATACAAAATTAAGATAGATCCACCACAGAAAAATAAAGGCTTCCGTTAAAATATGAAATGTAAAATACAAGAGAAAATACAAAAGTATAATCAGAAAGAAAAATGTTATAAATTAAAATGATACAGTTAAATAGTTAAAAAGAAGATTGAAGCATGTCGTTTCAGCTAAATTACACTGTAAATTAGAGAAATGCCATCTAGAACGTATCACAAAATTGAACAAAAGACAAGAAATATAATCATAAATATATAATTACCAAAAAATTTTACCTTAGCTAGAACAATTGATGGATCATTTTTACTCAATATTGATGCAGCCTTCTCATACTACAAATAAGAGATAATAAAGTATTAAGGAGTTTGCCATTGTGCTACAGAAAATTTTACCTCAGGAGCAAGCCGCTTGCAGTGTCCACACCTATCAAGGAAAACATAAAATATCATTCAACAACTGGGTAATGGTAAAGCTAATGCATGAAGCATTATCTGTCACTGAAGATGATGGCATAAAATATCATTCAACAACTGGGCTGGCTATACTCTCAAGGAGGTGTTTGCTTGCCATCATTTTATTGCACAATTCACCCGAGCTTTGCGGCCACATCTAATCGTAGTCACTGAGAGAGACGCAGAAGAAGATGGCGCGCACATCCTTGAAATTACACGAATCAACTGATACCTGGAATAGAGAGTTTGAATCTCATTCAAGGAGCACCCAAACCCAGTTCATGCAAACAAATGCAAGTGATCATAACTTACTTTATTTAGGGATGCGAGCAATCAAACTTCACGGCATATGGCTTGTCTAAAGAAAACTCGATGAAAGCAAGCCCATTGCACTGGGTAATTCCTTCAGAATACAGAATGTCTTTCTCTGTAGGTTCATAGTCATTGCTAGATATTTCCACAACCTGCACAAGCAGCCAAAGTTCTAAAGTAAATATGGTTTGAATTGCAGTTGAATGCTCAATGAAGAAACAAGCTGAAAGCATTCAATATTTCCATGAAAACAGAGAATGAGGATAAGGTTTGGGCATAATCCCCTTTCCAATGATAAGGGCAGAGATAGTACCAAGTATCTGCAGGACTGCTAATGTTCAGGTACACCAGATGCGCGAGTAATTTGGCATTGATAATTGGCAATCATTAACTATTTACAAATATGACTTGATCATGACAACCCTATGACAATAAACAAATAACACTCTTGGAAGTCATTAAATTTGATCGATCATGCTTCATTCAATTTCACCCCTTTTGCCACCCCACAAATGCAAACCTCAAGAATTTCTATAATTAACAAACTAGCAAGTGTATGGCACCAATTGCATGTGTTCCTACAAAAAAGAGAAAATCAACTAGACATTACAAATGAAATTCACTGATAAATAACTATCGACATGAAGCATCGAAAAATCATTTATGTCCCTGTAAGTGTAAATACTTCTATCAAAATCTTTACATGTGTGCTTAAAATAACCTAAATAAGGGAATACCTGTTCTTCCGTTATCTGCAAGAACCCTATAGTGTAATAAATGATCAGTTCCTTCAAATTCCCACCAATAACCTTCAAATTTCAAACAAGTACCAGTTTAGGATGAACAAAAAATTCAGAAAATCATTAGATATTAAAATATGATGGTAGAGTGTGAACATATACCTTTGCCAATCTAGAATTCCCCACCAAAGTTATTAAGAATTCGAATAACTAACATCAATTAAAAAAATCATAAGATGATGCATCAAGAAATAAATACA
This sequence comes from Boesenbergia rotunda, assembly GCA_024364735.1. NCBI lineage: Eukaryota > Viridiplantae > Streptophyta > Magnoliopsida > Zingiberales > Zingiberaceae > Boesenbergia > Boesenbergia rotunda. Next base: position 357,980 of record JAGFNQ010003568.1, read on the forward strand.
AACTAGATTTTGCATTGGATGAAAATACTGGAAGAAGACAAAAACTAAATTCTTGCCTTAGATTAAAATGTTGGAACAAAGTGAGTCCCATTCAGGTAGAAAAATGCTAATTGAGTCCCATTCAGTCTTACTAATGGTTTGTGGGTTGTTCCAACATTTTGCCTTATTAATTCTTGCCTTAGTTTGTGGTTTGTTCCAACATTATTAACAAACTAGAAAAGTGCTTAATATAAAAAAGCATGTGATTTAATAGGCATTTGTGGTGATTAGGTAGAAAGGTACCATCTCAGTGTTAAGCTAGGCTTGATACTGCACATGGTCGACAAGGATCAGGCAATGCTACCAGGCATTTGTCGTGATTAGGTAGAAAGGTACCATCTCAGTGTTGCCCTATTTGATCTGAAGAACATAAAATTGTTTTTACTAACTACTGTCACACATAGAAAAAAAGGTGGAGATCAAATTCCTTCTGAGAAAAGACAAACTTGATTGGTTGATGCACAGAGGAAAATCTATGCTCGCGACTTTTAGTTTTGAAGTATATATAAGAATAGCAGGCATCAAACTTCTAGACAAGAATATATGCTATAAGTTGGAAACTTTAAGACGCCAAAATCAACATATAAAAAAAATGCTGAAGAAATAAGGGCATCAACAAAGCAGATCGTAAAAGGAGGCACTCACCGATGCCATTCCGGCAGGAGAAGTGCTTCCCGTTGGATTCCAGCACAGGATCCGAGAAGTCAGAAGGGAGAGCTTCCCCTCGGAAGCTCTAACCCACGGGTGAAGAGGGGAAGCTATCGCCGTCTTCGCTCGAGACGTGGTGGACGGGGACGTTGTGGAGTCCAAAAGCACCATCGGAGGGCGCATCGTCGAGGTCATCGAGACCGACGTCCTCGGAGGGGGAGAACACGGACGAGAAGGTGTCGAAACGCTGCGACGGTAGTCAGGGGTCGTAGCCTAGGTAACTGTCGTCGTCACCGTCGAAACCTCCTCATCGTCGCCGCTGGTGAAGGCATCGTCGAAGGAAGAAGACATCACCTTCCCCTCCCCCCCTCTCTCTCTCTCTCACCCCCGAAACCCTCGCCCCTTTTCTTTTTGGCAACCGGCGAAGCAAACATAAGGCGGGCGTTTTCGTTTTCGCGATCACTCGCTGTTGTGTATTACCACGTAAGCAACACCAATAGACAACGGTTATTTAAAAACTGTTGTCGTAACCAACCCAATAGACAATGGTTTTTAAAAAACCATTGTCTTTGACATACATAAGACAACGGTTTTTTAACAACCGTTGTCTTTTTCCGCAAAAATTTTTTCAACATCAATAGTTTTGGAAAAAACCGTTGTTAAATAAAAAAAGACAACGGGTTTTTAAAAAATCGTTGTCTATTGGGTGTTGTTGAATCCAAAAATTCTTGTAGTGCCAAGTTGGATCTGATCTCCCTACACTATGTTTATAGTGTTTCTTGATCAAAATCAAGATTTAACGTCATATCTAATTCCTCTCACTCAATTCTACCAGATGGGTAGACGTTTACAGAAATTCAAATAGCCTATATTTATTAGTGAGTTTTGGTTAAAATCCACTGATTAATTTAGAAAGCTCAGATTACATTCATTTCAGGTCCTGTGGATTTCTAAAGTAGAAAAAAGTTCAAAGGTGCCCTCCATTATTTATTTCAAGCCCCCAGAGATGCTCCAGTATTATGTTAACTTTTAGCTAGAACGCTTGAGCCTAATCTCCTGGAGACCAATACCACGTTGGGCTTGATTTGAGAGCAGATCAGGACTAAGTTGGACTTGATCTCCTCACACTAGGCCCAATTTGATCTTGGTTTGCTCTTAGATCAGACCCCAACCGTGGACTTGGTAGATCATATAGGATTGTAGAGAGTGATAGAGTGAGAGGGTGAATATCACTTCGAAAAACATTTCAGATTTAAACAAGTTACACAGCGGAATAAAAAAAAACACAAGAGAATAAATGCTAACACAAGTTGGTTTTACTTGGTTCGGAGTCTTGTGATGACTCTTACACTAAGGCCCATGGTCCTTGACCGTTTACTTTGGGCAATCACTATTGTTGAAGAAAAAAACTCTTCAAAACTTAATTAAAACAGGACCATATACACAACTTATATAGCTTGCAAAAAATAAAACCCTAATGGCACAAGATAGAAAAAGACCTAACTACCTCTACAACTCTCAACACTCCCCCTCAAGTTGAACATATATATCAAACATGTTTAACTTGCTAAGGGTAGAATTAAACACGGCTTGGGGTATAGTTTTTGTGAACATATCAGCAAGTTGGTCCTCAGATTTGACATAGGGCAAACATAGCTCTCCAGAATCAAGTCTCTCCCGAATAAAGTGGCGATCAATCTCGATGTGTCTGGTTCAGTCATGTTGAACTGGATTATTTGCGATATTGATTGCAGCTTTATTGTCGCAATACAGTCTGAGAGGTAATTCAGCCTTTAACCCGATGTCTTCCAATAAAAAACTCAACCATAACATTTCTGCAAGACCATGTGTCATGGCTCGATATTCTGCCTCTGCACTGGACCGTGCACAAACACTCTGTTTCTTACTTCTCCAAGTTACCAAATTTCCTCCTAAAAAGGTGCAATAGCCAGAAGTGGATCTTCTATCATCTCTAGAACCAACCCAATCAGCATCAGAATAACATTCCACCTTCAGATTACCACCTCCCTTAAATATCAAGCCTTTTCCCGGACATGACTTTAAGTACCTCAAAATTCTGTCAACAGCCTTCATGTGGATAGTTTTAGGAGCATGCATATACTGGCTCACTACACTAACAGCGTAGGTAATGTCAGGCCTAGTCATAGACAAATAGAGTAATTTTCCAACCAACCTTTGATACGTTCCCTTTTCTAGATTTGTAAGATCTTCCCCATTAGAACTAGTAAGGTCATGATTTACTTCTATAGGTGTCGATGCTGGCCGACAACCCAACTTCCCTGTCTCCTTGAGCAAATCCAACACATATTTTCTCTGACATATATAGATTCCCTCCTGAGATCGAGCAACTTCAATACCAAGGAAGTACCTCAATAATCCAAGGTCTTTAATTTCAAACTCTGATATTAACTTGGACTTAAGAGCCTGGATTTCATCCTCATCATCACCTGTGATTATCATATCATCAACGTAAACCAAAAGAATGGTAGTTTTGTCCTCTTTCTTTTTCACAAAGAGTGTATGATCAGCATTCCCTTGTTTAAAGCCAAACAATGTCATGGCTTTGCAGAACCTATCAAACCATGCTCTGGGTGATTGTTTAAGTCCATACAAAGCTTTTATCAGCCTGCAAACCTTTCCTTTTGTTTCGATTCCAGGAGGTGGTAACATGTAGACTTCTTCGTGAAGGTTGCCATTCAAAAAGGCATTTTTCACATCTAGTTGAAATAGCGGCCAACCATATTGAGAGGCAAGAGAAAGAATCACCCTGACTGATTTGAGTTTTGCAACTGGAGCAAAGGTTTCCAAGTAATCCACCCCATATGTTTGAGTGAATCCCTTGGCAACAAGTCTGGCTTTATATCTGACCACCTCACCCTCTGAGTTATACTTGATAGTATAGACCCATTTAGAACCAACCAAGTTCTTCCACTTTGGGGGATCTACTAATTCCCAAGTACCATTCTTATTAAGAGCCTCTACTTCTTCATTTATTGCTTCCAACCACCTTGAGTCCTTTACAGCTTCATCATAAGAAGAAGGTATGACATGATTTGATAGTTGTAAAACAAAAGCATGATATGAAGAAGACAAACGAGAATAAGAAACATGGTTAGAGATAGGATGTTGAGTACATGACCTGACCCCCTTTCTAACAGCAATTGAAAGGTCTAACTCATTCAGATTTAGGGGTGCGATTGGTTCAACAGGATCAGGAGTCAGAGCATCCGATTCAGCTGGCCGATTCGTAGTAGGTCCTTGCTTATGTCTTCGTCGCTTGTAAGTAATAATTTCTTGTGAAGTCTGCGAGCCCAGTAACGGAGCATCATCTTTTTTATTTTCCATGACATCCAGTGAAATATGAGCAGGAACAACTTGAGGTACAAGAGAAGAGGTAAGATTCTCAGAGGTAAGATTCTCCCCCTGAGGGCGAGTCTGAGAAAAATAATAGGACTCGGACTCAAAAAAGGTAACATCTTTCACGACATATCATGTCCTAGTAATAGGATCAAAGCACTTGTAGCCTTTCTGGCAAGTGGAATACCCTAGAAATACTCCCCGTATAGCACGAGAATCAAGCTTAGAGGTCTTGGGACCAAGAACATGAATAAAACAAAGGGAGCCAAATACCCGAGGTGTAAGGGAGAACAACGTAGTGTCAGGACGAAGAATAGTGAGAGGACACCGATACCCAAGACCTTTTGATGGTAGACGATTAATGATATAAGCAGCTGCAAGGACAGCATCAGCCCAGAAATATTTGGGTAATTAGCGTTGAAATAATAATGCACGGGCTGTTTCAAGGATATGACGATTTTTCCTTTCAGCCACCCCATTTTGTTGAGGTGTGTAGGGACAAGATGACTCGTGAAGAATTCCTAAATCCTTTAGAAAAGTATTCAGAGACTGTGCAAAGTACTCCCGTGCATTATCAGATCGAAAAGTTTTAACTTTTGTGTGGAATTGAGTTTCGACCATTTTGCAGTAATGTTGAATGAGTCGAGGAACCTCATCTCTGCCTTTCATCAGATAAAGCCATGTATAGTGGGTGTAATCATCAATAAAAGAGAGAAAGTATCGGTAGCCATCTAAAGAAGGCACAGGAGAAGGACCCCATACATCTGAATGAACAAGGTCAAACGGAGATGAGCTTTTATTCACGGACTCAGAAAAATGAGTTCTACAATGTTTGGATAACTGACAAACTTCACATTGAAGAGACTCAAAAGAAATAGACGAGAAGAGACTAGGAAATATGACCTTTAATGACCGAAAAGACAAATGTCCCAAACGAGAATGCTATAACAAAATCTCTTGATGCTTATTTTCTGAACACTGGGTTGTAGACTTCAGAGCAGATGTTGTTCCAAGATGATAGTAATAAAGACCTCCTACTTCACGGCCAGTCCCAATCGTTTGCTTGGTCTCGAGATCCTGAAAGACACAATGATCAGGGAAAAAAGTTACTGAGCAGTGGAGTTGTTTAGTAATACTACTAACAGAAAGTAAATTAAGAGAAATGGAAGGGACATGAAGAGCAGAGGATAGGATAAAGTGGTCTGCCAGTTGTATGGAACCTTTTCCAGCAACGGTAGCTTTGGTGCCATTAGCAATGGTCACTTTATCCTGCCCAGAAGACAAAGAGTAGGAAATGAAGGAATTAGCAAGATTTGTCATATGATCTGTAGCTCCTGAGTCAATAACCCAGGGGCTATAAGATCTTGACCCATCAATACTTAACTCCAGGCCACGAATACCTGTGTGCGCTTGAGACGAATTAGCAGAGGATGAAGTCTGAAGCCGCGTTAAAAGGAGCTGAAGTTTGGCAATATCAGTAGATGACAACTCAATATTAGAAGGTACCGAGGAATCAGTAGTCTCCCCATCCACTAATTTCTGGGCAGCAAGGTTCCCACGACTAGGAGCTTTCTTGTCATTGTATTTGAATTTTTCAAGTTTTTTTTCTCGATATTTCTCCCAACAAAAATCTGAATCCTCTTGCAGTGCTGACAAAATTTTCCACCTTTTCCTTTTATTCCCCCAGACTTGAGCTTGTTAGAAGAACCGACAAAAGCAGATGTCTCCCCAATTGGAGTGCTTGCTGCAGAGATATTACCTTTGTTATTCATGATCCTTCTCCTGCCTTCCTCACTTAGAATTTTGTAGTAGACTTGTTCTAGAGAAGGGGTAGGATCAAGACTAAGAATTTGTCCTTTTAAACTTTCAAACTCTGCATGAAGCCCATCAAGAAACTTAATGATTCTGTCCTTCTCCAGGAGCTTCAGATATCTCTGATGATCATCAGTAGAAATCCAATTCTCTATCCTGTAGTAGTCAAACTCATCTCATAGCCCTTTTAGAGCAGCAAAATAATTTGTAACAGACATAGAACCTTGCTCAAGTTTAAAATTTTGACTACTTATCTGATAAGTACGCAGCATATCATGCTTGCGTCCATACATCTGCTCCAGTGTCCTCCACATATCCACAGCTATTCTGTTATGAAGAATGACCTGTTTGATGCCAGAGCTAACAGAATTGAGTATCCAAGTCATTACCAGAATGTTGTCACGCCTCCAAGTACGAAAGCTAGGATCTTTTTCATCTGGTTTCACTCTAGTACCGTGAAGAATATCCAGTCTATTATGGCCTTCTACGTAAAGTTCAACCGCAACTGCCCACGATGCATAATTTGTCTCGGTCAATTTTTCTGAGGTTATCTGAAGACCAGATCCTTCCGTTCCTGCCATTGTGAAAATTGGTTGTACCTGTCCAGAGGAAGCCAAAGGATCTGTAGACATCCCAGAACTTTCTCCAGAAATGTCTGCCGTACCAAATGGAACTTTCTCTGTTTGTAGGGATACGCCAGCCGAGGATGAGGAACAGGAAGTGAAGATCAGTAATTAGGGCTTGCGAGAAGAAGCCCTGGAGAAGAAGCGCGACGTCGTCGTCACGAGGGAAGAGCAGCGTTGTCGGAGAAGAAACCTGCCGAGAAGAGTGACGCCCAGGTACTCACGCGACGTCGGCGTTGCAAGAGAAGATCAGCGTCATTGCGAGGAAGAGCAGCGGCGTCGCGAGGGATGGGCTCGCGCGTTGCGAGGGATGAGCTCGCGCGTCGCGAGGAATGAGCAGCGACGTTGGCGTTTCGCGAAGAGCAAACGGGAGCGTCGGGCTTGCGCGTCGTGAAGGAAGAGCAGCTCTCGGCCTTGCGCGTCGCGAAGAAAGAAAACTAATGTCGGCGTCGGGCTCGCACGTCTGACGTTAGCCTTGCGCGTCGAGAAGAAAGGAAAAAACAGACGCTCCTGCAGCTGTGAAGGAAGAAAAGCAGAGAAGAGGGGCTTCGGGCTCGAGAGAGTAGAGAGGGGCGTCGGGCTCGAGAAAGCAGAGAAGAGAGGGACGGCGCCGTGGAGAGAAAGAAAAAAGAAATTAGGTTTTAGGAGAACTTGGCTCTGATACCATGTTGAAGAAAAAAACTCTTCAAAACTTAATTAAAACAGGACCATATACACAACTTATATAGCTTGCAAAAAATAAGACCCTAATGGCACAAGATAGAAAAAGACCTAACTACCCCTACAACTCTCAACAACTATCAATCTATAAAATGAGTACAAGATACAAGAGTATGAAAATTATGCACAAGAATAACATAACAAATATTGACAACTTCAAACATAATGAAGGGAACAACATATCGTTTGATCCTGTCGCAAAGCGAGGTGGACTCCCAAGGGTGTGGTGGACTCGAGCACCGCCTTTGCTGGCTCCGAACTGTAAGAAAAATGACCGTCAGCAACCCGCCGGGAGAAGTCTCTGGCAAGGCCCTCCGACGATCAAGTCAATCTCGGATGGAAGAAATGAAAGCAGAAAACCTGTAGCAAAAACTCTATCGCGCGTACCTGCGTATGAAGTGCAGAGGACGTTATGTAGCCGAGGGAGTCGACAACTTCTGCTCCGCGTCTGCCACCTTTTTATCTCATGTGGGGACAGGATCAGGGGTACCGTCAGCTCGCAGACTGGCGTCGACCGACGCCGCCCAGTCTGACACGGGCAGGAGTCGTTGTGGTGCGGAGTGCCAGAGTTTGTCAGGAATGTACTGTGTCAGTAGAATATCCGCGATTCGGACACGAGTGGTGTCAGACCTGAGCCGTCCTACGCTGATTCTTGTGCCACTTTTGCCAGTATAGTGGCAGGAAGTGGGTGTTCCTTAGGAAAACACCAATTCCCGATGTGGAACGCCGACCGACTGCCCCGAGTTCTTATCGCGCAGCCAATACCTCCCGGATGAGGACAGAGTACTCCCCGAGTCAAGGAGCACTTGGACTTGGCCCGTCTGAGTCGTCCCTAGGATATAGGATTAGGGCACAGGGAGACTGCCGCCTGGATGCCAAACGAGTGTTGCTCGAACGACCTTAGGCCAGGCAATCAGTATCTCTCGCTAGTGGCCAATTTTGAATGCGTATCGAGCGGCGGACTGAGTCGGACACTCGACGTTCCCAGGTGGGACCAGCTCAGAGGACATCCGATTGGCTACTTAGTCGGGCGATTCGGCCCTAGTGGGACTTGGGCCCCTAGCCCGGCCAGCTACATTGATCTCTCTGAGCACCCGTGGCCCTGACCTTTACTTATGCAGTGCCAGGCTGGCCGACCGAGCTACCCGTGAGCTAGGCCAGGATCATCGTTGTTGGAGCAACATTTTGTCGTCATCGGAAGCTTATTTGCGTAGCACACAGATGAGCACTATTTATGAGAGTGTTGTTCTGAATCTATGGTGGAAGAACCCTTAGATAGGGTCACACAAGTGCCCGTATAGCCCTCATGAGTGTCCGTGTTGTTGCTATTCGTCCGCTGCGTTATCCCTGCTCGGACCAAGGCTTATCCATACTTGGGTGCCTGACTACTCTCGGGTGCTTATATTGTTGATGTGGAGCCTCCACTCAACGTACGCCAACTCAGCCGGGCCTTGGCTGAGTCATAGCAACACGGGCGCCTGAGCCCCTCTCTAGCACTTGTGTTCTCGGGTGCTCGAGTCCTTCTCGGGTGCTTAAGTGCCGCTGGTCATTTTTTCGCTTAGCTACAATACATGGTAAGTCCAACAAATAATATGCAAAGGAATAGCTAGTGTTGTTCGATCTTGACTCTCAGGTTTCGACTGAAATTCTAGGTCGGACCGATGTCTACTGTTCCCTCTTCCGGGGAACGCGTCCTCACCTACTCCATTCCAGAGAAGTTATCTGTTGTCAACCGATACCTCCTGTTGGACTTTTGCTCGGCCTCTGATGACTCTGGAACTCATGACGTACCTCAACCCTTCCCAACTCCTATCCGTTGTCTTCGCTCGATAAAGTCTTCTGCCCAGTCCTCAACCAAGATTTTGGTGCCCAACTCTTGGTTAGGTTTTCATACCCAGTCTTCCGAACTAGATCTTCATGCCTAACCTTCGGTCAGGTCTTTGCGTCTAGCTTTACTCACTAGGTCTTCGATGTCCAACTCTTGGCCAGGTCATTGTGCCTAGCTTTACTCACCAAGTCTTTGGTGCCCAGCCCTCAGCAAGGACTTCGTGCCTAGTTTTGTAGATCAGGACTTAGTGCTTAGTTACACTAGGACTGTCTTGCACACTCAGTGAAACACACTAGGCCACAAACAATACTTAATTTTGAATGCTTTACCAATATCAAAATAAAGTTCAATCTGGTGCTTTCGACACCAACAGTTCAGACCCAAACATTCTAGTTGTAAACTTTTTTTTCTCCTTGGCACTACTATGGAAGCCTAAAAACAATAAAAGAGAGTACATCTGGACTATTTAGCACTTCAGAAACTCATAGGATTTAGAATGAGTGCAATTGAAGCTCTTTAGATAGATCAATAGATTTTGATTGAAATCTTTGATAAATCTAAACTATTGGGATTTTTATGAATTTCCAACCATATAAAATAGTAGAGCATAGAGATGGTAAAAAAAATTGAGTGAAATAAATTGACAGGTGAAAGGAAGGAGGGAGAAAGATTTGTTTTCTATGAGTGAAGAGAAAGAGAGGGAGAGAGAGGTTTAGGTTGAGGTTGTTGATCCTGTCGTGAAACGAGGTGGCGGTCCCAAGGGTCGGCTGGTCTCCCGGGAGTCACGAGCGGGTGAGGTGGTTCTGATCTGGCTCCGAGTTGGCTCTTGCCTTCAAAACGATGACTGTTAGCAAACCCGCCAGGGGTTTCCCCGGTTAGGCACTCCGACGGTCAAGTCAGTATCCGCAGGAATATAGTGGAGCTGAATTGAAATGCAATAGTAGAGAGAGCTCGCAAGCGCATACCTGCGGTAGGAGGAGTGAAGAGTTTATATAGCCGGGGGAGCTGACAACCCTTGTCCATGTTGACAAGATAAGGATGTGATACCTGTCAGCTCGTATGAGAGCACTTAGTAGTGGCATGGCATGGCGTGGGGTGCTTGAGCAGTACGAAAGTACTGGATTGGCGGACTGACCGCGAGATGTGTCAGAGATGAGTAAGATGTACAGTACCCCGGTAGCAAGGTCGTACTCTTGGATATAATGACATAGGGGGCATAGGGGCGAGAGAACCCGTATCCCGAGCATCGACCTGCGGGTCCGAGTGTCAAGGACTGGGTCGGGTAATGGCCAGTGAGCGTGAGCAACCAAGCATCCGACTGGGAGAATGGAGGCGCAGGGTACCCCTTGAGTCGGGGGTTTATTGAGTTATGTCTAGCTGATCTTGTTAGATATCTGGTCCTTGTGGTGCTGCTAGAGCGTGGGCCGTCACGCGTCCGACTGGCTCACCCGACCCCAATGTGGGTTGGGGTGGGGGTTAAGGCGGTCGATCCAGGAGGAACTTGGGGCCGATCTGACCGACCCTACTCGTTGCTGGCTGGATGGCACTCCGGGGAGCTTCCTGGCTCAAGGATCCCCTGGGTGAGGTCTTGGTTGGTCTATCTGCTGGACCTTCATGGCGCTAGGCTGGCTGGCTGAACAGGCCATACTTACCCGTAAGCAAGGCCGCGATCATAAGCGTTCCCCTCGAGTCTAGTTGAAGGAGGCGTCGAGTCCGACTGACTGGACTGTTATTTCTCGAAGCGAGCCTGGCGCACTTGAGCGGCCCGACTCCCACTTGCTGACCCCGGGGGTCGTCTGTGGGCGGGCATCTCGATCGGCTGAGCTTGTCACATCACTCGTATCTTCGAGTCTGACTCCCCAGGATGCCCGAGCAGATTCGAATCGCGTGCATTTATTACTGTATTTAATCGCTACAACACGTGTCTCTTCCCCATTATTCCCATGAGCGATGAGGCGTCAACCATCTGTTCATCGAATGATGGGCTCTTATGTGGGACACTTGACCGCAAGGGTCCTTCTGGGCCCGATCGGACGGCGAGCATTTCTTACCGCCTTTCCTTAGGCCCGTGATCGGACGGTCTGGGCTACCCTCGGGGTCCTATAAATAGGATTTTACCCGACAAATTTTACCACCGCACCTTTTACCCCTTACACCGATATGCTGTCCTTTGGTCTCTGGATAGGGTTCCGGCGAAACATTCTGTCCTGTCCTTCTCCTCCAGCGACTTCTTCCCTGGTTAGCTTTCCTTCCCTCATTTGCTTTCGATGGTTGCTTCATCTCCTCCCCCGCACCCTTGGTATACTACTATGGTGTCAGTGTTTGATCACCACGACCTTGAGGTGATCCGAACAGACTACCACATCCCTTCCGACCATTCTCTCGCATTACCCACGCCTTCGACCAACCTGCGAGGCCTCCTCAGCATTATATCACTCTTTCTGGAGACCATCTGCAGGCCGGGTTGCGTTTCCCGGTCATCCCTATATTTCCGCCATGTGTCGTTACTTCCGTATCAACCTGTCTCAGTTGTCTCCAAACGTCATTCGGCTTCTTTGTGGGGCAATCATTGTTTTTTCCTTATATCAAATTCCCCTTCTCCCCGAAACCTTCCATTACTTCTTTAGCCCAAAAAGGCAAGAACCGGGTGATTTCTTCTTTCAGGCCCGATCGAGCACTTCTTTTCTGATGAATCTTCCGTCTTCCAACAAGGGTTGGAAGGAAAGATATTTCTATATCCGCTCTATCCCGAGCCCGACCTAGCCGATCGACTTTTTGTTGAATATTCTTGCTCCCCCACCCTTGCATAAGGACTTTCGGTCTTTTCCTCGGTATGAATTTGCCATCTCCAAGATTGGGGGTCGGCGTTTCCATGGGGGACAGCTGTTGGATGAGGACATCTTGTCTGTGTTCGGGCTCAGCCCGACCCCCATTCGTCGGCCTTCTTCCTTCGGTAAGCCCTTTGCTTTTTTTCCTTACCCTATTATGGTTTACTAACATGGCGCCCTTCGCAGTCGCTCTAATTCACTCGGCGGCTCCGAGGGAGGACTACGATCTGGACGATGTGGAACTAGAGGCCCGTGTAGCCGAGCGGATAGCCGAGTGGGAGGCTAACCACCCCTCTACTACAGCGGTGACAACCCTTGTTCCTCTTGCACCCGCACTGGACGAGGAGGAAATTTCCTAGTCTGACTCGAGGGATGAACAACCTCTTATTTTTCAACGGAAGCGAGCCCATCGATCGGGAGGAGCCACCGACCTCGAAGATTAATCCGACGACGACCTCTTCTGGCCAACCCAACTGCTGTCCAGAGGGCAAGGAGCTCGCTACTGATTCGGTTGTGCTGTGCGCCTTCTTCCCCTCGGGCACTCTCCGAGGGGCCTACTGTTCTGTTGCCCGGGGAGGCCTCCCCCACCCGGTCGGGGGAGCCTACCGAGGAGCGTCTGATGCACATGATGCCACCCTCACTATCCGGCCCGCTTATGAGTATGGCGGTGCCAAGTTGTACAACCTCCATGCGATCGCTGGATGTTCGGTTGCACGACACGATAGCATACCAGTTCCTGCATGGTCTGCGTGAGAGCAGCTTCCGCGGTCCGAGTATTCGGGTAGATAATTTTATGGCGACAGCCACGCAGGTACACTTACGCCGCCTCTATTGTTTGCCTCTTGTTCGGTCGGGGTACTTAGCAAGTCTTTTCTCTGGCCCCACAGTTTTGGGCTACGAGCTACAACATGTGTATGCCCATGCTGGGCCATGCCAAGGCTCGATATCGCACCGAGCGACGAGTGGAGCATCTCAAGGCTCGACTCCGACATACTCAGCTGGCTTCTGGTGTCGCCTCTCTAAACAGTTAGAGGGCGGAAGTGATCGGCCTTCAGGACCTACTGGATTAGGCGAAGGACGAGCTGGAGACCTCCAAAGCACAAATTGTATCGGCCGATACGGCAGCGGCTCAAGCGCAATGCCGAGTTGCCCAAGCCGAACATATGCAACTCCGTGCTTGGAAAATCAAGGACCAGATACAAGCGAAGCTCTTGAAGACTCAGGTCAAGCTCCAGGAGGCGAATCAAGCTGACCAGCCTTTACGCGCACAATTGGCGATCATGGAGCAGGAGGTCGGTTCGCTGACCAACCAACTGCACGCCCAAGCTGAGGAGCTGGAGAAGCTACGTGAATGCCAGACGTCCTGGGATGCGGCTCAGGTGGAGTTATGAGAGCTGCGAGAGCACCGAGCGACCTGGGATGCAGCTCGGGCCGAGCTGGAGGGGCTACGCTCCTATAAGGAGGCGGAGCCTGATAGATTGGAAACCCATAGGCTCGGGTACATTAACTCCACGACCTTTACCGATCAAGTCTCTGAGTGGCTGCGAGCAATGCTAATGCATCAAGTGATCAGCAATCTCCGGCAACTCAAGCAATGTGGGTACCTATCCCCTGACATGCCCCCCATAGTTGTCCAGTTGCAGGATATGTCCAAGGATTTGCCCAACATAACTAGCCAACCTTTCAAGTGAGGGTCGGGTCCCTGGCTTTATTCTTTCTTTGCGTGCAGAGGCGGTTGGTCCTCTGATTTTGTAACACTTTGGCCTTTTGAATGCAATCTTTCCTTTTTGTTCAAACTTGTTGTGACTACTCTTACTTCCGAATGTTAATGATTGCGAGCGAGAGTCACTCTGGTGAGAGGTCGTACAATTGACTCGGTTTCTGCGAGCCACTTGCACCACATGATGGAGCACCCGAAAACTTCTAAGTGTCTGCCACTCAGGCGAGGATATACTCGGGCTATTGGATTTTACGGGTGTCCGCGTGGAACCCTCAGATGTTATAACTTCAGACTGTAAGCTCTCCGAGTCGGCTGACTGAGAGCTAAGCAACCAGTTAAGGAAATCTTACCAGCTCATTTACTGAGGAATCATACTGAGAAATGAGCTCTTCAGTCGGCTGCGCTTGGGGAGCTGAGCCGCCACGCGTTCGACTAGTATTTACGCCCAGGGATTTGTGGGAGCTTGTCCGTCCGTAAGGACTTGGCTACTTGGTCGAGTTAGGCCCGGGGAGCGTGGGCCGCCATGTGTCCGAGCGGGACCCGAACCAAGGGAGTTGCGGGAGCTTGCCCGTCTGCTAAGATTTGGCCACTTGGTCGAGTCAGGCCCGGGGAGTGTGGGCCGCCATGCGTCCGACCAGGACCCGAACCAAGGGAGTTGCGGGAGCTTGCCCGTCTGCTAAGATTTGGCCACTTGGTCGGGTCAGGCTAGGGGAGCGTGGACCGCCACGCATCCGACCAGGACCCGAACCAAGGGAGTTGCAGGAGCTTGCCCGTCTGCTAAGATTTGACCACTTGGTTGAGTCAGGCCCGGGGAGCGTGGGCCGCCACGCGCCCGACCGGAGCCCGAACCAAGGGCTTAGCGGGAGCTTGCCCGTAAGGATTTGGACACTTGGTCGAGTCATGCTCGGGGAGCATGGGCCGCCACGCGTCCGACCGGAGCCCGAACTAAGGGATCTGTGACGTGCTAAGGGTCTAGATCAAGTTAGCCTTTTTCGTCCCAGCCACCCGGCTGGTTCGGCAGACTGCCCCATCTGTCCTTTCTGCATGAGGACTACATTAATTGGCAGGGACACGTGTCCTCTGCCCAACGGCTTCTCAAGCGCCGAAGCGTCAGCCCTCTGTTACGATTGCCTTGAGCAGCGAAACATCTGTTCACAAAGAGTGCATGTGTCTTATCTCGTCCCTTTGTCGCCTAACGGGTCCCATCAGAGGGTTCTGAAGAGATTTTGCCTTTCCTTGCCACCCTCCTCTGAACGGCTAGGATTGGCCCCTGCTCCCCTATATAGGCGCCAATGCCTATATTCCCCGCAACCTTCGTTCTCTTGGCATTCTTCTGCTACCGACATCCCCTACTTCTTAGCCAACTTCTCTGGAGACCCCGTATCTTCTTTCGGCTCCAAAATGTTGTCGGAATCTCTGAAGGCAGGGTTCGTTTTGGATGAGGTCACGTTTGCGGCTGTTGTAGCTAAGGTACTCGCTGACCCCTCTGGTTCATCGTCGGCTACCCCGGTATCTTCTTCTCCGGCAGTGGCTTCCACCGACGTGCCTCCTTTGGGTAAGGGGAAAGCGCCTGAGGGGGATACGCCAGACTCTGATCTCGAAGTCTCAGACGCGGACCCTTGTCCCCTGGAGACCAATCGTCAATGAGATCGATCGGGCGACTGTTCACCTCCGTTTGGGACCACCGCCTCTTCTCTGAAGGGGACTTGCTTTGCGTCTCCTCCACCGATAACTCCTGTTCTGCCTGCGCCGGCGACCAGTGCCCCAGTTTCTCCTACCCAAGGTGTTGCTTTGCCAGCACCCTCTTCGCTCTAGGCGGGATCCTCAGGTATACAGATCGATGGGCCTCCCTCTTCTCTCCCCGTGGAAGCTACGGGCCCGCGCCCCTTGCATCTGATCTTGCCATCTCGGGCGAACTCCTGTATTGCCTATGAGACTCCCGTCCCCAAGCTGCCTGGTTCAGCCCAAGTAGTCCATTTATACGCTCCGCTGAGCGACCATCTGTTCTAGGGCCTTCAGGAGTTTGACTACCAGGAGCCCCTTACACGAGCTAATGGTGTCGTAGCGGGGGCCTATCAGGTATGTCTTATTGATGGCTTACGCCTGCTTAGTCTTGTCACGCCTAACGCCTTTGTTTACTTTACAGCTCATCGGCTCAATTTACGATATGGGTATTTCCTTCGCGGCCCAGGTTCGGTCTCTTCGTCAAGACGAGTCCCGAAAGGAGGAACTGGAATCTCGGCTTCGCCACGTGCAACTGCAGCCTGGTGACAAGGCCTTGAACAGTCTGCGGGCTGAGAACGTGGCCCTTCAAGAGCATGCATTCCGTGCGGAGGCGCGGCTCCAGGAATGCCTGGTGGAGCTAAATACGGCTCGTGCGACGACTATCCAGGCACAACAACAAATCGCCTGTCTGGAGCACGGGGAGCGTCATGCTCAGGCCCTAGAGCAACAGGCCCAAGTAGAGTTAGCCAAGGCCAAGGCGGAGCACCTGGAGGCCTGCCAGTCAGCCGCAGTGCTACGTACCGATCTGTCAACCAAAGAGGAAGAACTGACTACCTGCTTGAGAGACCTCTCAAGGCTTAAGAAGCATCGCGCAGACCTGAAGACTAAGCTGAAGGCGGTTCAAGGCAAGCTAGAGACGGTTTGGGCTCATGCTGCGCCCCAGCGACCTGCCCGCAGGCCTTAGTTTGCTCATTGTTCTTTTTTACTTTCCTTGGGTAGGTAGAGGTCAAACCTCCTTTTGGTAATAGCACCTTTTATGAATGTTAATCATTTCGATTTATGCATGTTCTGCTATTTAAATGAGCAGTGTCCGTGTGCAAGCGACTCGGGGGAATGCTTGCCCGACCCCTTTTGACTAGTGAGCGCGTGCGATACCTGAGTGCAACGGTTGCTATGTCTCCGCCACTCAAGAGGCAACGCGATTTGAGTGATTCGGCCTTTGCGACTGGCAGGGTAAA
The DNA here is from genome assembly GCA_024364735.1 of Boesenbergia rotunda. NCBI lineage: Eukaryota > Viridiplantae > Streptophyta > Magnoliopsida > Zingiberales > Zingiberaceae > Boesenbergia > Boesenbergia rotunda. The sequence goes on from JAGFNQ010003568.1 coordinate 374,539, forward strand.
ATATTACTTTCCCCCGGTGTTAACCACTCGGGTGGGCTTTGAGTGAGATCTCAATGATCTAAACTGTCATGATTGGACGACGCTGCCAACTCGGGCGGCTTAGAGGATCCCTCTTTGGGTGCAGTCAACCGGGAGATTAGGTTACCACAGTCATGAAGACATAGTTGCTTTGTGGCTCGCGTGTAGGCGAGAAAGGAGGCGCTTGGCTGGGCGACGCTGAGGGTCGAGCCGAGAGGTGCGCGGGAGCTGAGCCCAGCTATGACTTGTTGGCGAGACAAGGGTCTGATCTCTCGGTCGTTTCAGGGAGTGTGGGTCACCACGCGTCTGGCCGAGAGCCGAGCCGAGGGTTGGGGGAGGCTGTCCATGCCCCCATATAGTGCGTGCGGGGAGTGAGGCTGCCTTCTCGGTCGGGGACATCTCAGGGAGCGTGGGTTGCCACGCGTCCGGCTGAGAGCCGATCCGAGGTTCGTGGGAGCAGACCCACACATAACACGCGCGGAGCGAGGGTCTGGCTTCTCGGTCGGGGACCTCTCAGGGAGCGTAGGGTCCACCATGTGTCCGGCTAAGAGCCGATCCGAGGGACATTGGGAGCGGATCCTGATTTATAGCTCTTTCGGAGACGAGAGTATGGCCTCTCGATCGGGGACCTCTCAGGGAGCGTGGGTCGCCACGCGTCCGGCTAAGAGCCGATCCGAGGGATAGTGGGCGCGGATCCCCGATTTATAGCTCTTCGGAGACGAGAGTCTAGCCTCTCGACCGGGGACCTCTCAGGGAGCGTGGGGTCGCCACGCGCCCGGCTAAGAGCCGATCCGAGGGATAGTGGGAGCGGATCCCGATTTATAGCTCGTTCGGAGACAGAGTCTGGCCTCTCGGTCGGGGACATCTCAGGGAGCGTGGGTCACCACGCGTCCGGCTACAAGCCGATCCGAGGGATAGTGGGAGCGGATCCCGATTTATAGCTCGTTCGGAGACGAGAGTCTGGCCTCTCGGTCGGGGACCTCTCAGGGAGGTGGGTCGCCACGCCTCCGGCTAAGAGCCAATCCAAGGGATAGCGGGAGCGGATCCCGATTTATACTCGTTCGGAGACGAGGGTCTGGCCTCTCGGTCGGGGACCTCTAGGGAGCGTGGGTCGCCACGCGTCCGGCTAAGAGCCGATCTGAGGGAAGTGGGAGCGATCCCGATGCGGATCCCGATTTATAGCTCGTTCGGAGACGAGAGTCTGGCCTCTCGGTCGGGGACCTCTCAGGGAGCGTGGGTCGCCACGCGTCCGGCTAAGAGCCGATCCGAGGGATAGTGGGAGCGGATCCCGATTTATAGCTCGTTCGGAGACGAGAGTCTGGCCTCTCGGTCGGGGACCTCTCAGGGAGCGTGGGTCGCCACGCGTCCGGCTAAGAGCCGATCCGAGGGATAGTGGGAGCGGATCCCGATTTATAGCTCGTTCGGAGACGAGAGTCTGGCCTCTCGGTCGGGGACCTCTCAGGGAGTGTGGGTCGCCACGCGTCCGGCTAAGAGCCGATCCGAGGGATAGTGGGAGCGGATCCCGATTTATAGCTCGTTCGGAGACGAGATCTGGCCTCTCAGTCGGGGACCTCTCAGGGAGCGTGGGTCGCCACGCATCCGGCTAAGAGCCGATCCGAGGTTGTGGGAGCAGACCCACTTATAACTCGCGCGAGCGAGAGTCTGGCTTCTCGATCGGGACCTCTCAGGGAGCGTGGGTCGCCACGCGTCCGGCTAAGAGCCGATCCGAGGACAGTGGGAGCGGATCCCGATTTGTAGCTCGTTCGGAGACGAGAGTCTGGCCTCTCGGTCGGGGACCTCTCAGGGAGCGTGGGTCGTCTGCGTCCGGCTAAGAGCCGATCCGAGGGATAGTGGAGCGGATCCCGATTTATAGCTCGTTCGGAGATGTGAGTCTGGCCTCTCGGTTGGGGACCTCTCAGGGAGTGTGGGTCGTCACGCGTCCGGCTAAGAGCCGATCCTAGGGATAGTGGGTACGGATCCCGATTTATAGCTGGTTCGGAGACGAGAGTCTGGCCTTTCGGTCAGAGACCTCTCAGGGAGCGTTGGTCGCCACGCATCCAGCTAAGAGTCGATCCGAGGGATAGTGGGAGCGGATCCCGATTTATAGCTCGTTCGGAGCGAGCTGCTAGCCTATCCTTGAGCAAGTGGGACTTTCACTTGGTGCAGGAAGTGCTGCAAAATACATCTTTTTCACTATCCTGGAGGATGAGAGCTTCCTCGGGCTTGATTGCTTAAAACCATGCGTACTCCTTTCTGAACAACATTCTACCGATCGGCCTACCACCCGTCCATTCTTGCGGGCTTACCAGGTGGCCTTGATGGGAGTAGACCACGAGCAATCAGGGGCTCGGGCCTTTATCTCTCGACTGGAGCAGGGGCTTATCCTCCCAGGCTAGTGTTCCGCCCGGAGACGGCTTGTCCTCGGGCGCCAGGACTCCGACTTTGGTCTAGCTGCCGGCATTGCTCAGTGTCGTGAGTGCGACTATGATGAAATGTGCAATATAGCCTCCGGCGAGTCGGCCGACACCTCTGAGCCGCTTGCTACCCTCGCCGGGAATCTGTTCCGCTTCGGTCAGCGAACCTCCGCGGGCCGCGAATGGGCCCGCCTAGCGGTCGTTTAGGCTATACCTGAGTCGAGGGTGGCGCGCTAGTCGGCTCCTTCTTCCGAGCGGCCTGGGCCTCTTCAATATTGATGTGTTTGACGACCTTCACTAGTAGACTATCCAAGTCTTTGGGGGGCTTCCGGATGAGCGAGCGAAAGAAATCCCCCTCTTATAGCCCTTGAGAGAAAGTGCTGATCAATACCTCTGGGGCGGCCGTTGGCATGTCGAGCGCCACCCCAGTGAATCTCTTAAGGTAGGCCCGGAGCGTTTCCTTCGGGCCCTGCTTCAAGGCGAACATGTTAATACTTGTCTTGTGATGCCTTCGACTGCTAGCGAAATGCTGGAGGAATGCTCTCCGGAGCTCCTCGAAGCTGACGATTGACCCATTGGGTATCTGGCTGAACCATCGTTGAGCGGATCCAGAGAGCGCTGCCAAGAAGACTCGACACTTCACGTCTTCCAGGTACTGGTGTGCAGGGCGGCACTCTCAAACTGCATGAGGTGCTCTTCGGAGTCGGCAGCCCCCGCGTATTCAAGCATGGTGACGAATCTGAGATGCCTGGGGACCGGATCTTCTAAGATCCAGGAAGCAAAAGGGTTGTGGGCTCGAGTAACGAGTGGTGTGCCGACTGGGGCTTTTCCCTTATCGCGACGTGGTAAGTGCGTTCGACTGGATGCGGATGCCTTGACCGGTGCGGGCTTCGCCGCATCGGCCCGGTTATGGTGTGTAGGTGGGAGGGAATAGGCCGAGCCTCCTTCTGGCGGAACGACCTTTCCCCGCCCTTCTGAGGCATTAGGTGCCATGGGCTCCCTGGGTTGAGTAGCTGAGCCATTAGCGCGTGAGAACCTCAGTGGGGCTCCTTCATCCCTGGCAACCGAGAGGAGCTCATACTCCTCGGGAGAATCAGTCATCATGATCTGGTTGGGATCTTCCATCTTCGCTTCCGATCAGGCTGCTGGGTCCCTCCTTCTAGCGCCAAATTTGATCCTGTCGCAAAGCGAGGTGGCGGTCCCAAGGGTCGGATGGTCTCCCGGGCGTCACGAGCGGATGAGGTGGTTCTGATCTGGCTCCGAGTTGGCTCTTGCCTGCAAAACGATGACCGTTAGAAAACCCACCGGGGGTTTCCCCGGTCAGGCACTCCGACGGTCAAGTCAGTATCCGCAGAAATATAGTGTAGCTGAATTGAAATGCAATAGTAGAGAGAGCTCGCGCGCGCATATCTACGGTAGGAGGAGTGAAGAGTTTATATAGCCGAGGGAGCTGACAACCCTTGTCCATGTTGACGAGACAAAGATGTGATACATGTCAGCTCGTATGAGAGCATTCAGTAGTGGCGCGGCATGGAACGGGGTGCTTGAGCAGTATGAATGTATTGGATTGGCGGACTGACCGCGAGATGTGTCAGAGATGAGTAAGGTGTGCAGTACCCCGGTAGCAAGGCCGTACCCTGGATATAATGACATAGGGGGCATAGGGGCGAGAGAGACCGTATCCCGAGCGCCGACCTGCGGGTCCGAGTGTCAAGGATCGGGTCGGGTAATGGCCAGTGAGCGTGAGCAGCCACGCGTCCGACTGGGAGAATGGAGGCGCAGGGTACGCCCTGAGTCGGGGGTTTATTGAGTTATGTCTAGCTGATCCTGTTAGATATCTGGTCCTTGTGGTGCTGCTGGAGCGTGGGCCGTCACGCGTCCGACTGGCTCACCCGGCCCGATGTGGGTTGGGGCGGTTAAGGCAACCGAGCCAGGAAGAGCTTGGGGCCGATCTGACCGACTCTACTCGTTGCTGGCTGGATGACACTCCGGCGAGCTTCCTGGCTCAAGGATCCCCGGGTGAGGTCTTGGTTGATCCATCTGCTGGACCTTTATGGCGCCAGGCTGGCTGGCTGAACAGGTCATATTTATCCGTAAGCAAGGTCGGGATCAGTTGTATATGTTCAAATAATTTTTATATTTAATTTCTGAACGTAATTTAGATATTTTGAAAGTAGGAATTGAAATCTATAGTTGATATAGGAGGGTAGAATAGGAATACTATCCAAATTAATACCCTCTTTGGTCATTCTCAAATCTAGTGCGTGATTTAAAATTTGTCCAAATTTACTTGTGCCCTTTGATAAATTTCTGAAAATAAATTAAACAATTAATATCCATCCACTTATTTCTCTGTTCATCTGTACCATGCATTTGTGTCTTTTCCATTTTGCCCAAGTAACAGGCTTCTAGGGTTATAAAATTTCTATTCACTTAAATTACTTTCTTAAAAAGCTCTCCTGCAAATATTTATATTCTAACTGTATACGCAGATTTCATATATTAAATGCTGGAGAAACAACAAACTCAATTACCCTATTTCTTTTCCTTCTCTACTAATTCCTTACGCTATTCCTCAAAAGTCGAGGGATATTTATTTGATACGGCTTTTTATCAAAGGACCCACCTGAGCATTCGTATTTACTAAAAGGTACATCATAGTTTTATTTTTACTAAACGGTGCATCCATTTTAGTCAACTTCCTCTTATACCTCTCCCGTCAAAAAATGACTTTCTCAGTTTACAATTTCGAGATATCTGAACCACTTTATCAGTTGTCTCTATTTAAAATAATATTGTATGGTTCGGATGTCCCAGGGAGTTGAATTTTTCTTCTTTTTCTCTCAGCATGCAGCTGCTTCTTCGAACCCTTTTGGCGGAATCCACCTGGTTGCTTCTTCAGACACCAGTATAGAAGCAAAGAAGTCCATGGATTCTTCTATAATTGATGGATCTACACCACAAGAAGAAGAACAAGGTGAATCTAATGAGAACAGTGTCATTGTAAATGTTGGTAAGGGAACTAAAATTGCCGTTAATTCTGACAATATCGAGGGCACAGAGAAGAATGGTGAGAAACCAGATAAATTTTCTGAACCGGTATCAGATATTGTAGACGATAAGAAGAAGAATATTGTTGTTGTAGAGGAAGTTCGAGCTGAGGAAACAAGTAAAGATGAAAAATATGGCAGAGAGAGAACTGACAATGAATCTGTAAAAGAAAGAGTCGAAGATCAGCAAGAAGAAAATGGAAAGGAAGCTGAAGAAACAGAGGGGGATGGTGGACGAAAAGTTGAAAATGCAGTTGAAGAAAGTGATAAAGAAGCTGGGATAAATGATCTGAAAGAGCCAGCAGCACCTGCTGCACCTCTGAGTTCATTCCAACAATTATCAAGGGGACGGTGGGCCTGAAATGAAGTTATTTCAGGCCCAACGTGGGCCTGAAATCAAGCGATTTGAGGCCCACGGTAGAAAATGCAGCAACATGTTCTGGCTTTCTCCATTCGTGTTTTTCTCAGTTGGTAACAGTTGAATCCTTGTTTTCAGCATAGGCAGCCAGTATTCAATAGCAGCATTGAGTTTTTCTTACTGCCCTTCTTCAGCATCTGTGAAATTGTGTCCATAGATATAGGAACTTACAACCTTTCATGCAAGATCTTGTTTTCTTTGTAGTAATATGAAACTTTTTCATGTATCAACATTGTAGTATGTTGTATTTCTCTGTTGTTCATTTCTAGCAACCCTCATGGTGATTGAATATCAACTCTAGCAGCAAGAGGGTATCCATCATCCACCATAATGTTCTATTTCTTGCTTTTCCGATTACTCACAATAGAGTTAGTCTCTTCGCCTCTTTTTGCCAAGTCAAAGTCAACCATGATAAGTATACCTAGCTTTACAAGAATTCATGATGACTAGCCTGTAACTCTGTTGCAATCTAATTGCTTGTATATTCCTCATGGAATCTTAGTTGTTTCATTGGATATGCATCGTGCTACAACAGGCTCTTAGTTGAATGAAAACTATGTTTTTTTTTCTTATTTTTCAAGTAAATGCATGTAGAGATGAATTAATATAAACTTTGCTCCTATAATCTTTACTACTTATCTTGTTTACTTATGACATATGATTACAAAATTAGATAAAGAATTTTAGAGAAACAAATTATTAAAAAAAAGCATTAGAAGTTTGGATATCAAAAATACCATCTTCTAGCTCAACTTTAACTATTGATATCGGATTTTCAGAAATCCAAATATCCTAGGTCCATCGGTGGGTTTTGGTGAAAACTCACTGACAGACCTAAAAAAACTCCTATTGCAACATAATTTATATCATTAGAAGCTTGGACACCAAAAATATCATCTCCTAGCTCAACTCTAACTATTGATATTGAATTTTGAGAAATCCAAATATCCTAGGTCCATCAGTGGGTTTTGGTGAAAACCTACTGACATACCTAAAAAACTCCTATTGCAACATAATTTATAATCATTAGAAACTTGGACACCAAAAATACCATCTCCTAGTTCAACTCTAACTATTTTGTAATCATATTTTAGTTGACTGGTGCCTTATATGACATGGGTGTTTCATTCACCGCCCAGACTCGATCCCTTCGTCAGTCCGAATCCCGGAGGGAGGCGCTGGAAACTCAACTTCGCTGCACGCCGCAGCCACGTGAGGAGGCCTGGAATGCGCTGCGCTCTGAGAACGCGGCCCTTCAAGTGCATGTTGCCTATGCTGAGGCGCAGCTTCGGGATCGTCTGGCGGAACTGAGCGCAGCTCGGGCCCGAGGCCTAGCTGCGTCAACAACTTGCTCACTTGGAGCGAAGCGAGCGCCAAGCTCGGACTTGGGAACTTCAGGTGTGCTCAGAGTTGGCCAAGACCCAGGCGGATCTTTTGGAGACCATCCAGTCGACTGCTACACTACTTGCCACTCTGAAGGCTAAGGAAGAGGAGCTGGCAGCTTGCCAAAGCGACCTTACGCGGGAGCGTGAGGGTCATGAGGCTCGGAAAGCTAAGGCACAGGCAGCTCGCGATGGGCGTGGGAAGGCGCCGGGCGGAGCCTCGTCGCAATCTTCCATGCCTATCCCGTAATTGTATGTTCGCCCTTCTTTTGTTATCTGATGTAGGTGGGGGTCGAATTGTTAGTCATGGATGTCGTCTTTCCCTTCCCTAGTCTCATTTCTCCTGTTCTTGCGCTCATGTATGTTTATCGTCAGAGTGTAAGTGATCAAAATGATAGGAGTGACAGTCATTCTCTCCTCATAGGGGAGGGAGCGCCCGTCAGGCTGGACCGTGGTGTATTGGCCGCTCGGGCCCTTAGACATAAGCGATGTTCCCTTAGCGCCCCCAACTCGGGCGAGCCCGAAGGGAATCCCAAACTCGAGTTAGTCTTTCAAGAGCCAGTTAGGGCGCCCTCGATTAAAAGATCATAGTTGCGGGGGCCTAGCTGCCCCCCCCCCCAACCCATCTATGGGTTTACGAAGAGGCTCCTGGTGGAGGTAATGCCTTCAAGTCGAGGGCCAGGCCAAGAGCCAATCCTGCTTTCGCCGGGATTGTGAGGCGAGTATTAGAATGCTCGACTGGAGCTTCCAAGGGTGGTGATCACCGCTAACCTGGTCGAGAGGCGGCTAGGGGGTGGAGATCGAGCGAAGCGAAGATGTGGCTACCGGGTCGGGGAGTTCCTCCGGCGGCGTGGGCGCCGACCCTTGGGAAGGGTTTGCACGGAGCAAGGATATGGTTGCTTGGTCGGGTGTCCTCTCGGGGAGCCTGGATTACCAGACATCCGCCCGAGAGCCAACCCGAGGGAAAGGTTTGCGCGGAGCAAGAATAAGGCCACTCGGTCCGGTGTCCTCTCGGGGAGCTTGGATTACCAGGCATCCGACCGAGAGCCAACTCGAGGGAAAGGCTTGCGCAGAGCAAGAATAAGGTCGCTCGGTCGGGTGTCCTCTCGGGGAGCATGGATTACCAGGCATCCGACCGAGCGCCGATCCAAGGGATCAAGGGGTCGGAGACATCTCAGGGAGCGTGGGCCGCCGCGCGTCGCCTGAGAGCCTCGCCGAGGTTTCCCGGTCGAGGGCATCCCAGGGAGCGTGGGCCGCAACGCACCTCCTGACAGCCTCGCCGAGGCTTCCCGGTCGAGGGCATCCCAGGGAGCGTGGGCCGCCATGCGCCGCCTGAGAGCCTCGCCGAGGCTTCCTGGTCGAGGGTATCTCAGGGAACGTGGGCCGCCACGCGCCTCTTGAGAGCCTCGCCGAGGCTTCCCGGTCGAGGGCATCCCAGGGAGCATGGCCCGCCACGCGCCGCCTGAGAGCCTCACAGAGGCTTCCCGGTCGAGGGCATCCCAGGGAGCATTAGCCGCCACGCGCCGCCTGAGAACCTCGCCGAGGCTTCCCGGTCGAGGGCATCCCTGGGAGAGTGGGCTGCCACGCGCCGCCTGAGAGCCTCGCCGAGGCTTCCCGATCGAGGGCATCTCAGGGAGTGTGGGTCGCCACGCGCCGCCTGAGATCCTCGCCGAGGCTTACCGGTCGAGGGCATCTCAAGGAGCGTGGGCTGCCACGCGCCGCCTGAGAGCCTCGCCGAGGCTTCTCGGTCGAGGACATCTCAGGGAGCGTGGGTCGCCACACGTCGCCTGAGAGCCTCGCCGAGGCTTCCCGGTCAAGGGCATCTCAGGGAGCGTGGGCCGCCACACGCCGCCTGAGAGCCTCGCCGAGGCTTCCCGGTCGAGGGCATCTCAGGGAGCGTGGCCCGCCATGCGTCGCCTGAGAGCCTCGCCGAGGCTTCCCGATCGAGGGCATCCCAGGGAGCGTGGGCCGCCACACGCCGCCTGAGAGCCTCGCCGAGGCTTCCCGGTCGAGGGCATCTTAGGGAGCGTGGGCCGCCACGCGGCACTTGAGAGCCTCGCCGAGGCTTCTCGATCGAGGGCATCCCAGGGAGCATGGGCCGCCACGCGCCGCCTGAGAGCCTCACCGAGGCTTCCCGGTCGAGGGCATCCCAAGGAGCGTGAGCCGCCATGCGCCGCCTGAGAGCCTCGCCGAGGCTTCCCGGTCGAGGGCATCCCAGGGAGAGTGGGCCGCCACGCGCCGCCTGAGAGCCTCGCCGAGGCTTCCCGGTCGAGGGCATCTCAGAGAGCGTGGGCCTCCACGCGCCGCCTGAGAGCCTCGCCGAGGCTTCCCGGTCGAGGGCATCTCAGGGAGCGTGGGCCGCCACGCGCCGCCTGAGAGCCTCCCCGAGGCTTCTCGGTCGAGGACATCTCAGGGAGCGTGGGCCGCCACACATCGCCTGAGAGACTCGCCGAGGCTTCCCGGTCAAGGGCATCCCAGGGAGCGTGGGCCGCCACGCGCCGCCTGAGAACCTCGCCGAGGCTTCCCGGTCGAGGGCATCTCAGGGAGCGTGGGCCGCCATGCGTCGCCTGAGAGACTCGTCGAGGCTTCCCGGTAGAGGGCATCCCAGGGAGCGTGGCCCGCCACGCGCCGCCTGAGAGCCTCGCCGAGGCTTCTCGGTCGAGGGCATCTCTGGGAGCGTGGGCCGCCACGCGCCGCCTGAGAGCCTCGCTGAGGCTTCCCAGTCGTGGGCATCTCAGGGAGCGTAGGCCGCCACGCGCCGCCTGAGAGCCTCGCTGAGGCTTCCCGGTCGAGGGCATCTCAGAGAGCGTGGGCCACCACGCGCCGCTGAGAGCCTCGCCGAGGCTTCTCGGTCGAGGACATCTCAGGGAGCGTGGGACGCCACGCGTCACCTGAGAGCCTCGCCGAGGCTTCCCGATCGAGGGCATCCCAGGGAGCGTGGACCGCCACGCGCCGCCTGAGAGGCTCACTGAGGCTTCTCTATCGTGGGCATCTTAAGGAGCGTGGGCCGCCACGCGTCGCCTGAGAGCCTCATCGAGGCTTCCCGGTCGAGGGCATCCCAAGGAGCGTGGGCTGCCACGCGCCGCCTGAGAGCCACGCCGAGGCTTCCCGGTCGAGGGCATCTCAGGGAGCGTGGGCCGCCACCCACCGCCTGAGAGCCTCGCCGAGGCTTTCCGGTCGAGGGCATCTCAGGGAGCGTGGGCCATCACATGCCGCCTGAGAGCCTCGCCGAGGCTTCCCGGTCGGGGACATCTCAGGGAGTGTGGGCTGCCACGCGTCGCCTGAGAGCCTCGCCAAGGTTTCCCGGTCGAGGGCATCCCAGTGAGCGTGGGCCGCCACCCGCCGCCTGAGAGCCTCGCCGAGGCTTCCCAGTCGAGGGCATCTCAGGGAGCGTGGGCCGCCACGCGTCGCCTGAGAGCCTCGCCGAGTCTTCCCGGTCGAGGGCATCCCAGGGAGCGTGGGCCGCCACGCGTCGCCTGAGAGCCTCGCCGAGGCTTCCCGGTCAAGGGCATCCCATGGAGCGTGGGCCGCCACGCGTCGCCTGAGAGCCTCGCCGAGGCTTCCCGGTCGAGGACATCTCAAGGAGCATGGGCCGTCACGCGTCGCCTGAGAGCCTCGCCGAGGCTTCCCGGTCGAGGGCATCCCAGGGAGTGTGGGCCGCCATGCGCCGCCTGAGAGCCTCGCCGAGGCTTCCCGGTCGAGCGCATCTCAAGGAGTGTGGGCCTCCACGCGCTGCCTGAGAGCCTCGCCGAGGGAAATGAAGCAGCGACTGTTTTTCCAGGAAACCATCCTTGAGAGGCACACAGAATAGATGAGATGCATATAGAAGGCTAGATTTCAGACACGTGGCGAGTATATAAGATATATCCAGATTTCCAATACGTGATGCGCAAATAGGACGTGCCCCGAAGGCCAGATTTAGATGTGCGGAGAGTATGCAATACATCCTTTCCATTATCCGACTGACCCTCTCCGGTTTATTAGAAGAAGAATAGATCAAGCACCGCCCTGAGGGGATTTGCAATACGGCCTCCGATGTAGTAATGACCCATCTAAAGTCAAATGAAGAGAGGCTCGTATTCTTCGGGAGCGTCAACCGTCGGAACCCGGCTGGATCTCCCATCTCCACTTCCGATCAGGCTGCTGGTGTCCCTCCTTCTAGCGCCAAATTTGATCCTGTCGCTAAGTCAGTGGATGATACTATTGGTGCAGGAAGCACCATATCGAACCTTGTTTTGATAATGGCAAAAGGGTTCAAAGTTAAGTATTAGTGGTGATCTAACAATGTTACTCAAGTGTGCAGGAAAAGTCCTAGCGAAGGGCTGCTAGGCACCTGGCGAAGGGCTGCCAGGAAACAAAGTCCTAGCGAAGGGCTGCTAGGCACCTGGCGAAGGGTTGCCAGGAAACAAAGTCCTAGCGAAGGGCTGCTAGGCACCTGGCGAAGGGCTGCCAGGAAACAAAGCCCTAGCGAAGGACTGCTAGGGAAAGCCAGGATACAAAGCCCTAGCGAAGGACTGCTAAGCACTGGCGAAGGAATGCTAGGGTACAAAGCCCTAGCGAAGGACTGCTAGGCACCAGGCGAAGGACAGCTTGGGACTGAAGCCCTAGCGAAGGACTGCTAGGCATCGGGCGAAGGACAGCTCGGTATCCAAGACCTGGCAAAGGACCGCTAGGCAAAAGTCCAACCAAAGGAGCGGTTGGCATCAGGTACATTCTCCCGAGAGGAGTAGGTGAGGACGCGTTCCCCGTCGAGAGGGAACAGTAGGCGTCGATTCGACCTAGGGCTCCATTTTGGAGGCTCAAAGTCAAAACCAAGACAGCTAAGGCTGTATAAACTAACACATTATTATTTTATGTTGTTTTGGACTAACCCTGGATGCAGGACCAAAGGAACGAGTGTCTGCAGCTCAGAGAGCCTCAAAGGAGTGAGGCAGTGGCTGAGTAGGGCGCCCGGAGTGTCCCGGGCGCCCCCAAGGTGCATACAAAACAATGTAAGTAAGGAAGGCTTCGAACAGCTGTTGGGCGGGGCGCCCCCGTGCTCCCGGGCGCCCCCGCTGCTCCCGGGCGCCCCCAGCATCCCGGGCGCCCCCAGCTCCAACTACCGAAGCAGCTCCCCTCGAAGACAACGGATGAAAGTTTGACCCGGTCAATACGGGCTCCCCGAGCGCTCCGGGCGCCCTGGTCAAAGCTGATTGATAAGCACCATTTTATCGATTATTTTAATTGCTTAAATCCATGTTTGACCCATGTTTTTATTGCTTAATTATGATTTTACCCTAGGTTTTGAAACTTTATCTTATTTTGGACTTAATTGCAAAATTACATAATTTTTGGATTATTTGGCCACTAATTTTCTGATATATTTTTGTAGGCATCAAAGGTTCAAGGACCTAGGGCATACTGGGTCAAACTTGAGTCGGATATGAGCCGGATCGAATTATCAAGCCTACGATTAATCCGGGCCGTCCGATTCAAGAGCGGCTAGATCTGAGCCATCCGGGACGATCTGAAGCAATCCGAGCTAGGGTTAGGGTTGATCAAGCTCTATGATCAAGATCTGAAGGTTTCATCCCAATCAGAGCTAAATCAACCGTTGGATCAAGCAAGGAGGGCTCTAGAGCGTCCATTCACAGATAGAGTTGATCTGGACCATCCGTTGCATATCTGGAGGATCCGAGCTACCACAAGGCAGATCCTGACCCCAGATCATCATCATAAAAGTTTGGCTCAAATCAGATCAAGATCTACCGTTGGATTTCATCAAAGCAATCTGAGCCGTCCATTTGTTTCTATTTAATCAGAAGCGCAGCTCCTTTCTCCTCGTCGCGTCTTCGCCGCAACGCACTTCTTCTTCGATAGTTTCTCAGTTTTTCTTCAATCCGAGGCGCGACCGCATCATTCTCTCCTTTGGATCAAGTTTCAGATCATTGGAAAAGGGTTTCCGAGAAGAATCTAGCTCTAAATTGCCCAAGAACAGGACTGATCGAGGTCTCGTCAGTTTTGCCATCACTTCCTGGAATTCAATGCTGCGCACCATTTCATCCATCTGAGAAGTTCAGAGGGGTTCCCTGAAGTGCTCGGACCAATCTCAAATCATCATCGCAGCTGAGTTGAAGGAATTGGATGGGTTTTCGCAATTGAGCAGAGCTGAGCTAGATTTGCTTCGCAGAGGCAGTTTTCCGGCGATGTGTTGAGCTTGCGGGTTCGAGGCTCATATCTTGTGTGACGGCAAGACGAACTTGAGCTCAGAGAAGGGATAGATGCTAGTTTAGTTAGTTAATTTCAGTTTGTTTGCTGTAATACCATTTCTGAATTCTTTCGTTTCTGAATTTTCTGTTTCATTAGCTGTAATTTCGTTTCTTGGTTGTTTTGCTTAAGTTAGGTGAATTTTCTGCAAGTATAATAGTTAGGAAATGTTTGAAGTGGATAATTGCTTTTAATTCTAGTTTAATTGTAGTTAATCTTTGTGTATTAGCTGTGTCTCTGTTTTTCAGATTGCGTATCAAAATTTCTGCAGTAATTCCTATTTCTGAATTTTTTGTACCAGCTGTTTAAGTTTCTTTCTGCATTGTTTCTGTTTTAGTTAGTGTTTCGATTATGTTTCTATGTAGCTAGATTGCTAGTGTAGTGATCAATTGTTTCAAATTCAGTTTATTCCCTGATTTCTGCATCTTGTTTCCCTTTGATTGCTTGTGTATCAACTCATTTGCTGCGTGCCAAGCTTTGTTTCATTTCTGCACTTGTGCCAAATGACAAATCAACATTAGATTAGTGCCAAGTTACCTGTAATTCTGGTGTGCCATTGCATTGAATTCAGATTACTTTGTTCAATTGTTCTGCATTGAAATTGCCCTTCATTTCTGCACACTTAAGTTCATCCCTCTTGAAGTTGGTTTTGAGCAATTATCCACAGCTGATTTGTTAGAGTTTGTATCCAATTTGAGCTACAATTCATTTCTGCGTGACCTCAGTTGGTGTGCTCGATTCTTCATCTAAATTGTTACTGCATTTCTGTTGTCATGCTTATGAAGTTCCCAGATTTCAATTCTGCACTCAAGAATTTCTGCACATCAACTGAACACTGAACTTTTGTTTCTGAGTTCAGTTGGTTCTGAAATTACATTTAGTTTGTTTGCTTCACCATTAATTGCTTAACATCAGTTGGAGTTTTGTTATTATATCAAGTAACACTTCAAGACTGCAGCTTATCATCTTTGAACCTTGTCTTAGCTTCCTCTTGCGTATCAGCTCATCAAAGTGAATTGAGTATCAGATTTTTTTTATTGGATTTTCAGATATCATTTCTACATCGTGGTTATAGAGGCTGCTCTTGTATCAAATACACTTTAGCACTGATTAGTACAAAGTTTAACACAATTGTCAGTGAACTATAGCATTTGATTTAAGCTTGTTAGCATTCTGCTCGATTCGAGTTTCCATCGCCCATTTCTGCATTCCAGTTTACAGCTTCTGCAGTGGTAACAATTGAAACCTTGCATTGAATGGTTGCTGCATACTTAACATTAGAATGATTTTGAATGGCAATTACCGAAGTTGAATACAACTTTTCCTCTCTTTTCCTTGCTTTTCCGTTTCCAACTTAAGACTCAAACCCAGATTTAATTCGAAACCCAAAACATAAACGACATCTAAATACAAGCGCGAATCAAACAACGTCAACTAGCCCCGAGAAAAATACGACCTGTGGCCCCTATATTACATTTTCATTCTTTTGATTGTAAAAGGGTTTCCAGCATTTCATTTATTTATTGATATTTAAATTTGATGAGCCCATACATTTCGTGACAATTTAATCTAGTATATTTGGGCCCGTCACTGATCCCGAATGTAAAGGGATCAGAAGCTGACCGAGACCGAGACGGATCGAGTGACACGTGGGGGGGGGCGCCCCCGACGATCCGGGCGCCCCCAGGGCTATATAAAGGGCCCTCGACCTCAGGCTTCAAAGCATCGATTCATTCAACGCTTCAACGCTCTTCTGCTCTCGCGCCTTGCTCCGGAAACCTCCCGACTCGAGACTCAAGCGCCGACGACGTCCTGCTGCTCCGAAAATACCATCTACTCCGGACGCCGGTAAAGAAGAGTTGACTTTTAATTTACTGCACATATTCTGTAATCAATCTTTGTAAACTGCTTTTGCGCCTCATATAGAATTGCCCAAAGTAAATGATCAACGATCGTGGGCCTTGGAGTAGGAGTCGACCTAGGCTCCGAACCAAGTAAAAATAACTGTGTCTGCGTGTTCTGCTTTTAATCTTCCGCTGTGCAAATTCTCTATCTCAAATCCGAACGTTTTCCGATATTCACCCCCTCTCTATCAGTTCTCTCGATCCAACAGATACGTCGGACTAGACGGCCTCCCAGGTGGCACGAACCGGCAAGGTGGCAGAGAGATGACCGCGCCTTGACATGGCACTGCAAAACAGCGACCGTCAGTAAACCCGCCGGGGAGTTTCCCCGGTCAGGCACTCCGACGGTCAAGTCAGTATCAGCCAGCATGATAGTGGGAACTGAACTGAAATGAGACGAGAGATGCGAGAACTCGCGCGCGCATACCTCCGGTAGGGGGAGTGCGAAGCTTATGTAACCGGGGGAGCTGACAACCCTTGTCCGTACTGACGAGACAAGAGTGTGATAGCTGTCAGCTCGTATGGAGCACTGAGGAGTGGCGCGGCATGGCGCGGGGTGCTCGAGCAGTACGAGAGTACTGGGTGCGCAGTACGAAGGTACTGGATGCGCGGATTAACCGCGTAGAGATATCAGAGGTGGGTGAGTCATGAGGAACCCCGTTAGCAGGGTCGTACCCTGGATATAATGAGGTGAGGGGGCGTAGGGGCGAGATAGCCCGTACCGCGAGCGTCGACTGGTGGGTCCAAGTGCTGAGGACCGAGTCGGGTAAGGGCCAGTGGGCGTGGGCAGCCACGCGTGCGACTGGTAGAACGGGAGTGCAGGGTACACCCTGGGAGGTTTACCGAGGGATGTCTGCCTGATCCTGTTTGAGTATCCGGTCCGTGTGATGTTAAGAGAGAGCGTGCGGATCGCTACCTGCCCGACTGTGGCGTCCGACCTAGCTCTAGGTCGGGGTGGGGTCAAGGAGTATGGGGAACCAAGCGTCTATCTGGTTGAATGGTCGGAGGGCGGCCCGGCCATGTTCATTAGTGGTCCGCGGGGACCCATCCCCCCTCTCGGGGGGAGCTCATGCGCTCGGGAGCATACTTGGTGATTCAGCTGCTGCTCTGTCTATCAAGCTTTCCTGGCGCCAGGCTGGCTGGTGGGCCCGGCCTATGCCTCTACCCGTAAGCAAGGCCGGGATCAATAATCTTAATCTCCCTAATAGCAAATTCAAATTTCTCCTTGGTCCCTAGGTCAAAAAAAAAAATTTACATTCCCGGTATATAAAATTTTATTTGCTTAAACTCTCAAATATATGTTAATTTACCTAACTATCATCATTTCTTCATGTAAAAAGTTAAAAAATAAGATATAATTCCTTCTAAATTAAGCATAATTTAATTAGAGTTTAGTATATTTTTTATCAAATTGAGTACAGCCTAATCGATTCATCCTAAATCAATCGATTGGTATGAACTCCTAATCAGGTAGAAAAAGAATGGTGCTCAATTTTATATAAAATATACTAAATTCTAATTTAAATGTGCTAAATTTAGAAATAATTATATCTAATTTTGAATTTTTTATACCTATAAAAATAAAGTTATGTTATCTCACAATAAATACAACTAATCGATTACCAATCGGTTCCTAATCGATCAGAACTCCTAAATCGATTGCCCCAATCAATTGGATTGTGGGCTCCTCTGATCTATTCTCTATTCGTTAGGTTTGAAAAAGAGTTATACTCAATTTGATAGAAAATATATTAGATTTAATTAAATGATAATAAATTTAGAAGAAATTATACCTTTATTTTAAAATTTTTTATCTTAAAAATAGATAATTAAATAAATCGGTATATATTAGAAAGTTGAAATAAATAAAATTCTACATGTAAGAATAAAAATGAAATTTTTCTGACATGAAGTGACTGGTAAAATTGAAAGTACAATTAAGGATTTAAAAATAATTTATAATAAATATTTTGATATTTTAGGTTAGATTGGATTGCCTTGCGCTTTAATATAGCATAGGTATGTTTTGTAGTATGATCTTATGTAGGATCGATTTGGAATTAAGATCGGTTCGATTAGAATAGTTTGCGGTCCAGAAGATCCGCCCTGAATCAAAATGTTTTAAATTTTAAATTAATATTTGATAGGATGATAAATTAATCAATGAATACTTATATTAATTTTATATTTTTTTCAAAATTCTAATATTATTAATCTTGATAATATATATAATAAATAAATAAAATTCATTTATAATTTTAAAATTTTAAAATTCATTTATATATTAATAAAATAATTTTATTAGGTTTTGAAGATTTTTATTTAAATTATTATGGGAAGAATTGTTTAAATTAATTAATTAAAATATCATGTTTTTATTTTTTTCTACTACGCTGTGCCGATCTGTTTTTATCCTCATGTTTTTATCTTTTTCTACTCTGCTGCGACCCAAACCTCATCTTCATAGATGTCCTATCGCCGCCGCTTCCAGCCTTCCAGCTATCGATTTCGACGTCAATACTCTCTCACCAACGCGTCCTTGTTACAGTCGCCGCCGTTTGCAGGCTTCCAGCTGCCGGTCGACGACTTCTAACAATCGGAGAACAGCATCTGTCGACAGTCGAAAACAGTTGCTGCTACGAGAAATTAGCCCAAGTTCGCGCGTAACTTTGGCAAGCCACAGGCGGTGCCTCTTCCGTTGCCGCTGCCCATTGACCCACCAATGAGGATGGCTGTACGTGTTTCCACCGATGAGGAAATTGTCCGTCGAACAGACCCACCGACGAGGATGACTCTATCTGTTTCTGCCGATGAGAAAACTGTCCGTCGAAAGGAGATTCGTATGCAACGCTAAAATCGTGCCGATTCAGCCAATTTTATCCTATTCCGTCGATTTTATTCCGACTCCTCTGTGATTCTCAACCAATCTGAATCGTTTTCTTGTAGATCCGGATCGCCATTTTACAAACCAAGGCACTAGTTCAAAGTCGCAGCCGCGTTTTTAAAAATGATGTCACGCCTTTATAAAAAACATTTTCCGTGGCCCAAAGACCAAAGTCGACCCTAGTCGTTGTCCCAAGTCGTCGTTCGTGAAGTCTTCCGTTTCTAGATCGCACCTCCCAATTCGAATACCCTTTGTTCCTCCTTCCCTCTCCCTTCCCTCTCTTCATCTCCCATCTGCCCGGCCTTCGCCATGGATTGGATCAACAAGATCCTCACGGAGTCGGCCAGCAAGTTCCTGACGGAGTCGGGCAGCAAGTTCCTCTTGTATCTTCTCACTGTGGTCTACAACCAGGCCTCCCTCATTCGAGGCCTCGAGGACGAGGTCGACAAGCTCCGGAGAACCCACAACCGGATCCAGTGCTTCCTCAACGACGCTGAGTCGCTTGACATCGTCAAGGAAGTTGTCAGGGGTTGGGTCTGCGAGATGAAGACCACCGCCTTCGACGCAGAAAACCTTATCGACGAGTTCCAGACTCTCGTCGACGTCATCAAGCACGCCAAGGAAGCTCCTTCCCGTAAAAGGAAGTTGCCAGTCCCCTCTTTCGGCACCCTCGTCAAGCGTCACAGAATCGCGACGGATATTGTCAAGATCGAGAGCAGACGCGACGAGATCCACCAAAGCTGGAGGAATCTCCGATTGGAGCCCTCAGATGGGCAGCGGCGAAGCGACGGCTCGAACGAGATGTATTCTGTTCCCACCGTTGCAACCTTCGACGAATCTAGAATTGTCGGAAGAAGCAAGGAGTGTCAATCGGTTGTGACCGCTCTCAAAGCCGATTCGCTCTCAGACAAAAGGCGAAATCGCTCGCCCCGAATATACGTGTGGTTGTGATCTATGGCCTCGCTGGAATCGGTAAAACTACACTCGCCCAATTAGTCTTCAAACATTTCTTAGAGGCGGGTTCGGCAAATCCTACTAAATCCATCGACGAAAACGTCTTTGAGATGATGATATGGGTGTCTTTGACGAAAATGTACGACGTCGTAAAGACTACAGAAGAGATAATCAAAGAGATAACAGGGGAAAACTGTGGGAGTCAAAACTTTAGCCACCTGCAGAATCGTCTTAAGGAACTTGTGGAAGGCAAGAAATTCTTGCTTGTGCTCGACAATTTCTGCTCGAAGGATTCCAAATTCTTGGAGAGACTATCTCTTCCTCTTATGGTAGGAGCAAAAGGAAGCCGGATTTTGATCACGGCTCAAAACGGTGGCGTCTCGGGAGGGATGATGGATCTCCATTTGGTGCAGTTACAGGGTCTCCAGAAGGAGGATTGCTGGAAATTGTTTAGTGCTATAGTATTTCCCCAAGCTAATGGGGACGTCGATCAGAAACGTAAAGACATCGGTGAAAGCATAGCAGACATCTGCCAGGGTTCCCCTATTGCCATAATCTCCCTTGGCGAAGTCTTGCGATCGGAAGCTAACGCCGACAACTGGCGAACCATCTGCAATGAAATGCTACGTCTGGAAAACAATAGCATTTGTCCAATCTTGAGGAGTTTCATGACAAGTTACCATCAATTGAACTATGAATCGAAGCAGTGCTTTACTTTTTGCTCTATTTTTCCATATAACTATGAGTTTGACAAAGATGAACTGGTCAGGATGTGGACAACACAAGATTGGGTACAGACAATACCGGCCAATGGTAGCGTGCTCTTTAACAACCTTCGATTGATGTCATTCTTCGAATGCCCCGCCAAATCTTGTTCAAGCAAAACTACATGCAAATACACAATGCCCAACCTGATTCGTCGTCTTGCATGCTCTCTCTCTAAGAATGAGTTATTGGTTATGGAAGACAATGAGTTGAATCCTTCATCAGGACAATTTCGTTACGCATCAATATTTCATAGAAAAGACCAGATTTTGTTTGAGAAACTATACGATCAGGTGAGCTTGAGGGTGCTGAAATTGATCAATGAATCTGAGGCAGGTGTGGGCAGGATTCCAAAAGATTTGTTTAACAAACTAAAAAACCTATGGTTGTTGGATCTGAGCAACAGTGGCATAGAAGAATTGCCAGATTCAGTTGGCAAGCTAGTTCACCTGAGATATCTTGGCCTTGCTAGAACCAATGTCAAAGAGCTACCTGAGTCTGTAGAAAACCTGTACAATTTGCAGACTTTGGAGCTCAAATTTTGCTACAACCTTAACTCGTTACCGCAAGGAACAAGTAACTTGGTCAACCTAAGGCATCTCATTTTGCATCTTGACTGGGAACGGATTAAGGATTTGAGTTCCATGCCTACTGGAATCAATTACATGACTTCTCTAAAGACATTGTCGAGATTCACTGTGACCAAGCAGGAGGGCTGCAACCTAAGGGAATTGAAGGACTTGGACCTTCATGGGGAGCTCTGCATCTGCAAGCTTGAAAACGTTACTAATGCAAGTGATGCTAAAGAAGCTAATTTGAGGGCGAAGGACCACATTGACAAGCTGATGCTGCGATGGAGCGATTATACCTCTAGTGTGCAACAAGGCACAAATATTTGGAAGAAAGTTGTCAAGTGGATGCCTCAATGGAACGATGATACCTCTAGTGTTCAACAAGGCGCAAACACTTGGAAGAAAGTTGCTGATGAATTGCGGCCACACAAGTATCTAAAATGCCTGTGGATCATGAATTATCCTGGTTGCGAATTTCCAAATTGGCTGGCGGACACTAGTTTCTCAAGTATAGAAATGGTGAGGCTATCTGGCTCTGAAGAGTGTGAATCCTTGCCGCCACTTGGGCTGCTACCTAAGCTCAAACACTTGCATATCGAAGGGATGAAGAAACTGAGAAACATAGAGAATATGAAGGGGTTTCCGTCTCTGGAGACTCTTAGGATAAAAGACATGCCTGTTTTGGAAACGTTTTCTGAATTTGTAGACGGTGAATTTCCTGAGCTCATTCGGATTGTTATTTCTGGGTGCCCCAATTTACCTGATACTGATAGGTTGAATATTCCCGGGAGGATAAATGTTTCAAGAAATTGATGCACCATCCACTGACAATGGCAATTGAAATGGTAGGTCTTGATCTCTCATTCTGGGTAATTCCAATGCGTTTGATGATTTGTGTGGTTATTATGCAGGCTCAGCCAATAGTGTTTTTTATGTCATTTATCGGCAAAGTTATTAATCCTATTTTTTTCTTTCATTTACCACATACAACTTTATTAAATATATGCTGGGTTTTTATATTAAAATGTTTATAGTTGTGTCTCTGTTTGCTTAACATTTAAGTTTGTTCTGTGACTTAAGATGACCCCGTGAATTAAATTAGTTAAGCATGTCATACAAACATTCACCGGATGAAGCACAAGTGTTTTATATGTGCTTGGCAAGCAAATAAAAAATGTGTCCTCTTATCTCCAAAAATCAATGTTGCAACTTCTTAAACTTTACAGAGGGATGTTTTGCATAATCTTGAAGTTGAAGAACCAAGGAAATGACAATAGGGCATTCATTCATTAATAATATAGGTTGGGCTACTGACTTCAGATTCATGCGGAAGACATTAATAATAATAATAACAAGAGCCTGTGTGCACTAAACTAGCAAAATTCAGCTCTGAAAAATAGATTATTGGGTCACTCTTTGTAAACTTCCCTGAACTGCAAAAGGACATTTGTTACGACTTACCTATTCAAGACCATAATTTTAGGTCACTCTGAATTATTAAGTTTAGAGAGGCCAACGATATCTGTTTAACATTATGCAATCAAATTCTATTAGCATTACATGCAATATTAAGGTGATCTATCTCATTACCAATCTGGATTTCTAGGAGAGAAAAGCAATTTCCAAACCAACCTTTTGATATTGAAGAGATTAATAATAACCTAGCCTTTTAACTTGAACAGTAAACTAGTGTCATCATCTTGAGAAGATTATAATATGCATCTAGCTTAGGCATATTTATTGCGACAAAATCCATTGTATGATTGCTATTATTTTTATTGGTTTATGATAATTCAGCATATATTCCAAAAACCAATTGCTAAGCAAAATATCAGTTACATCCATAGTAGATAAACAAATTGAAACTAATAAACATAAGTGAAGACCTATCGGTTATTTCAGCATCACTCATTGCATTTGGAAGGTCTTGTTTGCTAGCAAACACAAGACTGCATCCCTTAAATCATCTTATAGAATAATATGAAATTAAAAAAAATTGTTAAGTAAACATCTGTGCAAGTTTACTATAGTAATAAAAGCAATTGAGGAATCTTCCATTCATGCTAACTTAATCAGGAAAGGAATATGTTCAACATATAACTATATAGGTTTCCACTTTTTTTTACAATTTACCTTAATTATTTAGGAATATGCTAGAAACAATATGTATTTTTTAAAAAATAAAATAGAATAGAAATGACATCACAACCATATTACTTAAATGTACGAAGAAATCTGTTTTATTCCTTCAGAACAAGATTATGAAGAATGAGAATTAATTCCGTGGAGTTAGCCTAATATAATCACTATATGAAATTCCAAGCAATTAGATTATTAATTTATGCTATGCATCCCATAAAGCATCTATCACTTTCATGCTTTTTAAAATGAACGATGCAAACATCTACATATTCTATTAACATTATCTAAAATAAACAAAAAAAATAAAACATATTTACCTTCTCATCCATGCCCCTGGTAGCAGCTGAAACTTATTCGCTGGATGTAAAAGTCACAAAACTAAACCCTCTAGATAGGGTCGGCCTTGACTTTTGGGGCCCTTGATGAAAAGAAAAAAAAAAGAAAAAAGACCCTATAGAATTTTTTTTTACTAATATACAATTTGAATAGATTTTAATAGAAAATTTTGAAAAATATAATAAACTTCATACAAAATATATTTCTCAAGATTTTTTAAAAAGTACAATATCATATAAAATATATTTCTCAAACTTTTTCAAAAAAAAAAAATACAACACCGTACAAAATACCAAACTTTTCAAAAAGTACAATACCAACAAATAAAAAAAAGATCAAATAATTATTGAAAATTTTTAAATCTTTTAGCATTTTGAGAAGCAAAACCATCAAATAAAGTCTTCAAAATCATAATATCTCATTTTCAATGTACAAAATTGCCAATTTATTTTATCTTTCTTGAAATATAGGTGAACGCAAGTACGATTTTATCAATTTTAGTTTAGAAAAACTTTTTTCTGTTGGTAAAAAAACTTTATAAGCAATGAAAATATTAAAAAATAATATAAGACTTTTACAAACTCAAGAACTTCAAAAGTTTTACAAACGTCAAAAGTTGATTTTATTTCTGTTGGTAAATATATTTGTAGCACTTGCAATTTAGAAAATAAATCATCAATATTGATATCAAACTTCTCATTATATTTTATAGCAACTTGAAGATTATTACAATACTCATGCAATCTATTATCATCCATTAAAAATAACTTTTTAGGATTGAAAAAACCCCAAAAATACTTTCAAAGATTTTCAATTGTTTAAATCTACTTTTTAAAAATGAAATAGCAATATCAACGACAATAAAAAAAAAATTAATTCTAAAAGATTCCTCAACAGATTGTGAATCTCTTCATAATAATTTTCATCAAATTATTTCATTTTCTGAGTTATATGTTTTTGAGAAAAAATAGAATCAATTTCTATTTTAGATATAATCTTTTCGCTAATGTCATATTGTCATAGCAGTTTGGAAACATTCTTTCCTATATCTTTCAAAATAAGAAATCAATCCTCACAACATCTTTATTGCATTGTCAATTTGCATATCTTTAGATTGTAATTTTTTGCTAATTAATTCAATTTTTTTTCAAAATGTTATATCATATAGTCATGCCGAACAAAAATTCAAAACTTTCAAATTCATGTGTTGCTAAAGATTCAGTCTCACTCCTAGTCTTAACATCTTCACTAACTTTTGATGATTCATATAAAACTTCTTTTATCTCATTTGTCTGAGTTATTATAATTGTAATGCTATTAATATGACTTTCTTATCTTGTTATTGACAATTACTTTAGAGTTAATTGGTGAACATGATTTTGTAAAATCTTTCATTTTTTTTTGTAGAACTAGCAAATAAAATAAAGTATATATGGCGCTACACAACTCTAAAAAATGACACAGCCTTAATACAAGAATCCCACAAAATAATAGTTTAAAAAGTATAAAGGAATTGAGAGGTGGACGAAATTTTTCCTCTCTTTTTCACTATGCCTGGTTAGGTTAAAGAAGCATTCAGTATTCGTTAGTTTTGGAAAGGAATTTTTTTCTCTTTTTAGAGCTTTTTTCTTAAATTTTAATAATAAATATGTATATTTTTAACCTTTATTAAAACAATCCAATAAAATATATATATATATATATATATATATATATATAGCCTTTATTAAAACAATCCAATATATATATATATATATATATATATATATATATATATATATATATATATATCTTTTATTAGAATAATCTAATAAAATATATTATATATGCATATCAAATTTAGAGACTCTTAAAAATCGAGGGCCCTGAGTCGTCGATCCTGCCTCTAAACCTTTTATTTTCCTTGTTGACCACTCTAATTTGGTAAATACCAGTGAATATAATCATATATATATTGTGAAGATTAAAAAGAGGACAATCACGTCTTACCATCAACAATTTCATCGTAAATTTGTAGCATTTACAAATTATGAAGTAATAAGAGCATGTGGGCAACAAGTAGGAGTGAGTATTCGGTTAAAATCGAACCGAATTGAATAGACCGAAAATCGAATAAACCGAAATTTTTCAACAAAACCGAACCGACCGAATTTCTTAATAAAAACCGAAAAAACCGAACCGATAAAATATCGGTTAATTCGGTTTTTAACCGATATAACCGAACTTTAAAAATTTTATTCGATTTTAATTAAAAAATCAAGATTTTATTTAATTTAATTATATTTTTAAATAAAAATAATTAAATTAATATTCTTATTCGATTTATTCGATTTAACCGAATTACAAAATTGAAAACCGAAAATCGAACCGAATTTCGAGAAAAAAACCGAAAACCGAATTAACCGAACCGAATTCCAAAATTCGGTCAGTTCGGTTCTATTAATTTGATTTTTTCGAATTTTTACTCACCCCTAGCAACAAGTACATTATCTCAGTCATGTTTTTGATAAATAAATAAATGAATACGGATGAGAATATAAAAACTAAAGCAGAGAGCTTACTGAAAGCCGGGAGATTATATCGAGGTTTGAATTGATATGCCAATCTGCCTCCAGTTAGCGCACAAATGAGATTCTCCCAGTTTCAGTGCAACAAAATAATACTTGAGGAATACTCAATTCAATAAAATTTCATAGTGTTCAAATACCAACAGTTGTTTATGCTAAAAAAATGTGTACTTTCTAGTAATTCTCCTTATGCGGAGAGAGATAATGATTGTTCAAACGGTTTTTGGCGTCAATATATTTCTCATTCAAAGATTATATTCAAGGGAAAATTGATAAAAACTCTCTAAAATAAAATTGGGTTTTGCATATAGTCCCTAACTCATAAATTTTTTAACTGCACTTCCTAATGAGATTGACAAGAAAGACAAAATGTTATGTTTGGTATACTCTTTATTTCCATATCATTTGTAAGATATATGAAGGAGGTGCCTGTTGGACTTTGGATGGTTAGAGAGGGGGGTGAATGTAGCCAGACATCGAAACTTAGCGCTTTTGAAATTTTTCTGCACTTAACTGGTTAGTAGCACAGCGGAAACTAAAGAAAACAGAGTATGCAGAAATAAAACCTAACTAAGCACAAATACAAAACGCTAACAAGAGGAATTTACAAGGTTCGGGGATAACTTGCCCCTACTCCTTAGCGTGCCCTTAAGGTGGGTGATCCCTTGATCGTCGGCAGATCAAGCCCCGGTGAACACCGAATAAAATGTAATCTCCTTCTCGGTGGAGTCACCTCTCCACAGCGTTTCAACAAAGATATAGTTTTGAGCACAATGAAACACAAGAAAGATCTTACTTAGCACTTAGAACAGACAAGAACACAAGCAAGTTTCTCCCGAGCTTCACCCAGCACAGATCTCACGCAAGAACACCCTTCTTCGTGTCTTCTCGCTGATGAACTCAAGCTCCTTGTTCCTTCTTTCAAGTGCCCAAGTAACCGATGGTTGCCTCAAAGATCACAGTTGCTTGCTCAAGATGATGGAACAACAGATCGACCAAGTGTGGAGAACTGATCGCGTGTATGCAGTATGCTGTCGGAGTTAGAGTTTTTTGGAGACTTGTTCGCCCAAGCGTTTAAGTCTCCTCTGCTGATCTCAGGTCAAGCCATCTCACTGCAGCCTCCAGCTGCTCACCTGCCAACGCCAGCTACCACTGAGCTCTCCTTGGATTCCCTGAGATTCTCTCAGCCAAGCTCCAGTCAGCAGCTCCAGTCTGCAGCTCCAGCCGTTGCAACCTGAGATGGCAAATGGACAAACCTGCTCCAAGGAAAGACCTCCTTTGACTCTTCCTTGAGTGTTTGAATATATCCCTGTCACCTGCAGCTTAATCAGACCATTAGCACATCATATCAAGCAGAAAATCAAGTATCAGAGATCAAGCGCAGAGAATCAGATACGTTCAGACGTGATCAGAGCGTCTGACAGTGCAATTTGAATTAAAGTGATCGGTCACCGAACCGATCAGAAAGCCTCCTGATCGGTCACCAGACCGATCAGGTTGGGTTCAGACCGATCAGGCTCCATCCTGATCGGTCCCCAACGCTCAATTAGAAATCGCGATTTCCTTGGGACTCTCCTGGATCGATCACCAGACCGATCCCAAGTTGTGGATCGGTCACCAGACCGATCCACCCCTTTGTCGGGCGATTTCTAAGCTTCGCAGTCCAACCCACCTGATCGGTCACCGGACCGATCAGAGAGCCTCCTAATCGATCACCAGACCGATCAGGTCATGCTCAGACCGATCAGGTCATGCTCAGACTGATCAGGCTCCGTCCTGATCGGTTATAGTGAGGAACTCGCGACACTTGATCGTTCTCCAGAACGATCTGCACAGTGATCCAGATCTGTCACCAGACCGATCAGGAGCAGATCAGTAGGGGAACTCAACTCACTGTGGGCTCCCTGATCGATCACCAGACCGATCAGGAGCTGAGTAGTGAGTGAACTGCACTCTCCCTGATCGGTCACCAGACCGATCAGGAGCCAGCAGTAAGTTCCAGCCTCACTATGTACTCCCTGATCGGTCACCAGACCGATCAGTCATCGCTGGATCGGTCACCAGACCAATCCATGAAGGAGCACCGTGCCAGCTTCCCTGATCGGTCACCAGACCGATCCAGGGGCTCCAACCTAGCCCTCCAAGCTAGGATTTCATCCAACCTAGCCCTCCAAGCTAGGACTTTTCACCCAACCCTTCCAAGTTAGGATTTTTCCAACCTAGCCCTCCAAGCTAGGACTTTTCACCTAACCCTCCAAGTTGGGACTTTTCACCTAACCCTC
The DNA here is from genome assembly GCA_024364735.1 of Boesenbergia rotunda. Classification (NCBI taxonomy): domain Eukaryota; kingdom Viridiplantae; phylum Streptophyta; class Magnoliopsida; order Zingiberales; family Zingiberaceae; genus Boesenbergia; species Boesenbergia rotunda. The sequence goes on from JAGFNQ010003568.1 coordinate 402,473, forward strand.
CATGTTAGGACTTTTCACCTAGCCCTCCAAGCTAGGACTTTTCGCCCAACCCTCCGAGTTAGGACTTTTCCACACCTATCCCTCCAAGCTAGGATTTTTCACACCTAACCCTCCAGGTTAGGATTTTTCCACACCTAGCCCTCCAAGCTAGGATTTTCCACACCTAACCCTCCAGGTTAGGATTCCAATCATCCCGTGCCTAATCCCCGATCAGGACTTACTCATAATCATAATCATCAACCTAAACTAAAATCGATGTCAACACCAAAACAACAATCAGGGTCAGACTGCATCAACAATCTCCCCCTTTTTGTTGTTTGACAACCCGATTTTAAGTTTAGGGATTCTCAATCAATTTTCTCAAATTTCAGAATCATAGGGGAATCAGGATCCTCCCCCTACAATATAATCATCCTAAACTTAACCAACCACACTCTCCTCCTTTGTCGAAAATCGAAAAGGGTCTAGAGGGGCTGTTAAGTTTAATTATACTCCCCTTCAACCCTAGGGGTTTCCCAAAATAACATAAGATATGAAAAGTTTGAGGGCATATGAAAACATATGACAAAGATAAGGCATGGCAAAGCAAGCATATGTATCATATAAACATGGCATCATAAGCATAATCATAGCAACGTTTAATGAGACAAACATAATGATAGCAATTTTGTAACAATCATATCAACCAACAATAACCATGCAAAGCATAAACATAGCAATCATGTGAACAAGCAGATAAGCCAACAATCAAAACATGTTAAGACAAATATGATAGACATGCAAAATATCAGATGCATCATATCGTATCAGAGTCAAGGCAAGGGCGGCACAAGGCCATAACAGTCAAGTCATGAGGCATACAGCCGGAAAGTCATACAATCCAAACCATCATATAGTCAAATCTCAAACAGATGTAGAGTATAATCAATCGTCAGCGGGGGAATCAGCATCCTGCATAGGGTCATCCACATCATCAGGAACAACAGACCCCGGTGCAGTACTGGCAGATGGCGCACCTCCAGGGAATGTGTGCTGGCGCCACTCATCGTACCACGTCTGCTGCAGCGCACGAACCCCGGAGATAGCAGACCCCACCGCGGTCAGTCTGCGGTCGAAAGATCAGAACTCCGAACGGACCTCCTCTCGATAAAGCTCTCGCAGATGAAGATCATACTGGATCGTCTGATCCAGCTCGGAAATCTGCCATCGTAGGTCCGACTCGGGCTCATAGTCGTAGTCGGCAGCAGCAGCGGGAGCCTCCTGAGGTGCAGCAGCATCGGCGGGTGCCTGAAAGTGTGGACCTCCCCCTGGTAGATCACTAAGACCCCTCCCATCCTTCCAAACCAGTGCCCGATCGAGATCTCGACTAATGATATCAGACTTGGCGAATGCTCTCCGGCCAAGCCGACAATCCTGTCTGACCATGGGCACTGTCCTGCCCTTGGTGACATCAACACTTACTGACATAAGCCAGTCGGTGATGACATGACCAAAAGGCATATAGACTGTGCGTCGGCTCGGCTCTCTATAGGATAGGATGGACTGAAAAATACTCTCCATGATGTCAAAGTCCATGCGTCGGTGCATACCATAGAGCATCAGGCAATGATAGGGACGGATCTCGGTCAAGGGCTTTGAAGTGATCGACAGAATACAGTTTGTGATGATCTTGAACACAATGTAATCGACAGGGGAGAGACAGAGTGCTGCAAAAGTCAGAAACTCATGACCCAACTCATCAAGCCCGGCTGGGCGGGGATGTCCAAAGAAGTGCTGATAAATGGTGTCGGGGGTAACATCGGCAAAAGGAGCCAACAAAGGGTCTGGGAGCTCAGGATAAATAGAATACAAGTTAGGCGATCGTCGACCGCCTAGATACTCCGCTAGAATCTCATAAGAGAAATCGAGATTTCTCTTTCCTACGTGGGTGGTGAATTCAAAACCTCCTTGAGGCCCTTGTTGAAGATTGTTGTAAAACTCCGAGACAAGATCATAGTTTATCGTCCGCTCCAAGGAGAGGAGAAAGCCGAGGTTGTAGAAAGTGACTATCTCCATGATGGAGGGGCAGTGCTCGGATAGAAAGGGAACATCAATTGATCGGCAGGAGAGTAACTTGAAAGTGCGGGATTGAAAAGCCTGTTCACAGGCAGCATTGGGGAACCGAGAACTTGAGGAAGGCTGAGGCCTTTGGGAGGGCGCGGATGAAAAAGGGGCTTTGCCCTTCGAGCTGCCCTCTACAGGTTCTTTTCCCTTAGATGATCTTCTAATGAATTGGAATAAGCAGGAGTAGGTTCAATTAGTAGAGTTAAAGTCAAGACAAGATCACGACATCAAATGGGATTGAGTAAATCATGATACAAATTGATTATCATGGCACAAATTGAATCAGTGAAGTGAACACAAATTTGATCATGTAATCAAAGACACGAGAAATCAAGTGAACACAAGGGTAAGACATTGATCAAAGGTGATTAGATTTAATCAGTAACATGACAAGGAAAGTCACGGCATAGTCAAAGGATCACGGCACAAGATAGAAAACACATTATGATTAGCCCAAATACATAACTGATGAAGGAATCTGTAAGATAATATGAAACACAAACTTAGGTGCCATGGCGATTTGGTTGAGAGGAAAACACTTTCTGAACCTTGCGCAAGTGAGAATCACAACTCAGGGAAGCTTGCAACTAGCAGTTGCTGAGAGCACCAACACAGAACTCTCACGCAGAGAGGAGATCCCGAGAAACCACGCGCAGGGAAGAAGGAGACGCAGGAAGAACTCTCGCACAAGATGAGGATGCGCAAGAAGTGAGTTTCGGCGCTAGGACTTGGGAGATGAGGGGTTTCGGAGAAATTAATCGGTTGGTGGATCGGTCCACCAACCACAATTTAATGCGATTGAACGGATCACCGTTCATCTGGAAGTGCCCAGACCGATCAGGCTCCGGCCTGATCGGACTGGCCTGGTCCTGATCGGTCGGGTGACCGATCAGGCAGGCTCCTGATCGATCAACTGATCGATCAGGAAGCAGACAGTAGGTTTGGAGGTTTTTCCGTGAGCCCCCTGATCGATCTGTGGACCGATCCCCACAGGGTGCCAGATCGGTCTAGGGACCGATCCAGGCTAGCACAGAATGTGTAGACAAAATTTCGCAAAGTCTTTGTGACCCCTCTGATCGGTCTGTGGACCGATCACCACAGGAGGGAGTCAGATCAGTCCGGGGACCGATCAGCCCTACTCCTGATCGGTCCAGTGACCGATCAGGGTTCCTGATATTCCCTGATACGATCTGAAACTTTCAGTTTCAGGCTTCTCTTCGATTTCTGATAAGATCTGATGAAGAATATCGATCTTGGAAGTAATCCCCTGACTAAAATTGATCCCTGAACAAGGATCAAAGGGCCTTATGGGTTTAACAATTACTTTGCTCCACTCAAGTGGAGTCAAACTCAATCAACAAACATCCACTCAATTTCAACCAAGTTTGTATCAAATTCAAGTCTCCAATCAAGTTTCCTTGATTGGAATGTCCAACTATGATCATGGAGCCAAATACACATGTGTTATGCATTGATTTTCCCCATACTTGGTCACTGAAGTGATTTTTATCTCGTCAACTTAATTTCTCAAGGGATGCATTGACATTTTGAGAAATTGAGTTGATCCTAACATCTCACCTCATTTCTAGCAAGCAAAAACGTTTTATTGAACCTTATAGTTTGTGTGAGATGTCCCCAAAGTTACCCAATTGTATCCCAACAATTAAAACTAATCATGAAGGGTTTTGAATGCATTTTGAAACCTATGAAGCGCGACACATTCCCAACTCCATTCTTAAGAAGCTAAACTCATTTTCGGGGAGTGGTTTAGTGAAAATATCCGCTAGATTCGATTTAGACTCTACATATGAGAATACAACATCTCCTCTAGCAACATGATCTCTAATGAAGTGGTGACGCACTTCAATATATTTAGTCCTAGAATGATGGACTGGATTATTGGTTAGGTTAATTGTGTTAATGTTGTCACACAACACTTGCACACCCTTGTAGCTCAATTCATAGTCCTCTAAAGTATGTATCATCCACAACAATTGTGATATACTCTCTCCTATAGCAATATATTCTGCCTCGGTTGTGGAGAGAGCAACACAATGTTGCTTCCGACTTGACCAACTAACTAAAGATGATCCTAAAAATTGGCAGCCCCCACTAGTGCTTTTCCGATCCAACTCACATCCAGCGTAATCGGAATCGGTATAGTCAATTAGGTCAAATGATTCGGTACGGGGGTACCATAGACCAACACCAATTGTGCCTTTGAGGTATCTCAAAATTCGCTTAACAGCAATTAAGTGAGATTCCTTGGCACAAACTTGATACCTAGCGCACATACCCACAGCAAAAAGTATATCAGGTCGACTAGCTATGAGGTATAGCAGACTACCTATCATGCTCCGATATTGAGTCAAATCAACAGGTTTACCACTCTCATCATTGTCTAATCTTGTGTTTGTGGCCATGGGAGTGGTTACCTCTTTTGAATCACTCATATTGAATTTTCGAAGCATTTCTTAGTATACTTTGATTGGTGCACATAGATTCCGTCGCGAGTTTGCTTGATTTCAAGTCCAAGGAAGAAAGTCAACTCTCCCACTAGACTCATTTCAAATTCACTTTCCATGTGTCCAATGAACTCATTTAAATAGCCCTTGTTGTTTGAGCCACAAATTATGTCATCGACATATACTTGGGCTACAAAAATATTGTCACCATCTCTCCGTAGAAATAGTGTAGGGTCTATTTGGCCTCTAACAAAACCTTTTTCAATTAGGAATGTCGACAACCGCTCATACCAAGCTCGGGGTGCTTGTTTAAGGCCATAAAGTACCTTTTTGAGCTTGAATACGTGGTTTGGGAATTCGGTACTCTCAAACCCCGGAGGTTGTTCAACATAGACCTCTTCTCTAATCAAACCATTTAGAAAGGCCGATTTGACGTCCATTTGATATAGCTTGAAACCACGATGTGCTGCAAATGCAAGCATCAATCGGATGGACTCTAATCGTGCCACAGGAGCATAGGTCTCATCATAATCAAGGCTTTCAACTTGACTATAGCCCTAGGCTACTAAGCATGTCTTGTTTCTTATGATTTCTCCCTTATGGTTCAATTTATTTTTGAAGACTCATTTGGTCCTAATAATGGTAGTCTTCTTGGGTCTAGAGACTAGGTCTCAAACTTGACTCCTTTCAAATTGACCTAGTTCATCTTGCATTGCAATGATCCAATCGGGATCATTTAATGCTTCATCAATTTTCCTAGGTTCAATTTCGGAAATTAGGTCAACTTCATTAGCCTCATTCCTAAAGAATGATCTAGTTCTAACCCCATGGTGGATGTCTCCAACAATTTGGTCTTGGGGATGACTAGAGGCTAATCTAGTTTGCCTAGGTGTTGGTGGTGCTTCTTGAATGGTTTCACTAGACACCGGCTCAGCCTCAGGATCCGGCTGATCTATGAGTTGTCTAGGCTCATCGTCATCGGATTCATCACCATCAACAACATTTGGACTTTCATTCAAACTTAGTCTCCTAAGTTCGAATTGGACTTCATCTTCTGGTTGTCCATTGGCTTTTGGAATTTCTTCAAAAACCACATCAGAAGACTCTTCAACCAATCTAGATTTCTTGTTATAGACTCGGTAGGCTTTGCTAACTAAGGAGTACCCGACTAGTATCCCTTCATCAGCCTTTGCCGTGAACTTTCCAAGGTGATCCTTGGTGTTTAGGATAAACACCTTACAACCAAACACCCTAAGATGTTTAACCGTAGGTGGTTTCCCAAACAAAAGCTCATGGGGAGTCTTTCCTAGAAATCTGTGAATGAGGACTCGATTTTGCACATAGCAAGTCGTGTTTACAGCTTCGGCCCATAAGTAACTCGGTAGTGAGTACTCATTGAGCATGCTTCGTGCAGCCTCTTGTAGAACACGATTCTTCCTCTCTACAACACCATTTTGTTGTGGTGTTCTAGGAGTGGAGAACTCATGTCTATACCCTCTATCTTGACAAAACTCTAAAAATTCGTTGGTTTTGAAATTCACCTCCATGATCACTTCTAATTGTCTTAATTGTTGAAGATTTTTCATTTTCAACCCTTCTATAAAAAGAAATGAAAACATCTAAGGTTTGGTCCTTATGTTTCAGAAAATATGTCCATGTATATCTAGTAAAATCATCAATGATAACAAAGTAATATCTACTTCCATTCAAAGATATGATAGTGCTACAATCAAATAGATCCATGTGAAGTAAATCTAAAGCGGTAGATGTACTTACAGCGCTTTTACCTTTATGTGCAGATTTTGTTTGCTTACCCATTTAACATGCATCACAAAGTTTATCTTTTTCATACTTGATGCTTGGTAAGCCACGAACTAATCTCTTGTTGGCCAACTTCCGGATATTATTCATGTTAACATGTGCTAGCCTCCGTGCCAAAGGGTGGACTCCTCTTCTTTTGACATGAGACACTTAGCAAAAGCATTAGTAGCACTTTTAAAAGATACTTGATAAATATTATCTATTCTTGTTCCTACTAGTACCGTGTCAAAGTTGTCATGTTGTCTAACTAGACATTGACTTGATTGAAAATCAATTGTGTAACCCGCATCACACAATTGACTGACACTTAGGAGATTAAATGTCATCCCCTTGACTAGAAGGACATTCTTAATCCTAAGACATTCGGATATTTGAATGTCTCCTATTCCTATGACCTTAAGACTACCATTGTTACCAAATGAAACATTACCTCTACTTTTTCTTTGAAGTGTGGTAAACAATGATCTATCCCCGGTCATGTGTTTGGAGCATCCACTATCAACGAACCAAGTTGATAGATGCTCCCCCTCAATCATAACCTACACAATTCGAAAAATAGAAGTTTTAGGTACCCAAACCTTGGGACCTAAAGCACCTACTAGACAAGACTTAGGCACCCATGCCTTGACAACTTTCTTTTGAACTCTAGGTGTCTTAGATTGTCTACTATCAGTCCTAGACATCAAAGACACAAATGATGGTTCTTTGGGTCGGTAACCAATACCGGCCCTATTGTAGACTGCCCTTTGGGCATTTAAAATCATATCTAAGGTCTTTGAGCTTGTTGAGAACTTCTCAAGAATATTCTTGAGTCTCTCAACTTCACTCTTCAATGATTTATTTTCATCATCTAACAATTCAACATGCAAATTATCTACATCCTCAACCCTAGAGGATTTCAATTGTTCAACCTCAATTTTCAAGGATTTAATCTCATCCTCTAACATTTCAACATGCAAATCATCTATGTTCTCATCCCTAGATGATTTCAATTGTTCAACTTCTAATTGCAATGATTTAACCCTATTTTTTGATTCTTCAGCATATTGGTTAAGCATGCAATAGCTCTATAACATTTCTCAAGTTCGGGAGTGGTTACCTCTTCATCATCCGAAGATGATGAAGCCGCGTTTGAGGAATCGGAGGATTCATCACTGCTTTCTTCTCCTCCAAGACCATGAGTATCACATGCCTTGTGCTCTTCTCCTCCTTCTCTTCATCGGATGAACTTGAGGAGGATTCATCCCAAGTGGCCTTCAAGGCCTTCTTCTTCTTCTTGGATTTTTCTTCTTTCTTCTTGGATTTCTCCTCCTTCTTCTTTAGCTTTGGGCATTCACTCTTGAAGTGCCCTTTCCTGCCACACTCATAACAAGACACATTAGATTTATCACCTTTAGCTTCACTAGGGTTACCTTTACCCTTGAAGCGTGACCCTTTCTCATCATCCTTCTAACGAAATTGGCCATCTCGGAGGAAGAAGAGCCGCTGCCATCCTCCTCGGATTCGGATGAAGATGAGGATGAGGAGACTTCCTTCTCCTTCTTCTTCTCCTTCTTCTTCTTGTTCTTTTCTCCTGCAACTAAGGCAATCCCCTTCTCCTTGGGGCATTTGTTAGCCATTTCATGTAATTCCATTTCACAAAATAGATCATCTAGTTTAACAATTGATAAATCCTTGGAAACTTTGTAGGCATCCACCATGGATGACCACAAAGCATTCCTTGGAAATGCTTTTAACACATACCTCACAAGGTTACGATTCTCGACCTTTTCATCAATAGAATGAAGACCATTGAGGACTTCCTTGAACCGGCTATGGAGTTCACTTACGGTTTCATTCTCCTTCATGGAGAGATTTTGGAGTTGGTTGAGAAACCAAATCCCTCTTGGCGATTCTTGAATCTCGGGTGCCCTCGTGAAGTTCTATGAGCTTGTTCCACAAATCTTTAGCACTTGTGAATGGACCAACCTTGATGAGTTGGCCTTTGTTCATGCCACATGGTAGAGTCACCACCGCCTTCGCGCCGGCTTCACTCTTTCGGGTTTGTTCAGCCGACCAACGCCATGATTCGAGTTCTTTGCCTTCATCATCCTTTGGAGGGGTAAACCCCTCCTTCACAGCGAACCAAGTGTTGATGTCCATCTTTAGGTAATACTCCATCTTCGATCTCCAATATTGGAAATCTGCTCCATCAAAGAAGGGTGGACGGGTGGTGGAAAATCCTTCTCTCAAAGCCATTGTAGATAGCTCTCGGTTGTTAATCCGCTTGTACAGAGCCTCCAAGCTCTGATACCATTTGTTGGACCTTGGATGGCTAGAGAGGGGGGGGTGAATGTAGCCAGACATCGAAACTTAGCGCTTTTGAAATTTTTCTGCACTTAACTGGTTAGTAGCACAGCGGAAGCTAAAGAAAACAGAGTATGCAGAAATAAAACCTAGCTAAGCACAAATGCAAAACACTAACAAGAGGAATTTATAAGGTTCGGGGATAACTTGCCCCTACTCCTTGGCGTGCCCTTAAGGTGGGTGATCCCTTCGTCGGCAGATCAAGCCCCGGTGAACACCGGATAAAATGCAACCTCCTTCTCGGTGGAGTAACCTCTCCACAGCGTTTCAACAGAGATATAGTTTTGAGCACAATGAAACATAAGAAAGATCTTACTTAGCACTTAGAACAGACAAGAACACAAGCAAGTTTCTCCCGAGCTTCACCCAGCGCATATCTCACGCAAGAACACCCTTCTTGTGTCTTCTCGCTGATAAACTCAAGCTCCTTGTTCCTTCTTTCAAGTGCCCAAGTAACCGATGGTTGCCTCAAAGATCACAGTTGCTTGCTCAAGATGATGGAACAACAGATCGACCAAGCAAAGTGTGGAGAACTGATCGCGCGTATGCAGTATGCTGTCGGAGTTAGAGTTTTTTGGAGACTTGTTCGCCCAAGCGCTTAAGTCTCCTCTGCTGATCTCAGGTCAAGCCATCTCACTGTAGCCTCCAGCTGCTCACCTGCCAACGCCAGCTACCACTGAGCTCTCCCTGGACTCCCTGAGCTTCCCTCAGCCAAGCTCCAGTCAGCAGCTCCAGACTGCAGCTCCAGCCGTTGCAACCTGAGATGGCAAATGGACAAACCTGCTCCAAGGAAAGACCTCCTTTGACTCTTCCTTGAGTGTTTGAATCCATCCCTGTCACCTGCAGCTTAATCAGACCATTAGCACATCATATCAAGCAGAAAATCAAGTATCAGAGATCAAGCGCAGAGAATCAGATACGTTCAGACGCGATCAGAGCGTCTGACAGTGCAATTTGAATTAAAGTGATCGGTCACCGGACCGATCAGAAAGCCTCCTGATCGGTCACCAGACCGATCAGGCTGGGTTCAGACCGATCAGGCTCCATCCTGATCGGTCCCCAACGCTCAATCAGAAATCGCAATTTCTCTAGGACTCTCCTGGATCGATCACCAGACCGATCCCAGGTTGTGGATCGGTCACCAGACCGATCTACCCCTTTGTCGGGCGATTTCTGAGCTTCACAGCCCAACCCTCCTGATGGGTCACCGACCAATCAGAGAGCCTCCTGATCAGTCACCAGACCGATCAGGTCATGCTCTGACCGATCAAGCTCCGTCCTGATCGGTCATAGTGAGGAACTCGTGACACTTGATCATTCTCCAGAACGATCTGCACAGTGATCCAGATCGGTCACCAGACCGATCAGGAGCAGATCAGTAGGGGAACTCAACTCACTGTGGGCTCCCTGATCGGTCACCAGACCGATCAAGAGCTGAGTAATGAGTGAACTGCACTCTCCCTGATCGGTCACCAGACCGATCAAGAGCCGAGCAGTAAGTTCCATCCTCACTGTGTACTCCCTGATCGGTCACCAGACCGATCAGTCATCGCTGGATCGGTCACCAGACCAATCAACGAAGGAGCACCGTGCCAGCTTCCCTGATCGGTCACCAGACCGATCCAGGGGCTCCAACCTAGCCCTCCAAGCTAGGATTTCATCCAACCTAGCCCTCCAAGCTAGGACTTTTCACCTAACCCTCCAAGTTGGGACTTTTCACCTAACCCTCCAAGTTAGGACTTTTCACCTAGCCCTCCAAGCTAGGACTTTTCACCCAACCCTTCCAAGTTAGGATTTTTCCAACCTAGCCCTCTAAGCTAGGACTTTTCACCTAACCCTCCAAGTTAGGACTTTTCACCTAACCCTCCAAGTTAGGACTTTTCACCTAGCCCTCCAAGCTAGGACTTTCACCCAACCCTCCGAGTTAGGACTTTTCCACACCTAGCCCTCCAAGCTAGGATTTTTCACACCTAACCCCAGGTTAGGATTTTTCCACACCTAGCCCTCCAAGCTAGGATTTTCCACACCTAACCCTCCATGTTAGGATTTCAATCATCCTGTTCGTAATCCCCGATCAGGACTTACTCAAAATCATAACCATCAACCTAAACTAAAATCGATGTCAACACCAAAATAACAATCAGGGTCAGACTACATCAACAGTGCCAACAAAATTTTATACTCAAATTTCTTCAAATAATACTCAATCTAAATTAATTCATAGTTAAATTTTATAATATATACTGAAAATTTTACTATTTTGTACTAATAAATTACTTACTCTTGGCATTTCGTTGATAGTTATTCCAAAAGGGAATCCACGCGGACAGCGAGTCACCAAGGTGTAGCCCACGAGGATGGCGACGAGGAGAAGACGATCGCGCCCTGCGAGATCAACACGAGCGTTAATAGGAATACACCGGAAGGTTTTTCAGTGGAGCCCACTCCGACACTCAAGTCAAGAACGAGAATTCTTCTAGGAGGACAATGAGGAAGTAGAATTTAATTAAGTCCGAAGAGTCCTCCCCTTACTTGGATGCCGGAGCACCTTATATACCTGAGAGATTGATTACACGTGTCTCCACGTTCTCTTCCACTTTCCCTAATTGTCAGTTACGTGATAACTCTTAGGTAACGGCCGCTGCAATTATTAAGACCTTAATTGTCGCGTGTATCGGTAATAATTATCCGACGACTTTCCTGATCTGGAAAGAGGAAGAACTACTTGAAGTCGGGCTAGCTAATGCATTGATCCGTGGGGCTCCACTCTCCCGAGTTGGTCTTAGGGGCCTACGTTTGTTTTACTAATAGAGTATCTAGAACCTGAGGTCTGGCCTGACTTCGAGCATCTGACCTCTCGAGAGGGTCTCGGGAGCTTGCTGCCCAGTCTGTCCTCGGGCGTCCGTCCCCCCCCCCCAGAGGGTCTCGGGAGCTTGCAGTCCGGCCTATATATCCTCAGGCGTTCGTCCTCCCGGGAGGGTATCGAGAGCTCGGCCTCGGCGCTCAAGTTCAGTGGACTCAGACACGTAACTTCCCCATGCCACGTGTCAGCCCGGGGGTGCTCATCCCCGTCAATAGTAAAATAATAATGAAAGAAACTTAACTTATTTTCCAACTTAGTTACTAATTACATGTGAGGTTGTATCAAGATCATAATGGACGAGTCATCGAAATTTTATACTTAAATTTCTTAAATTAGTACTCCATCTCAAATAATTTATACTTAAATCTTTATAATGTATAATGAAATTTTACTATTTTATACTAATAAAAAAATAATATACAAAATCATCTTGTCAATCTCATCAGGGAGTACAGTTAAAAATTTTATGAGTTGGGGGCTGCATGCAAACCTCAATTTCATTTTGGAGAGTTTTTGCCAATTTCCCCTATATTCAATGTGCCTGGAACTAGTTAACTCCAACAATTTGTTATAGGAACTAACAATTAAATAACTAGCTTTCCATCAGATAAGTTTAAAGGTACAAGGAATTCCACTTCCTCTAACATTGGCCAACCAGCATAACGTCTCATATTCAATCTTCCCATTAGAAGTCTGACTTGAAAGCTTTCTTGAACAAATGTTGAAGACAGAATTTGATATGTTCATATTCTTCGACCTTTCAATGGTTTAATAACAAACTGACATTGTTCAAGATCAAGAAAATAAGAAACTTGCCTCGTATGACAAATGACATGAAATGTTTCGCTTGTTCATCAAACTCACAAACATGCAATTACCAACTGCAAGTTCTTCTGCAATCTATATTCCATTGCGTATAATGGAAAGGACAAAACAAAAATCAAGTATATGAGAGAATATGAAAGTAGATTGTTAACCAAAAACAAAAAAAAATCTTTTTTCCTTCTCAGTTTTAAGGGTTTCAAAATCCTATGGACTAAGAAGTCAATTTGCACCTTACTCTCGAATCGGGCTCAAGAATTTCTCATCGCACGAGACCTCTGTGTCCAACGTCCAGCAATTGCTCGTTCAAAGACACTGGGCGAGTAGACTTTGCTGTGGCGCCACTGACTCGTTTAAAGTCGTATTTGCTTTTCAATGGAAGACGATTAGTTTATATTTACTAATGACATTATTACTATTAAGTAATAATTAATATTATTACTAGGGTAAAGGTTTACGCACGTGGACCAGATCCGCCAGAAATATAGGTCAACAAGTAACAAGAATAAGTGTTACCTGGTCCTGAACACCAACAACCCATACAGTGAAATTGATGTTGAGTCTCCAAGGCCGGCCCAAGTCTATTTAAGATCCTTGGCGAAAAAAAATTAGATCTTTAACATTATTTTAAAAAAAAATTTACTTATCCTTTTTTATTCAGACTTGCAACTGACAACCGACTTGGTCGAAAATAAATGTATTCAGAATTGTTTAAAAACTAGGAAAGATAAAAAAAAATGTCTAATTACTCAAATTAAAGATAAAGATAACAACCCTTACAAAAAAAGAATAAATGAAATAGGATAATAATAAAAAAAATCATGTTTGCATCCTCAACTCATCATTACCGCAAGTCACAAACAATAAATAAATAAATAAATAATACATATATAAAATGATAAAACTCAATATAATTCTTAGCAAGATCAAACCAGCCATTATCATTTATTAAAAATTAAATAAGTTATTTTAGGCCCAGAACAAAAGAAAAAAAATAAATCATATTTTTTATCACCTAAATCAAAATAGTTGTAAATGATAGAATAGAAACAAAAGAGAAATAAAAAAAATTATTTCTATAAATACATATAAATAAAAGCTAAACTTAATGTCTATCAAGGAAGTAAAATGACAAAGATATCTTGCTCACTATTGCTCAAAAATAATAAAATTTTCTATTTTGATCGAACACAATATGGCTGAATCCCTCAACATTAATTGAACTTAATCAAGCAAAGAGCATAGTAGCACCAACCGGATCAATGTGATAGCGTTAGGTACAATTTCTCTTTTCCAATATCAACAAGCGTGAGAAGTACAAAGAGGGGGAGTTAGTCAAGGGAAGAGGGGGAACTCGAAAAAAAAACTAATAATTTTATTTTGTATTGCATGGATAAAAAAAATTTCTAATTCATGTTCTTACCAATCAGAAAAGAAGCGTCTCTAACAAAAAATAAATGTAACAAGAAAAGACTAGGGTTGAAAAATACTGAAGAGAAATACATTATATCTTATAAAATAACATACATAATAAAAATTAAATTTAAAATATTAAAAAGAGAGCCCCTTATGACTTTATCCATTGAAAACTTAATAAGATTTTTGTAAAATTTGTAATTTTGACTAAAAATGGAGATACATAAATTTTTTATCAAGACCCTATTCTTTTTCATTCACTTAAAATATATAATAAAAATATTTAATATATCAAAAATAATGGGCCCCAATAAAAATTGAGGCCCTAAGCATTGGCTTAAATGGCCTATGCTTAAAGATGGCCATAACAGTCTCCACATATAATCTTGTATTAAGACCCATTTTAACAAAAATGAGATAACATGCATTTAAACGGATCATAATACAACTAAGGCTACGTTTGGTAAGGTATAATCAGTCTTGTAATGTAATCAAGATTACATTGCAAAATTGATTACTTTATTTGCTATAGTTTTATAACTGTTATGTAATGTAATATGTATTATAAAAGCTAGTAAAAGTGTTGTAATCTAGATTACTAGGCCAACAACATATAATTTGGATTATATTACAGACTCAATTACATTACTGTTGTTAATATAGCACTAAAATCAGTAATAAATTTGCACCAATAAAATCAGGCAGCATGCAATAGACAGTAAATGAATAAGCAGGGTTAGGAAATCGTTATCCTCCGATTGAAGCGCCGGCGTGCCGACTGTCTTTAGAGAATTGATTGCCGCCCTACGGTGCAAAGGCTCCCGGCAAAACTCCCCCAAGATCCGACAACCACGCTGCGTTCGTAGGTGCACTCCAAAACGAACGCTGCCCTCGGAGACAACCTCAGATCGCACTAGGCGAAGCCTCAAGACCCAAAACCAAAAGAAGAAAACGAAGAGGAAAGAATCGAGAATCGCTCAGAGAGAAAGGAGATTCTTGCTCAGATCTCGTTCAGAGAGAAAGGAGAAGAAGCAGTGAGTGAATTGCTTCTTCTTTCCTTCTCCTTTTATAGATCTGAAGAGGCAAACCTTTGCCTCTTCCCTTTAGGAATCGCGACCAGCGACCACGAGGAGTCGCGTCGAGCGCCAGAAAGAAGGGGACGCGATTTCTCAAAAAAACAGGAATAAAAATAAATAAAAGGAAAGAAAAAATAAAACCAAACCAATTAGTTTAGGAATCAAACCGAACCGAAATCTGCAAAACCAAACCGCGCCGCCCGCAAGCGCGAGGCTCACGGGCTGGGGATTTGCACCCCCCCCCTGCGCGCGATAATCGCGTGCGTCGCGCCCGGTTTATGGATTTCTGGCCCAGACCCCCTGAAACCACCTGGTTTGGGCTCAACCCACGCATGCGTGTAGGTCCCCCTAAGCCATCTAAGCATTATAGGAATGGTTTGATATATAAGGCCTTCCATCTCCTTTGGCTTAGCAATGTGGGACTAAAGGTTTTCCAATAGATTTGAAATTTCAATCAAAATTCAACAATCCCCCACAAATTTCAAATTCTAATAAATAACAAAATAGGTCTTGAGGCTTTGTCGTAATGAGCTTTCAGTAAAAATACCTTCCGGTTTGAATTTTTACCTAAGTAAGCCAATCTTATTCACACAGGTTTGAAGTGAACTAAGTCTTGAACTTAAACCTTTAATATGTGAAAATCAATTGGCAACAACTCATCACAGGCGACGGTTGAATCCTTCTGGGTTGGTGCATTACGGCCATGCCACCGAATCTTGTTTCATAAGTGCTAAGGAGAGTTGCCTAGACCCCCCACACTGCGGCCCCACAGTTACACTTACATAGGTGAGTTCTCCAAGGATGTACTGCAAGCATCCTGTCATAAAGACCTTGAACTCATTAAGAGCCTCTAGGCTCATCCTTACTAGCAGTTAAGCATCTATCCAGGGAAGAGACTATGAGATTACATCTCAATCAGTTTGATGCTTACGGTTCACCCTTATAGCTTGTTTATACCACATTGAACCTACTTCTTGGAATCTCCAATCAGATAGGTTGGGTTGCCGCTATAGATGAAACCAAGATAGGCCTCAGTCCCATTCCCTTATTGGATCTCTTGATTTTCTCAGAATCAAGACCTTTTGTGAGTGGATCAGCAATATTGTCTTTTGAACTTACAAAGTCCAAAGACACCACTCCAAGAGACACTAGCTCACGAACAGACTTCAATCTGATTCGTACATGTCTCTTCTGTTTCTGGTTATACTTGGAGCTTCTAATCTGAGCTATTGTTGTTTGATTATCACAGTGTACTGAAATAGAAGGTATTGACTTAATCATCAAGGGAATTTCAGACAAAAGACCCTTAAGCCAATCTGCTTCAGTTACTGTGGTATCCAAAGCACACAATTCTGCCTCAGATGTAGAACGGGATATAATCGTCTGTTTAACAGACCTCCAAGCAACTGCACCGCCTCCAAGTGTAAAGACATAACCAGTAACGTCTTTACACTCAGCAGTGTCAGCTATCCAACTGGCATCACTATATCCCTCCAAGACTGCAGGGAATCTCCCATACTGCAAGCCCAAGGATATAGTTCCTTTTAGATATCTGAGTACTCTGTCTAATGCATCCCAATGTGTTCTGTCCGGACAGCTGGTAAACCTGCTCAATTTAGTTATAGCAAACGAAATATCAGGTCTAGAGCAATTTGCCAAATACATTAGACTACCAATTATTTGGGAATATCTTAATTGAGACACAGCCACGCCACTCTTATTCTTGTGGAGAGTCTTTGAAGGATCATAGGGTGT
Organism: Boesenbergia rotunda; assembly: GCA_024364735.1. Lineage (NCBI taxonomy): Eukaryota > Viridiplantae > Streptophyta > Magnoliopsida > Zingiberales > Zingiberaceae > Boesenbergia > Boesenbergia rotunda. The sequence goes on from JAGFNQ010003568.1 coordinate 419,140, forward strand.
GACTACAGATTTTATGTGGCTATAGCCATATTTCTCCAACACTTTCTCAACATAGTGTGCCTGAGAAATTGCTATTCCATCAGTTGAGCGAGTCAACTTCAGCCCTAAAATCAAATCAGCACAACCCATATCCTTCATATCAAACTTACCACTTAAGAGAGCCTTGGTCTCGTTAATAATTGAAAGGTCAGATGCAAACAATAAAATATCATCTACATATAAACATAAAATAATACATCTATCGCCTTTCAGTTTAGTATATACACATTTGTCAGAGTCATTAATTTCAAAGCCAAACGATAGCATAGCACTATCAAATTTTTCATGCCATTGCTTTGGGGCTTGCTTCAAACCATATAGAGATTTAACTAACTTACAGACTTTATTCTCACTTCCAGAGGCTACATATCCCTCTGGCTGATCCATATATATCTCTTCTTCAAGATCACCATTAAGGAATGCCGTTTTGACATCCATTTGATGGACCTCAAGATGATATATGGATGTCAATGCTATTAACACTCGGATTGTAGTAATTCTGGTAACAGGAGAATAAGTGTCAAAATAGTCAATCCCTTCTTTTTGTTTGAATCCCTTAGCAACTAGGCGTGCTTTGAATTTATCTACTGACCCATCAGGTTTTAGTTTTCTCTTAAACACCCATTTACATCCTATGGTGGTACAACCAGGAGGTAAATCTACTAACTCCCAAGTGGCATTAGAGATAATAGAGTCCATTTCACTTTTAGTGGCCTCTTTCCAGTGCTTAGCTTCAGGAGAAGCCATAGCATCTCTATATGTCACAGGGTCACCTTCTATATTATAGGTGATAAAGTCTTGGCCTAAATCCGTAGAGACACGTTGTCTCTTGCTCCTTCTCAGTTTTGTACACTCACTAGATTCATCTAGTCTAGAGTGACTTGAGGAAGGTGCACTCACTACGGATAATGGGACATCTACGGAAGCAGGCTCATCTCTAGTAGAATACTAGAAATGNCCTTATAAACTGAAATGAATTGCATCCCAAGAGTATTTGTGCTCAAATACAGGCATATTAATTTTGCAAATGTTGGATACGATTTTGATGTCATCGATCGTTGAAAGTCAAGTTTGACTTCAAAATCGAAATCTACGTTTCGCGTAGATAAATCTGGACTATTTATTTGCTCAAAACCGAATAAGGGTGAATGAGAAATTAATTGTTCAAGATACGCTCAATGGTGGCCGTCGGATCAAAGATCTGGACAGATCGCAAGAAGGTGCGATCTGGAGCGTCGGATCAAAGATCTGAATGTGAAGAGGGAGAATGGATCTGAGGCGTCGGATTAAATGTTCTAATCTGACGGCCGAGATCAAGATGGATCTGAAGAGTTATAACTCTTCAGATCAAGGGACGAGATTAAATGACCTTTAAAGGGTTATACCCTTTCGTTATGAACGGTCCAGATCTGTCCGAACCAAAGGGTACTTACCTCTTCACTCAATATAAATAGATCCCTCCACTAGATCATTTCATTCATTCAAGCATTGCAATCTATAAGCATTTGCACTCCTCCCTCTTCTGCATCGAGAGTCCGAGAAGCCTACGGAAGGTTCGCCGGTCTCGGAATTTGAAGTGCTACTATTCCGAGACGACGTCGTTGTATCTTGGAAACGAATTGCTGCTATCCGTGAGCACCAGTAGCGGAGCAATATCGTTTTACGGAGATAGTGTCCAACACTAGCCTCGACGTGAAATACCAATCAGTTTGCTTCCTCCGAAAGCAACCTCCCGGAAGTTCGACGGTCGTGAATCGACTAAGTCAAATACCGAGGAGATATATTCGGAATTATTGAAGGAATAAATTTCCAACATCGTAAAACGATATTGGTGCAATTATTATAAAATAATTGACGTCAAGAGGACTCGAACTGGAGACCTCTTGTATGTTAATTTGAGGTGGTAACCAACTACACCACCACACCAAGTTGAGAGAATCTGCTCTACAATAAAGTTATTCGGCAAACTGATATGGCCAGAGTCAACGATGTACCAACCGCCGTCGTCCCTCACGCCGAGAAGTCGAACGGAGCCGACTTCAAAATCAACGATATACCCACCGCCGTCCCTCACGCCGAGAAGCCGGAGAAATTCAACGAAGCTGACTTCAAAAGATGACAGCAAAAGATGTTGTTCTACCTAACCACGCTGAACCTTGTACGGTTCCTGCGTGAAGACCCGCCAGCCGCTACGGAAAATAATTCCGGGAGCCAGGCTGCTCGCGATGCGTGGTCACACGGAGACTTCCTGTGCCGCAATTACGTTCTTAATGCGCTGGACAATGCGCTATATAACGTATATTGCATAATGGAGACGGCTAAGTCACTGTGGGAATCGCTGGAGAAGAAATACAAAACCGAAAATGCCGGACTGAAGAAATTCATCGTCGGCCGGTTTTTGGATTTCAAAATGGTGGATTCCAAGAGCGTCACGTCTCAGGTCCAAGACATGCAACTGATAATGCATGATTTGGACGCCGAAGGAATGACGCTGAACGAGTCATTCAAAGTTGCTGCGGTAATCGAGAAACTCCCTCCGTCATGGAAGGATTTCAAAAATTACCTAAAGCACAAGCAGAAGGAGATGGGACTTGAAGACCTCATCCTGCGGCTGCGAATAGAGGAGGATAATCGAAAATTATCCGACTCTAGAGGAACAAAGCGGACAGTCGACGAGATGTCCAACCTGACGGAACCAAAAGCGAAGAAGCCGAAGCAACCGAACCAGAAGGCTCAAGGCAAAAAGTTCAAGGGCACGTGCTACAATTGTGGAAAGTCAGGACACATGTCCAAAGACTGCAGACGCCCGAAGAAGACAACCAAGAGCCAGAAGAATGTTGCGAACCAAGTCGCAACCTCCGCTGACATAGATCTCAGCACTCTGGATCTCACTGCGGTCGTGTTCGAAGCCAATTTGGTGGACAACCCGAAGCAGTGGTGGATCGATACTGGAGCAACCCGCCACGTCTGTTCGGACAAGGCGATGTTCTCCAAGTACACCCCGATAAGTGGAAGAAAGCTCTATATGGGCAATTCCACGACGTCCTCAATTGTTAGACTCGGACAGTTGTTCTAAAAATGACGTCTGGGAAGGAGCTAACTCTCATTGATGTGCTCCATGTTCCCGACATCAGGAAGAACTTAGTTTCAGGATCGGCACTTGTTAAAGCCGGATTCAAACTAGTGTTCCAATCCAACAACTTTGTGCTTACGAAGAACGGTGTCTTCGTAGGAAAAGGGTATTTAGAACAAAATTTGTTCAAGATGGTTGTAATGACTGTACACCGTAATTTTGATGGTAATAAATTAAAAGCTTCCAGCTATGTTGTTGAGTGTTTTAATTTATGGCATGATCGGCTTGGGCATGTCAATAATAATACTCTGAAATGTCTCGTCAAACTAAATTTATTACCGAACATCGATGTTGACGAAACACACAAATGCGAAGTGTGCGTGGAAGCGAAAATGACGAGACTACCTTTTCATTCGGTGGAAAGGTCAACGACTCCTCTAGAATTAATACATAGTGATCTATGTGACTTGAAATTCGTGCAAACTAGAGGAGGTAAAAAGTACTTCATTACTTTTATCGATGACTGCACGAGGTTCTGTTATGTCTTTCTTTTAAGAAGTAAAGACGAAGCCCTGGAAGCTTTCAGAACCTATAAAACGGAAGTTGAAAATCAACTTGAAAAACGAATTAAAATAATTCGTAGCGATAGAGGTGGAGAATATGGTGCACCGTTTGATGAATTCTGTTCAGAATCTGGAATTATCCATCAGACAACGACACCTTACTCACCTCAATCGAATGGTGTTGCCAAACGTAAAAATCGGACACTAAAGGAAATGATGAATGCCTTGTTGATAAATTCAGATTTACCCAGAATTTGTGGGGGGAAGCCATATTATCAGCAAACCACATTCTCAACAAAATCCCTCACAAGAAAAATGATAAAACATTATATGAACTATGGAAAGGCCGCGAGCTATCGTACAAATACTTGAAAGTGTGCGGGTGCTTAGCAAAGGTCGAAGTACCTAGGCCAAAGCAAGTTAAGATCGGACCTAAAACGTTCGATGCAATATTTGTCGGATATGCCCAAAACAGTAGTGTATATCGCTTCATAGTTTATAAGTCAGACATTCCTGATATTCACGTGGGTACAACCATAGAATCTCGGAATGCAATATTTTTTGAAGACGTGTTTCCAAATAAGAAGGAAAACATTCAAAATAATGACAATGGAAGTTCTAACAAAGATAATGTTCCAGAACTTAGTTGTCATAAAAGGGCTATTGACAATCAAACCGAAGAGCCACGTCGGAGCAAACGGGCTAGAGTTGAGAAATCGTTCGGGCCGGATTTCATGACATTCATGTCAGAAATGGACCCAAGAACACTAAGCGAAGCTCTCTCTGGTCCCGACGGCCCATTGTGGAAAGAAGCTGTCAATAGTGAAATCGAGTCCATCATGAATAACCATACTTGGGAATTAGTAGACCTTCCTTCTGGTACTAAACCATTAGGTTGTAAGTGGATACTAAAACGCAAGTATAAAGCTGATGGATCGATTGACAAGTATAAGGCCAGACTTGTAGCTAAAGGGTACAAGCAACAGGAAGGCCTTGATTACTTCGATACCTACTCACCGGTGACAAGGATTATGTCCATACGAGTGCTGATAGCCATTGCAGCATTGTATGACCTTGAAATACACCAAATGGATGTTAAGACTGCGTTCTTAAATGGTGAGTTGGAAGAAGAAATCTACATGGAGCAACCCGAGGGGTTCATAGCTCCTAGAACTGAGGAAAAGGTGTGTCGACTTGTTAAGTCATTGTACGGACTTAAACAAGCACCAAAGCAATGGCACGAAAAATTTGACAAAATAATGCTGTCAAACGAATTCAGAATAAATGAATGTGACAAATGCATTTATGTCAAAAGCACACCTGAGAGTTATGTAATCGTCTGTCTATACGTAGACGACATGCTCATAATGGGAAGTAATCATGATGTCATCATGAGTACTAAGAAAATGTTAACCAATAGTTTCGACATGAAAGATATGGGTCGAGCAGATGTCATATTGGGAATTAAAATTCTCAAGACGTCCGATGTGATAGTTTTAACACAATCTCATTATGTAGAGTCAGTATTGAAAAGATTCAATGCATACGATCTCTCTACTGTAAAAACACCTATGGATCTAAGTCAACACTTAGCGAAAAACCATGGTGAACCCATATCGCAATTGGAATATTCCCGGATAATTGACAGTTTAATGTATCTCACAAACTGTACTCGTCTGGATATTGCCTGTGTGGTCAACAAACTGAGTCGTTTTACAAGCAATCCAAACGACACCCATTGGAAAGCAGTGATGCGAGTTCTTAGATATTTAAAATATACTATGAACTACAGATTACATTACGGAAAGTATCCCGCAGTCTTGGAGGGATATTGTGATGTTAATTGGAACTCTGATACAAAAGACTTCAAATCCACTAGTGGATATGTATTCACGATCGGTGGAGGAACAATATCTTGGAAATCCACCAAGCAAACATGCATAGCTCGATTAACAATGGAATTCGAGTTTATAGCACTTGATAAAGCAGCTGAAGAAGCTGAATGGTTGCGGAATTTCTTGGAAGATATTCCGAGCTGGATAAAACCTGTGCCCGCCGTACTTATCCACTATGATAGTCAATCGGCAATTGGAAGGGCACAGAGTAGTATGTATAATGGTAAATCACGACATATACGTCGTCAACATAATAACATTAGGCAGTTGATCTCGAACGGAGTGATTGCAATCGATTATGTCAAATCTAAGGATAATTTGGCAGATCCCCTAACGAAGGGGCTAAATCGAGATCAAGTATACTGCTCATCAAGAGGAATGAGATTGAAAATCTACAACTAAAAACGACTGTAGCAGTAACCCAACCTTGTTGACTGGAGATCCCAAGATCTTGGTTCAATGGGACAACGAAGTTACAAAAGTTGTGTAACACCACAAGAGAAATAATTATCTCTACTATCCCAATCCTAGGATGATTTGATGTTGTTCTACCACATGTAGTGAGAATAAGTTTATACTTTTAATGACTTCTATACCTTTAAGGTGGAGTATGGTAGGATACTCTTGATAGAAGTGTCACCTATGTGAGTGTGAAGACAGACCGCTTCAATAAAACACTTATGAATCCAAGATGGTGTCCATGGCCGAAACGGAACCAACCATGAGAACTAAAAGTGGGTGAGATAAGTCTCTGTGTGGGTGTTATTGTCTTAGTATACACCAACAGCTGAGCAGTTCAAGACATCACGTTCACTGTGCAACCTAGTATGCTCGATAGCATTCCACTACGGAAGGTTCAAAACCACAAGCTACCTTTCCCGATCCATTGACTTATCGATTGGACTCTTGTAAAGTGTCAGCATGCATACATGCAATACATGCGTTAATTTCCATTCATATGGGGGATTGTTGGATACGATTTTGATGTCATCGATCGTTGAAAGTCAAGTTTGACTTCAAAATCGAAATCTACGTTTCGCGTAGATAAATCTGGACTATTTATTTGCTCAAAATCGAATAAGGGTGAATGAGAAATTAATTGTTCAAGATACGCTAAATGGTGGCCGTCGGATCAAAGATCTGGACAGATTGCAAGAAGGTGCGATCTGGAGTGTCGGATCAAAGATCTGAATGTGAACAGGAAGAATGGATCTGAGGCGTCGGATTAAATGCTCTAATCTGACGGCCGAGATCAAGATGGATCTGAAGAGTTATAACTCTTCAGATCAAGGGACGAGATTAAATGACCTTTAAAAGGTTATACCCTTTCGTTATGAACGGTACAGATCTGTCCGAACCAAAGGGTACTTACCTCTTCACTCAATATAAATAGATCCCTCCACTAGATCATTTCATTCATTCAAGCATTGCAATCTATAAGCATTTGCACTCCTCCCTCTTCTGCATCGAGAGTCCGAGAAGCCTACGGAAGGTTCGCCGGTCTCAGAATTTGAAGTGCTACTATTCCGAGACGACGTCGTTGTATCTTGGAAATGAATTGCTGCTATCCGTGAGCACCAGTAGCGGAGCAATATTGTTTTACGGAGATAGTGTCCAACACTAGCCTCGACGTGAAATACCAATCAATTTGCTTCCTTCGAAAGCAACCTCCCGGAAATTTCGACGGTCGTGAATCGACTAAGTCAAATACTGAGGAGATATATTCGAAATTATTAAAGGAATAAATTTCCAACAGCAAAATGCATAGAGAATTTGAATCTCCAAAAGAAATATATAGAACTGATGCATAACAGAAAGCTGATGCGGACACAGGGAGGTTAGCTTAGAACAGGAAAGTTGGCACAAACATAGAAAGGCCAACATATTTAATCAGATTTCATTCGATTACACTTCTTAGTCCGATTTGAAAAGGAACTGGGCGCTCAGATACTAGCTTCCTGAGTATCTTGCCTCGGTGCTCCGATACCGGATCCCCGAACACCTCGGTCGATTCTTGGACACTAATGTTAGACAACCCCTACAGTGTGATGGATCGGTGATACCTCCAGAGTGCAACAAGCCGCAAATACTTGGAAGAAAGTTGCTGATGAATTGTGGCCGCATGAGTATCAAAAATGCCTGTGGATCATGAATTATCCTGGTTGCGAATTTCCAAATTGGTTGCGGGCACTAGTTCCTCGAGTATAGAAATGGTGAGACTATCTGGCTCTGAAGAGTGTGAATGCTTGCCGCCACTTGGGCTGCTACCTAACATATAGAAGGGATGAAGAAATTGATAAATTTAGGGGGCGTTTGATTTGGTTTGTACTATTTTTCATTTTTATTTTTTAGAAAATCGTATTTTTTAATTTTTTGGAAAATGACTTTTTTTTTATTCACCAGTTTTCCAGAAAACGCTATGTTTTTTTCTGGAAAATAAAGTTGGAAAATGCAAACCAAACATGTTTTTCAGAAAATCGCATTTTCTACATAAAATGAAAATGAAAAACAGATTGGAAAATACAAACCAATGGGTTTCCATCTCTAGAGACTCTTACGATAAAAGACATGCTTGTTTTGGAAACATTTTGACATGCTTGTTTTGGAAACATTTTGTGAATTTGTAGACGGTGAATTTCCTAAGCTCATTCAGATTGTTATTTCTGGGTGCCCCAATTTACCTTATACTGATAGGTGAATATTCCCAAGAGGATAAATGTTTCAAGAAATTGAAGCACCATACACTGACAATGGCAATGGAAATGGTAGGTCTTGATCTCTCATTTTGGGTAATACCAATGAGAGATCGTCAGATTGTCCATACACTGACAATCACACGGAGCAAAATTGTTAGTATTCTCGCAGATCGGCAAATTGTCCATACGATCGATCGACACGTCGCTTCACATAGTCGATCGGCATGTTCGGCATTTCACATCTAATAATCGATCGGCGGACTACTCGACTAATGCATTGACCTCAATACCTTTATATATACCCAAACATCCCCGATCGGCAGTGTCTACCCGTATACATATTGTCGATTGGCTAACACACTCCTCACCCTGGACCCAAGGTTCGTAGAATCGCGATCCTACACAGGATCGATTTGGGGTCAGGATCGGATCGGTCAGGATCGGATCGTAAAATCGTACGATCCTAACAAAAACCCTTAAAATGAAAGAATATACAATTTTTATTAACACTATAATGATAATATATAATTTTTATTAACACTATAATGATAATAATCACATTCAACTTCAAGAATATTCTATTGATTACAAGATGATCCAATTTAATTGTCAACCTATTAGATAATAGACATCTAAAAACGTATCATTTTAGGAAAAAGATATAACATAATATTATTAATCAAAAACTAACTAAAAATAATTAAATAGATGTTTAAATAATCTTAAAACCCTTAGGAAAAAGATATAACATAATATTATTAATCAAAAACTAACTAAAAATAATTAAATAAATGTTTAAATAATCTTAAAACCCTAACACTAACTCTGTAAAAGATAAAAAAATAATAATAAAAAAGACTAATAATCTTCTGAACTTCTGAAAAGACTTTAAATAATATTTTTTGGGATTCATCTTAAAACTAACCTGTAGATCTTTGAACGAGTTTCAATTTGATATATTATAGGTCACGTGATTCAATCCGAGTCAAAAATTATGACCTCTTGAAGCTTTCACCGATCCTGCTCCGATTCTACTCCGATTCTGTCCGATCCTATACGATTCTGTCCGATTCTGTCCGATCCTACCGATCCTGCTACGAAAAACGATTCTGCGCGATTCTGGATCGATTTCTGGCGTAGGATCGTAGGATCGTACGATCCTACGATCCAGGATCGCGATTCTGCAAACTATGCCTGGACCACTTAGATACTTGAGTTGGAGTCTAATCAACCATCTCCCATGGGCCTCAACCCAGTTATCCTATTCGACCAGATTGGGCCTCCTCCTTCATAGTTTCTCTCTTGGGCCTCCATGTGAGCATCATAGAGGGTCGTTGTCCATCATCTTGATTAAGACAAGGTTAATGTTACCTTACTATTTCCTTAAAAACTAACATATTTTCCTGACAGGATCAGCTACTCAGTGAGTCTGTATGCCCAATACATGACTGTTCAATGACCCAATGGCTTAAACACTAACCTGCTCAGATTATCGCAAACCTCGTCACTTACAGGCCAATCCCTGATATAACATCTGTGTTATGATGGATGTGACATTTTAACGGTGGAGGATCATCGAATATGCATATATATATATATATATATATATATAGGGATTTCTCCTCCACAGTGCAGATATATTGGTATTATCAATCTTCTACTATTCCACTTTTATTTGTCTGACTTGAACGTCAGAGTGTCTACATCGGAGATCCCCTAGCTTTGCTTCTAACATCTTCTTTGGCTTCCTTTTCAGGGTTTCTCAGAATTATTCTAGCGATCATTTTAGCGTAGCTTTAAATCTTCGACAAGTCTACATTATTGCTGCATTGGTTGTATTGATAACACGCTATTTTTTTAATAGTTCAAGAACTAGATCAGTTATTTTAGCTAGAAATGCAATTTGTCATCTTTGATGAACACTGACGTATAATATAGGCAAATCATGAACTCCCTAAGTTATAGAAACATCCACATATACTTGGTAAACCCATATTAAATATTTACCAACAATTTAAATATTTTTATAGTTTGTTTATCAAAAAAACTTTCTTGATACTTACAAGATTTATCGGCAAAGTTATTAATCCTATTTTTTTCTTTCATTTACCGCATACAACTTTATTAAATAAATGCTGAGTCTTTATATTAGCTGAACATTTAAGTTTGTTCTGTGACTTGAGATGACCTCGTAAATTACGAGAGTGCCCAATTAGTTTAAAAGTTATAGATTTACTATAAAAAGACAGTAATCAATTCCTGCATACTCTTAGAAAAAAAAAATTCCTCTCATCCACTAATGTCAAAAAAAAAATCCTCCCATCCACTAATCATTTTAAGAGTAGATTATAAACTGATTTCGTACATAGTAACTGTGAAAAACATCTCACGTCAACATAATCATCTTTTTCTGCTATAATCAACTCACTTTTTTAGTGTGCTGTGCCTTGAATTATATAGGAAATTTAACCACAAGATCCATAAATCATATAAAAAGTGACAACCAAACACGAATTTGTTCTACAGAAAAGTATTAAGGTTTTCATAAGCCAGAAAAAAAGGGCACGCTGATAGCTTTCTTGCTTCCGCAATGTTGCCAAAGCATCGAATGCCAACAAAAGAGCCTCCAGAAAGTTTTGATTACTGTAAACAAATAGTTTTTATAAGGAACCATTATTAAATGAATAAATCTATAAAATGATTTTTTTTTAAGTAAAAGATAATGGATTCCACTTCGAAAAATCAAAAAGTAAATACCTTACTGGCGATGTTGCTAGAGAGCCAATCAAGTCCTTCATACAAACCTTCACCGGATGTAGCACAAGTGCTTTGTATGTACCTGGCAAGCAAACAAAATCTGTGTTCTCAATCTCCAAAAAACAATGTTGCAACTTCTTAAACTTTCAGGAAGGATGCTTTGGATAATCTTGAAGTTGAAGAACCAAGAAAACGACAATAGCACATTCATTCATTACTAATGTAGGCTGGACTACTGACTTCAGATTCATGGGGAAGACAACAAAACAGAAAGCAGAGGTTGTGTAGACTAAACTAGCAAAACTCAGCTCAGAAAAATAGACGGGTCACTCTTTGAACTTCCCTGAACTGGAAAAGTACATTTTGATATGACTTACTTGCTCGGGGCCATAATTTTATAAGTCACTCTGAATTATTAAATTTACAGAGGCCAACGATCTATGCTAACATTATGCAACCCAAGCTTATTAGCATCACATGTGCTCCCAGGGTGTAGCATAGATGGTGGGTGCATGGCATTTCTGACGTAATAGCTAGAGGTCGATCCCCAAGAAATAATGACCTGCATTTTCGGCCCCACCATGCATCTGTTGTTTATGTACCTATATAAACCTCCCTCTATATCCATGGTGCCGGCTCTAGGAGGGTCATTAAGGTAGCGGATCTACCTTTTTTTTATTAGCGTCACATGCAATAAGAAAGTATCTATTCTTATTGCCAATCTGGGTTTCCAGAAGAGAAAGCAGTTTCCAAACCAACTTTCTTGATATCAAAGAGATTAATAATAACCCAACCTTTTAACCTTGAACAGCCAATTAGTGCCATCATCTTAAGAAGGCAGTAATATACATTGAGCTTAGGCATATTTAATGCGACAAAATTTATTGAATGATTGCTATTATTTTTGACTGGTTTATGATAATTCAGCATATTTCCAAAAACCAATTACTAAGCAAAATGTAAGTTACATCCATAGTAGATAAACAAACCGAAACAGATAGCACAAATATATCTTACCAGTGACGTTGACGGAGAGAATGAAGACCAAGCTTATCAGTTATTTCAGCAGCATTCATTGCATTTGGAAGGTCTTGTTTGTTAGCAAACACAAGCAAGACTGCATCCCTTAACTCATCCTATCAGGATAGAATAATATCAAATTAGATTAAAAAATAGTTAAGTAAAACTGTGCAGGTTTACTGTAGTAATAAAAACAATTGAGGAATCTTCCATTAACTTAATCAGGAAAGGAATATGTACAGCATATGACTACATTAGTTTCCCACTTTTTTTCACAATTTACCTGAATTATTAAGTAATATGCTAGATATATATAGAAATGATATCACAGCCATATTGCTTAAATGTATGAAGAAATCTACTTTATTCCTCCAGAACAGATTATGAAGAATGAGAATTAATTCTGAAAATTATAACAGGAATATATTATAGTAAAACATGTTACCTCATTAAGCATTCTGTGGAGTTCATCCCTTGCCTCCACAACACGATCTCGATCATTGCTATCAACAACAAAAATAAGTCCCTGTGTGTTCTGGAAGTAATGCCTCCAGAGAGGTCTGATCTGTTGTTCACCAGAACATTATTTAGAAACAGACAGATAAGGTGACTATTAACAGATAAATCATCATGAAAGAATTAAGTCAGCTCTGCATGTCAAGTTAATAACATCTAAAGTGATTTTCTGTGATACAACCCTAAATGTTAAATACCCATGTTGTCTCATTGTCCCATCAACCTCTGGAATTCTCATAAAACAATTGTTACCAAAAAAAACTTTTTCAAAGTAAAAGAATTGTTTAGATAAGAAATACTGGCTAACAAGTAACAAGAATGAAGTGGTACCTTGTCCTGACCACCAACATCCCATACAGTGAAACTGATGTTCTTGTACTCAACAGTCTCCACATTGAATCCTGCATTAAGACCCATCTTAATTAAAATGAGATAGCATACATTTAAACTGATCAGAAAACCACGGACCTTCAAATAAGCTACAAAACTAAATGTACATGTCATATGGAGATGCAAACTGCACCTAATTACCCATGTATTGACTATCCATATAGAGCACCTCAAGTTAATATAATTGCCACCAAAAGGAAGAATCATTTATTTAACAAACAAATATTATAACTGTTAATTTCAAATGAAAACCAAAAAAAAAAAAAAAACCTATTTAAAAAGGAATAATAATGCTTCTGTCTGTTCATCAACATTTCTCAGCTCTCATCACTAAGTTTAATATTTATTACAATTCTTACCAAAATACCTGATTTACTGTAGATATAAAAGCAAATTCAAAACATGACACTTTGTATAAACTTGTTTTCACAGATCTTTTGTTGAATTTGTCTTCCAGAAGCAAATGATTATTAATCTGCTTGCTTTTCGTGTTCTGTGAATAGTGAAGGCCATCAAGGAAGATCCAATAAGGTATTTACCTGAGTTGATCTGATTCTATATTAGTTCTCTTATTTGGAGATAGGAGCCACCGGGGCTATGGTGTAGTGGAAGGGCGACTAGTCGTTATCCCAGGCATCCGCGGTTCGATCCCCAGCTATGGCATAATTATAGGAATTTTTCCTTCAAATGGGGTGTGAATCCTGGGACACTGGGCTTCTAGACCGTCCGCCGCGAGCGCTTCCCGATTTACCCTAGCGGCCGGTGGGAAACTTCCGTGGGGTCGGGCCAGTCGCCGAGGTTGGAAAAACCTCATTAATCATCTTATTTGGAGATAGGAAGGATCCCAAAGAATCAACCTTTCCTTTATTTATTGAATCTTTGTTTGATCGATATGGGAAATCCTATATCCTCATTTTCAATGGAATCAAAATGATCTATGAATTTATCAAAGATCTTTCAATTTGATGAAAAATAGATCTCGTGGAAGAACATTAAATATTTGACAACAGATTACATACCTTGCTAAAAAAACAAATTGCAATAATTTGGTTATGTTTAATATGGGTCTAAGAGTTGTAATAGGGTTGATCGTGTTTCATTAGTATAACTAAATTGATCTCCATGGCTAATCTACAGATGTTGTTTCAGTTATTCATGATTAGATTTCATCCGTTTTTTGCTCTCCATGATCCCCGACTCCATGATATTAAAAAAAAAATGACGTTCAACAATTTACAACCATACACAAATCTTCAAAAAATCACTTTCATTAGGTTAAATAATGCATGTCTACGACTTTTAAATAACTGGATTAAGGACATTAGGTTAATAGACCGAATATAGCAATCATTGCTGAAATTAAAAAAATGAAAATGTAGATAAGTGTGCGCGATGACAAGTAATGCTCACCGATTGTTGGAATGGTGGTGACAATCTCTCCAAGCTTGAGCTTGTAGAGGATGGTCGTCTTACCAGCAGCATCAAGCCCGACCATCAGGATCCTCATCTCCTTCTTCGCAAAAAGGCGGCTAAATAGTTTGGCGAAAGTGAGCCCCATCGTTCCCTAAGCTATCATGAACAAAACGTAAACTTAATAAAGCCTAAAACAATTACGACTACAACACACGACAAAGATCCGACAACAAAGGCCACAGATCTGGAGCAGACCCAGGCATGGCGTTGTATTTGCACACGAAACAACTAAAATTGAGACCAAATCAAGGAGAAGGATTTAAAATTAAAGATCTACATGAATAAGATTCCGATCCGAGCACCGCCGCCAATAAAGCGAAAGATCAATCAACGTTTAGAGACGGAGGAAGCAGATCAAGCATCTCGTGATCTAAAACTACGGATATCGACATGAAACAATGGTTTCGGGATCACCTGGTGATCGCAGGAGGCGTCTAGAACGTAGGGAACGGGTAGATTGAAGGAGATCAGAACGTCAGAGCCGTTAGGTATTCGCTTCTTCTCTTCCGCCTGGGAAAAAAACATGCGAAAAACAAATGAATATTTAGGGACCCTAACCGATATAAAGGCGACAAAGTACTTCGAAATAACGAACATAATATATCAGATTGACGTAACTGGCATATCAGATTGACGTAACTGTCTGACATAACTGTGATATAAGTTTGATATCAGATTGACATAACTATCTGACATAATATATCAGATTGACGTAACTGTCTGACGTAATAGGGAATAAATTTAATTGAGAAGTTAGGATAATTGGTGCTTGATATAGATATTGAATGAGTTTTATTCTCATTAGAGGCTGCTTGATTTAGCTTAATTATGAAATGGATATCAACTAAAATTTTTATTTTACCTTTATTAGTAAAAATATAAAAATAATTATATACTCATCAACAAAACTATTTTATTTAAAAAATATATAATATAATGAATATTTTTTATGATAATTATATTGGATTGAATGATATTTCAATTCAATACTTATGTATTCCAGATTGATCGAAAGAATGATCTCTTACCAATCTTTTTCTTTGGTATGGCCGAAACTTCAGATTGTATTAACAATCAATCTGATTCACCAACGTAGTTAAAGCACTAAAAAACTAATCTGTTTATAAAAATTACAGCAGCGACATAAGTCTATCACATAATATCGTACCATATCACATAATATCATAAATGTTTATGGCCGCGAGCGCATATCACATAAGTCTAGTTGTTAACCCACGCATCCGCGGTTCGATCCCCAGCTACGGCGCATTTTGCAGGAATTTTTCCTTCAAATGGGGCGCGAACCCTGGGCCGCTGGGCTTCTAGATTGGTCACCGCGAGCGCTTCCCGATTTACCCTGGTGACCGGTGGGAAACTTCCGTGGGGCCGGACCGATCACCCCAGGTTCAATTTGTCTGCTGCCTGGTTCACATATAAATGTTTATGGCTTTTAATCTCCAACATCTCGTACCATATTACATAATATAGTAAATGTTCTCCTATCCATTCGGAGTTCACTAACACATATCTCATCACTCTTTTTTGTAAGGTTAAACATCTATTTCATACGAGCAATCTGTTTGTTTTCTCTACTTTTGATTTGATAAATCTTACTTCGACGATAGACAAGTATTGCAAGTTGGTAAAGAACGACAACCAAACAAACAAGGAGCATTCCATACATATTCCATAAAATGCACATCAATCTACGTCTTCTATTGTTAAAAGGAGATCGTGTCATATTTATCTACACCGCATAACGAAAGAAGTTACCAATAATAAATAAGAATCAAAATCATATAAGTTGAGTCGGCTACAAAATTTGTTAACAACTAAACAAAATTTGTTACCAATATTTTAAGATCAAGCTACAAAATTTGTTAACAAATCCACCTATATCACATCCAAAAGAAAACCAGATGACATCTATCAATTATAAAATTGTATTTTTCTTATATGATCTGTAGTAATGATTCCTCAAAATCATTACTATATAATCCATCCTAGAACACATTAAAACCTTTAGGTAGTTGAAAAACATATTATCATGCTAAATTTCATTCAGTTGAAAAACTAATTGAATATCTCAATCCTAAATATTCTAACCAGATCAAATATTAAACATGGATCTCATAGAAAACAGAGAAAAAAATCCCCTACCTAACCAAGAGAAAAAAATCCTAAATCAAAAACGACGCTTACCTTTATGATGCGTTGGAAGGGATCACCTCTATAGGGAAGAAGGGTCGGTGATGCTCAAACCAAGAGAGAAAGTCGCGCGTGAAGAGGGAAAGAAAAAGGTTGAGCATCATGCAATGAGGAGAGAAGATGGCAATCGACGAGGGAGAGGCAGTCAGCATCGGGCTCGCTCGCATGAGGACGGAAACCGCAGGAGGGCTTCGGCGTTGGCGGAAACTTGTGAAGGAGAAGAGAATGTTTCTCTCGGGTTATGAGGAGAGAAGAGGGTTACGGCGTGACGAGGCTTCGGGCGCGTGCATGCTTAGGCAACTGGGGAATGAAAAGTTATATCCAAGGAGGGAAAAGGGAATTAAAACTAAGATATGATATCCTTATTTTAATTTCCATTGAACTCTTTTAAATACCTATCAAGTATCACTCACACACACACACACGCGCGCACACACACACACATAGGAATTTGATCTCCCATGGACCAATTCCTGTGGACCGCCTACGGACCACCTGCGTGGCACGGCGCTGCGCTAGTCTGTGTGGCAACGAACACAGAAATTAATCGCGTGGCACGGCGCTGCGCTGGTCGCGTACCGGAGGAGACGGCGGCAGACAACCAGGCCATGGCTCGCCTCGTGATGGCGTTCAGGTCCGAGACCTCGCCGCCCTGCTCGACGCCGCTCGCCCCTTCCTCCGCGGAGAGATCGAGAGCGTCGACCCTGCGCTCCCTTCCCTCCTCGCCGTACTCCGCTCCGTCGGCGCGGGCGAGTGTTGGCACAAGCACAACACCTTCCTCGCCCACCTCACCGACGTCTACCGTGCCCTCAAGATCTAGTGACCGATGC
This sequence comes from Boesenbergia rotunda, assembly GCA_024364735.1. Classification (NCBI taxonomy): domain Eukaryota; kingdom Viridiplantae; phylum Streptophyta; class Magnoliopsida; order Zingiberales; family Zingiberaceae; genus Boesenbergia; species Boesenbergia rotunda. The sequence goes on from JAGFNQ010003568.1 coordinate 436,600, forward strand.
AGATGCCGGAACACACGATTTGCAAGTGCCTTGACGGATCAGGCACTTGCCTGATCGGTCATCTTGACCGATCAGCGAGGAGCTTTTAGGGTTCGCGAGAGAGGGAGGAGCAGCGGGGCGGCAGCGAGGTGCTTTTAGGGTTCGCGAGAGAGGAAGGAGGAGCGAGCGCGAGAGAGGGAGTCGCGAAAATGATCGAGCATATTTTGTTTTGCCCTAGCGAGTGGATTTGCAGCCGCTGTCCCCGTTGCCATGCAAGCCTCGTCCGCAGCTCCTTGTTGCCACGCAAGCTTCGTCCGCAGGAGGTCCGCAGCAACAGTCCGCACCTGATATATATATATTATAATCCTTGTCCCAGACTCCGCCAGCCTGCATCGATGATTAAGCGGCGAGTACGAGGGCAAAGTTGGTAAAATAAGAGTGAGTTGAGGAAGGGAAGAAAAGGGTAACTAAAGGGAATGAAAATTTGATCCTGATTTGAAATAAAGTAAGTTGAGGAGAAGAGGATAAGCTTTTATTCTTATATGCTCATGAATCAATAAATTTTTTATATCTCGATTTGGGCGTAAGAGAGGAAAAAAATCAAAAATATTTTATTTTAATTTTATTCTTATTTTAAAATATTAATTTCCAAATTTTGAGTATCTTGTATCTCATGATAGATCCTTTGTCCCACAAAAATCTTCTGTCCCGTCTGTCTCACTCCTCGACGACGATCGACGAATCGTCCGATGGTTGATTGGACACCATCGGCGGCCGAAGGCCACCACCTTGAACAAAACTATAACCTGTGGGGTACGATGAGCCCGTCGGGATCGCCGCAATTGCAATCTCGTCGGATTCGACAGTCGAATCCGACGAGATTGCAATTGCGGCGATTCCGACCGGTTCACCGTTCTTCCAGGATATCATTTGATTCGGTACAACGATCAAAATCCATCGATGATATCCCATCGGCGATCGGACGACTCATCGGCTGTCGCCGGAGAGTGGGATAGGCGAGAGAGGAGACTTTTATGGGACAGAGAATCCCATTCACTCGTCTCTAGGCTGTCACACCGCATGCAACGCGTGACATCAAATCACTCAGACGTCAACATTTGAACTAGTGATTCGATGGTTTATTTAGGGTCTGGTAAGACCATCTCCAACCCATACACCAAAATACCAAATTTGGTGTCAAACCTACACCAAACCACTCCAACTAAGACCATCTCCAACCATCAACATCAAATTTGGTGTCATTTTCACACTAAAATAGTGCAATTTCAACACCAAACACTAGTTCAACTCCAACCCATCACACTATATATCACACCAAAAAGGAATATTCCATAGAATATTCTTTTTTTTCTTATTCATTTATTCATAATTTAATTATCGACCTAAATTTTAATTTAGTAATCAATTTAAATATAATTATTATATTTAAAATTAATGTTTCATTTATATTTAATAATTTTAAAAAAAATTTACATCCAATTAATATATATTAAAATTTATGATTTTTATTTTTAATATTTATTACATAATTATTCGGACATAAATATATTTTAAAAATATTATAAAATCATACACAATTAAAATAAAATATATTATTAATATAACACAGATAAGTTTATGTGTGTTGTATTACTTATGTGTATTGTATTACTTATGTATCGCTGAATGTTTTTAAGTTTATGTGTGTTGTATTACTTATGTATTTAAGTAATTATTAGTAATATTTTAATTTTGTGCTATTACTATTTTAATTTTATATGTCTCAACATAATAGATGATGTATTTATATTTATGCATATTAAATTTTTGATTATATATTTTTAAATTAGCGATATACTTTATAAATATAATTATAATTAAAATATGCTTAATAAATAAAATAATTATTCAATTAAATTTATATAACTATGTTTAATAAAATTAAAATAGGTTATTATATTTTTTAATTTATATTTATAATCAATAATTAATATTATTAAATACTTATGAAAAAAATATTTATTATAAATTAATTTTTATTTATAATATTTACTAATATATATTAAAATTTATGATTATATATTATAATAAATTTTTTAAAAATAATTAAAAAAATATTATCACCAAATTTGGTGTTGCTACAGTGCAACATCAAATTTGGTGATGCACTGTAGCAACACCAAATTTGATGTAGAGATATGGTGATCGGTTGGACCAAAATGGTGTCATTTTGACACCATAGTTGGTGGGATGGTGCTCGGTGGAGATGGTCTAGGCCATCTCCAACCGAGCACCATCCCACCAAAAATGGTGTCAAAATGACACCATTTGTCTCCAACGGGTCACCAAATCCCTACATCAAATTTGGTGTTGTAACAGTGTATCATCAAATTTGGTATTGCGCTGTTGCAATACCAAAGTTGGTGATATTAATATTTTAATAATATAATGAATAAATATCATACTATATAATGAATAAATATAATATGTATTAGCACATATTATATTACTAATAAATATCATAAATAAAAATTAATTTATAATAAATATTTTTTCCATAAGTATTTAATAATATTAATTATTTATTATAAATATAAATTAAAAAATTATAATAACATATTTTAATTTTATTAAACATAGTTTATTTATAAGCATATTTTAATTACAATTAAATTTATAAATTATATCACTAATTTAAAAAATATAATAAAATAATTAAAAATTTGATATGCATAAATATAAATACATCATCAATTATGTTGACATATAAAATAAAAATGACACTTGACACAAAATCAACATATTACTAATAATCACTTAAATACATTTGGCGTGCTCCAAACATGCTTTGCAATTATTACAGGACCTTCACGTTTTTGGCAGAAAAATATTTTACATGATATAATGACATCATGTATTATTATGCATAATATGATAATTGAAGATGAACGTAATTTAAATGCACCAATCGTGGAACACTTCGAGGTGCCAACTCCAGATGTTGAGCCAGTAGTAGATGATCGTACTCGGTTTGAAAATTTTTTAGCTCGATACAGACAAATCAAAGACAAAAAAGCTCATATTATCCTTCGAAATGCGTTAATTGATCATATATGGGAATAATATAGTAATTCTGAATGTTAAATTCCCATAATATTATATTTTCAATTCATTGTCATTGTCTGTGTTATATTAGTAATATATTTTATCTTAATTGTGTATGATTTTATAATATTTTTAAAATATATTTATGTCCGAATAATTATGTAATAAATATTTAAAATAAAAATCATAATTTTTTATATATTAATTAGATGTATTTTTTTTAAAAAATATTAAATATAAATGAAATATTAATTTTAAATATAATAATTATATTTAAAATAATTACTAAATTAAAATTTAGGTCGATAATTAAATTATGAATAAATGAATAAGAAAAAATAGAATATTCTATGAAATATTCCTTTTGGTATGATATATAGTGTGAATGAGTTGGAGTTGAAATAGTGTTTAGTGTTGAAATTGTAACATTTTGGTGTGAAAATGACACCAAATTTAGTGTTGATGGTTGGAGATGATCTAATACACCAAAACTCATCCCAAATTTGGTGTGATGAATAGTGCATCACCATATTTGGTGATGCACTATTCATGACACCATATTTGGTGTTGGAATTTTTTATTTTTTTTAATATTTAAAATTTTTTATTATATTATATAATCAATAAAATCAAATATAATATATATTATTAAATATTATATTACTAAATATCATTAATAAAAATTAATTTATAATAATTATGTTTTTCATAATTATTTAAAAATATTAATTATTTATTATAAATATAAATTAAAAATATATAATAGGGTATTTTAATTTTATTAAGCATAATTATAAAGATTTAATTTAATAAAAAATTTATTTATCAAGTATATTTTAATTATAATTATATTTATAAATTATATCACTAATTTAAAAAATATATATAATAAAATAATTAAAATTAAGTGGTATTGTTTGTTTTAAATAAAAATTAGTAATTATGTTGATTGTGTGTGATTTTAAAATATTTTTATATAGATTAGTTGGATGTAAAATTTTTAAAAATTAACTTATTAAAATAAATGAATTAATTAACTTTTTTAAATTAACTTTTTTAAAACTTTTAAAAATTAACTTTTTAAAATTTACCAGTCTAGAGACAATCCATTACTGATGGAGACTATTTAATCGGTCAACTTGTAATTGACCGTGGACCTGGTTCAAGTTCCGGATCAAACCCTTTCACGGCTAGTTCCACCTAGAAATTTTTGTTTAATTAGGTTAGAATAATTTTGATTATATAATTTTTTGCAGGTTTAATTTTATTATTTTATAAATTGATTTGGACTAGGACATAACGTTATAATATGATAAATTTATAGTATTAAATAAAGATTGATTTCGATAAAATCGATGAAAATATCCTATCATATGATTGTTTATTTCATAATCATATTAGACAGTCATGACTCATGAAGTACTGTCCAGACAACGAATTTAATCTTTTTACGGAATTTGTTATCATTTTTTAATAGAAATTTAATAATATCCAATTATTCACAAGGGATTTTCTCAATGTTTATGTCAAGATCCCTTTCACAACCGTTGGATCTGAATAAGTGGGAGACAATTGATGTTAGCCACCGATGAATCTGAGAAAGGGGCTCTCTCTCTTGGTTCAGTTGAGCCAAAAATAAACTGGGGAACGAGCCTTTAAATGAACTGCGTTTACTTTTGTGGCTTGTACTAGGTGGCAAAAGGCCTCGCTTTTAGTGTCCCTGTCAATCTGTCCCAAAATCAATACGGAGGAGATAAATCATAAAAGCTACTAATCCAGATGTTGTGGCTAGCGCGTGAGGAGGATGAACATACTGGCTTTATTAAGATTTGACCCCAAACCACTTGATAGTAAAACTTATGTATTAATCATCAGTCCATCTTGTAGAGACCTACTTAGTTTTTGTGGCTCGTACTAAGATTCAGGGCATCTTGCATGTAAAATTTATGAAAATTTTAAAAAATTTTAAAAAGTTGAATACAAAATTTTAAATAGATGAGGTTTGTGATTTACAATTTTAGAGCGAAAAACTCAAGTTCACTCGTTTATTTCGAGATTGATGTAATATTTACGAAGTCATACAATTATATATTATGAATTGGATAAAAACATTCATTTAAAATTTTAATCATTGAAAATATTTTAATAAATTTTATATTATTGATGAGACATATTAAAATCATTAAAAAAAATTATTTAAAATTTTAACTATAGTTATGAAGATGCCCTTGATAATGTCAAAAAGTTATACCGCGTGCATTGAAATGATGCGTCAATTTTCATGGCCACGACGAGGCACTAATAAGTCTTTCATGGCCACGACAAGGCACTAAGTCTGAAGTTGACCATTGTGAAGATGGCAGGGTCAAACTATTGGTCTATCTTTTGACTAAAAGGATAAAACTAACTTGATCATGTTCATCTCCTCATCAAGTTGATTCCTATATTTAACTAAACAAAGTGATACTGAAAACCGTTCACATAAATCAATTGTTAGTTGACTTCTATTAATCTCAATTCGCGATATATCAAGTGCTTTAGCTTAGATCAAGTTTGGAAATAGTGAGAGGATGCATAGGGACTAATAAGGCTTTTCAATCTTGTTGGGATGCAATATTGAATTCCTAAAGTTCTCACACAGAAATTTCTTCTTCATTATTAAATGGTATAATAGCGTAGGAATATGCTAAAGGCTGGAAGTCCACCATGTTGCGGCTCAAATTGCATTTGGAAGTCTTCAACGTGAATATGAAATAGTCAACAACATTATTGTATGACTAATTAAATGCACCATGACCTTTGACTGCGGTATAATGAATGCATAGGGATGACTCACGAGTTCAGAGTTCTATAGGGAAAACCCAAAACTTTGGCAAATTCAAGGAGTACTCTTTTCGAGTTCATATTCGAATTTGAAGATTTTTAAAATCCCCGCAAGTTAAACGGGACAGGTATGAGAATATTATCTCCATCTACAAATCCGTCCCGATAACAATAAAAAAATAATATTATATTATATTATATTATATAATTTATAATTGATGTTTTTTATTAATATTTTTATGAAAGTGGTTTAAAATTGAAACATTTTTTACTAAGTCAATAAACATTTCAAGCGAGGATCGGGATGGAGATGGAGATTTAATCTCTGCAGGGATCGAGGCGGGGATTCTCCGATTAAACAAAATCGGGTATCGGAGTGGAGATGGGGGTGCGACTATAATTCGGATTCGGGGTTTGGGGATGGCAAACTCGCCCCGGCCCCGACCCCGTCCTATTGTCATCCCTATGAATGCATGTGATCGCATAAACAAACTATTTTATATAATTTATGGCGTTTGTTATATTATTCTTTTTTTAGTCATTAGTCGAGTTCTATAATATATTATATCATCATTTATATTTAAATAAACTTTATCTTATTTTATTATTTTTAATTAATTTTTTATTTTTATTTTCTCATTAAATATGTATATTTATAATATTTTTACATTGCCTAACTAGAATACTTATTGATGGTCTATATACACATATATGTCATCTCAAACATGTCTTTAAGGGTGCGTTTGGTTGAGGGTTAACCATGATAACCTTGGTTATCCATTCAAAGTTATCAACAAAAACCTTGTTTGGTTTAGGTAATCAGCGATTCCCAAGTAATGATTGATGCCTGACACGTCAGCAAAAGGGGCATGCAACCAGGAATCGAAAAACCTCAGGGAAGTAGGGTTTTTCTTGATTCCCAGGTTATGAAACGTACCTTTCCAAAATTATCCTCCAATATTTACACTTAAGACGAAAATAACCATTACAATTTATTAACTTCCGAAAGTATTATTCTCGATCGACGACCGACAACGGCGGCCGGCGACCACCGCCGGCGGCCGGCGACCACCGCCGGCGGCCGGCGACCACCGCCGGCGGCCGGCGACAACCGCCGGCGGCCGGCGACCACCGCCGGCGGCCGGCGACCACGGCCGGCGGCCGGCGACCACCGCCGGCGGCCGGCGACCACCGCCGGCGGCCGACGACCACCGCCGGCGGTCGACGACCACGCCGGCGATCGACCACCTCCGACGACGATCGCCGGCGACCATCGCCGTCGACGATCACCGGCGACCACCGCCTGCGACGATCGTCGGCGACCACCGCCGGCGACGATCGCCGACGACCACCGCCCACCGCCGGCCACGATCGTCGTCGACCACCGCTGGCGACGATCGCCGACGACCACCGCCGGCCACGATCATCGTCGACCACCGCCGGCGACCACCGCCGGCGACCACCGCTGGCGAGGATCGCCGGCGACCACCGCCGGCCACGATCGTCGCCAGCCGTCGGTGACGATGATCGCCGGCGACCACCGCCGGCGACGATCGCCGGCGACCACCGCCGGCGACGATCACCGGCGGTGGCGACGATTGTCGGCGACCACCACCGGCGACGACGATCGCCGGAGGCCGGCGACCGACGGCGTCGCCGGTCGGCGCCGATCGTGGCCGGTCGACTATCGGTGTTGGACACCGATTGCCTACGTGGACACCGACGATCGACGTCGACGCCCTTAAGTCTAAACAAATAAGATTATCTAAACAAATTATAAAGGGTAATATGGTAAAATATTATATTATGTTATAGACTATTACCTTCAAACAAACAAGATTTTATTTGATTACCTAAAGTGAACCAAACAACTTCAGGTTATGTTTTATTCCCCATAACCTTGGTTATGTGATTACTTGGTAATGACATAACCGAGGTTATATATGATAACTTGAACCAAACGCACCCTAAGAGTTTTTCTTCAATGGATATAACTCTGACTTTTTTTTTAATATCTCATTATTATTATGTTCATCCTCGTATATCTCCGTATCCATCTTAATATTCCCATCTTTGTGAAGTAATAAGTAGATAATTACCGAAGTAGACGCACGTGAAGTAAAAAGGTCAGTTTTTTACTTCACCACGAAATACCGAAGTCTTTCACCGGTTCAAAATCGGTTCAAAGTTGAACCGTTTTCGAAATAAAATGGCTCTAATACTTCATCGATCTCGCTGAAGTATTTGATCGTATATAACTTCATAAGTACTTCTGAAGTAAAATATTTATACGACTTCACAAATTTTTTATTCTCGTGTAGTAAATATTTAATTTTACTTCTACAAAAATTGAATTGGTCGAAGTATTTTTTGTTGTATTACTTCAGCATAATGTAGACGTATTAGAGTGTATGTTGCTATAACAAATATTTAAATTTAGCGAAGTAATTTATACAAACGACTTCACAAATAAAAAAAATGACGAAGTAAATATTGTTTTTAACTACGCTGCTAATTAAATTTGACGAAGTCTGTTGTATTGCATTACTACACCATTTATTTGTATTGTCGAAGTAATTCATCATGTTTTGTTACAATACAATTTTAATTAAACAAATATTTTTCACCACAATATTTTTCAAATATATCTATTTAAATTACTACAACACAATATTTTTTACCATCAAAATTAAACAAATATATATATATACATATCAGAAATTTCTATTTCTTACAACTCAAAATTGTAGTAATAAAAGACATTAACCAACTTCACCCAAAATCTGTTGTATTCATAAATCTCAAAATACAATCAAAATTTTTTTCACAACCAACACTTAGGCACCCACATAAAAGTAGACAATTTCACTCCATTTGCTTCTGACTTCATCATACTGAGATTGATTGTAATACTGTTTTTTTTAGCCTGCAAACTAAACCATTAATAGAAGTGTGAGGGTTAATACAAAATGACTAAATATTTCATAAAGAATATAGTTCATAAAAAGATTTACCTTCCTCTCCAATTGTAAATCTTCATCCATGACTATCTCTTTCATATACCGCATTATACAATATCTACATTTAACACCATCATTTTTTTTAGATTACCCTAATGAAATTGAAAGTGTAATGCAATTAGTCACAATCATAACAATAAGAATTGAAAGTGTTCGTTTAAGTAATCAAGTTCGCCATAGTTAAATAAGAATCTTTATCTGAAATCACTGTCGCCCTATCTGATATGTTATCAATGAAGAACACCTAAAAGCATTTTATATGAGATTCTTATTCACTAACGTAATGTAATTTATCAAAAACAACACTTTCTAAAACATGTAGGCTACTAAAAGGATATGATTAATGACTGTTACTTGCCACTAGATTATTGTAATTAGCCTTCAAGTGTTCACTGGGTTATTACAGTTGCATGGTGAATGAAGATTACGTAAACAAATATGGAAGAATGATTTCATTCTTCTAATGCAAACTGCATCAGAGGAAACAATAAAGCAACCAAAATATGTGGTGATTGATTACTAAAATGAGTAGATAAAATAAAGTATGAAAAGAAAGTAAGGGCATTCTTCTCATGCTCACATTATTTTGAATTTTCACTTGGTCGAGGGAATTAAAAAAGGCTTCGTATGCTTCCTTGTCTGATAACAATCTCCTCAGTTCATCATCACTGCAAAAGATATAGAAATTATGCTGAAAATAAAACAGATTGGAAGAGAGAAGAATTAAGCTATAATGGATACGCCCACTTACCATTTAGCAATGTCTATCCAGAAGCCAACCCAAAAACAAAACAATGCAGAACATGCAGAACAAAAGGATATTTTTTTTTATTTTCTAGTTCATAGTATATATCTTGACATTCTGCTCTGCTCTCTTTCTTGCATGCCTTTTTCATCTTTTCTTCATTTAAAGGTAAAAATAATGGGAAAAAAAGGATTGAACTGTATATGGTGCTTCCCAGAAAATCAGCAGCATAGTCCATAGCCTCAAGTCAGTTAAATCACAGACAGTTGTACCAGCAGTAGGTTTCCATGCCAAAGTACTAATGTAGCGACCCGCCTTCTCTACCTTAGACAGACCGTTACTTGTCTACTTCTTGACTCTAATGCACGACTAAAAATGCGGAACTTTCTTTACTTTTTTTTTTGTATTTAAATCTATCTAAGAATGATATTCTAACTTTAATAGTCATGCATTTAAACTCATCACACAAGGCTCTATAACATTTCTAAAGCATTATGGAATATGAATGTAACTTTTCTAAGCATATTTAAGCACAATTAGGACTTAGTCCAAAAGGAAATAATAATAAGCTCAAGAATAGTCTAAAATGCAATGTATCCACATGTTAAACTACTCATGCCCTTGCTCATCTAGTGCATTCACAAAAGTATGCATACTAATTGAAATGACATGGAATCTGCATCCTACAAACTTAAGCATGTAAAACTATCCGAAGCATGAATGTTTAATAAACTCCATAACACAATAACTTGGAATTTGGAAACCTTAAACATTACATTCCAAATAAGCTAAATTGTCTCGTCCCAAGGACCTCTCCAAGGTCAGCCACCACACACACATCACCCAGCACCGCCTCGTCGCCTTCCTTCAGAATTGCTTGCCCTTACCTTTACCTGCAGTAGGAGGAAATGCAACTAATAAGCATAAAGCTTAGCAAGTACTATCTAGCTCACAAAATCTTGAAATGTGCAAGCATGCTTTTTAAACAAGGTGAAAACACATGAGATACTTTTATGCTTAAAAGAAACACTAAAACATGTATAACTCGAAACATGCATATTCAAGCATTAATAAGTCTTAATTCACTTTTCCTTGGCTTAACTTGAAACTTTAGCAATTCTTTAACTTTAAATCTTTCTCTAACTTTTAGAATACTTCCTTAAATTTTAGAAAAACTTTGCTAAAGCATATACTTGAAAATAATACTCACTTGGATCCACTTAAGACGTAAGTACCATCTTATGCGCGTTCCCTAAAAGGTTGGGGTAGCGAGCCGCCAATCCTAATAGAGCAGACCTTGGTCTACCAGGGCCAAGACCTTGGAATTGGACACTTAGATTTCTTTAACGACGCCCTTGGACGCCGGGTACTGGCCTTAGAAAATAAAATAGCTTTTCTTTCTTACCTTTAAATGCCTTGGCATTTTATCGAACACCTTGTGTGCCCAAATCCCTAAGTCTTGACTTTTGGGGATTTCGTAAGGCCTTGGCCTTCTCTTTTCTTTTTCTTCATCTTTCTTTTCTTTTCTTATAGATTTCTTAGACCCTAACTCACATAGGGTATTCTATCAAATATATATAAGCATATAATGAACTAAGATCACATGCAACATCTTAACTAAAAGTAAATATCTCCTTTAAAACATTTAAGGGAAAATTCTTGCGGAAAACCGCCTCTTACTGCAGGTGAGCAGTACTTACCTTGATATCTTGGACTTACAACCAAGAACGGTGTCGGAGGTTCCGGAGAAACTCGGGGTCTCGGAGATTTCTTCGCGCTCACGCGTTCCTCTTGTCATGGGGATTCCGAATATCGGAAAATCTCTCCGCACTCCTTGCTTTTCCTTAGCCGGCGCCCCCTTAGAAGAGGAGAGGAGGCCTTGGTGTGTTTTCGCCCAAGGGAGGGGCGGCGTGAGGGTTTGGGCGAGGAAGGGAAGTTGCCGAACCAAAAAAATAAAAACCCCACTTAAGTTCTTCTATTTATACTTATGGGGGCGAATTTACTTAATTATACCTTATCTATTGTTTCGCTCAATCTATTTCAACAAAAACAAACCAGTGCAGCTGGTCTGCCCATTTGTCTCTCACATTGTAGGTGAAGGGTTTAATTCCCACCTACGCGATTTTCTGTTTATAACCTTTTTTGCCACTTTCGTTTACGGAAAAATTCTATAAAAATATCCATAAATTTGGAATAAATTCTAAGATATTTCTAAAATTAGTTTCGAGATTTTTCGGGCATTACAATCCCCCATACCTTATAAAAAGTTTGTCCTCGAACTTAAAACAACTCTGGGTATTTCTGCCTCATGCTGTCCTCTGGTTCCCATGTTGCCTCTTCTACTCTGTGATTTTGCCATATGACTTTCACTAATGGTACCTCCTTGTTTCGCAATTTCTTAACTGCTCGATCTATTATCTGAATAGGCCGACTATCATAACTGAGATCTTCGCGAACTTGTACCGTCTGTGGCTCTATCACCTGGGTGGCATCTGGGATATGCTTCTTCAGCATAGAAACATGAAATACGCTGTGGATAGCTGACATCTCCTGAGGTAGCTCCAACTCATAAGCTACTTTGCCAACTCTTCTAGTGATGGGGTATAGTCCTACATATCTGGGACTTAGCTTGCCCTTCTTCCCAAAACGCATTACTCCCTTCATGGGAGCCACTTTGAGGAACATTGTATCCCCAACTTCAAATTATAATGGTCTGCGCCGTGTATCAGCCTAGCTCTTCTGGCGGCTTTGAGCTGTTTCTATTCTCTGGCGGATCTGCTGTATGGCTACGGTGGTATCATCTATAAGATCTGTCTGTAAGCCTAACTCTTGCCTCTCACCACCCTCGTACCAGCAGATAGGAGATCTACACTTCCGTCCATATAAAGCCTCATAGGGTGCTATGCCGATAGTGGCCTGATAACTATTGTTGTAAGCAAATTCCGCTAAGCACAAATATCTGCACCAACTGCCCTTGAAATCTAAAGCACAAGCTCTGAGCATATCTTCTAGTACATGATTAACTCTCTCTGTCTGACCATCTGTCTGAGGATGGAAAGCTGTGCTAAACTTCAGTTTGGTGCCTAGAGCTATCTGTACGCACTCCCAGAAGTGCGAAGTGAACCTACTGTCCCTATCTGAAATGATAGTCTTAGGGACTCCATGTAGTCTGACGATCTCCTTGAGGTATAACTGAGCTAGTTGTTCCATGGAATAGGAGATCCTGATGGCTAGGAAGTGGGCAGACTTAGTCAATCTGTCTACTATTACCCAGATTGCATCATATTCATTCGTTGTTCTGGGTAGTCCCACTATGAAATCCATGAAAATATCTTCCCATTTCCATTCTGGAATCTGAATAGGCTGCAGAACTCCACCTGGTCTCTGGTGCTTTGCTTTGACTCTCTGGCAGGTCAAGCAGGTACTGATATATCTGGCCACGTCTCGCTTGAGTCCAGACCACCAGAACCTTTGCTTTAAATCTTGGTACATCTTGGTAGAACCAGGATGCATAGAGTACGGGGTACTGTGGGCTTCTTCTAAAATATTCTTTCTTAGTTCCTCATCATTGGGGATGCAAAGGCGGTCTCCAAGGTAGAGGATGCCACTATCTGATACTCGAAACTCTGAATTTTCTGCCTCTTGGATCTCCTGCTTGATCTTCTGGATCCCTGGGTCTTGACTTTGCTTTCTTTGTATATCCACAAGCAGGGTTGACTCTAGAGTCAATGCAGAAAGTTGCCCAATTATTACCTCGACTCCAAAATCCTTTATTTCTTTCTGAAGTGGTAGAGACAGTGATGATAGGGACATCAGTGCTGCACAGGATTTTCTGCTCAGTGCATCTGCCACTTTATTAGCTTTACCTGGGTGGTAGAGGATTTCACAGTCGTAATCTTTGACCAACTCTAGCCACCTGCGCTGCCTCATATTCAGATCCTTCTGAGTGAAGAAGTACTTCAAACTCTGATGGTCTGTGAAGATTCTGCACTGCACTCCATACAGGTAGTGTCTCCAGAGCTTCAGTGCAAAAACCACAGCTGCTAGCTCAAGGTCATGAGTAGGGTAATTCTTCTCATAGTCCTTGAGCTGTCTGGAGGCATATGCTATTACTTTACCGTCTTGCATGAGGACAGCTCCAAGGCCCATCTTGGATGCATCACTGTAGATGTCAAAGGCCTTGTCACTCTCTGGAACAGTCAGGATGGGAGCACTAGTCAATCTTTTCTTCAGTTCTAGGAAGCTGTGCTCGCATTTATCTGACCACTCAAACTTCTGATTCTTTCTGGTCAAGGCTGTGAGAGGGGAGGCTATTCTGGAAAAGTCCTCCATAAATTTCCTGTAATATCCTGCCAGGCCTAAGAAGCTTCTGATTTCACTGGCATTCTTGGGTCTACACCAGTTGCTGACTGCTTCTATCTTGGCTGGATCAACTTGAATGCCTTCTTTGGATACAATGTGACCTAGGAAGGTCACCTGATCTAGTCAAAACTCACACTTTGAGAATTTTGCATAGAGCTTCTCCTGCTGAAGGATCTGTAGCACTATCCTCAAGTGTGTAGCATGGTCCTCTGGAGTCTGTGAGTATATGAGAATATCATCAATAAATACAATGACGAATTTATCGAGATACTCCCTGAAGATGTGGTTCATCAGCTCCATGAAGACTGCTGGAGCATTGGTTACTCCAAAAGGCATCACTACAAATTCGTAGTGGCCGTATCTTGTCCCGAAGGCCGTCCTGGGGATGTCACTTTCTTTAACCTTTAGCTGATGATACCCAGAATGCAGGTCTATCTTCGAGAACACTGTAGCCCCTTTGAGTTGATCAAATAAATCATCTATTCTAGGAAGGGGGTACTTGTTCTTGATGGTTACCTTGTTCAGAGCTTTGTAATCTATGCACAGACGCATAGACCCATCCTTCTTCTTGACGAAAAGTACAGGAGCTCCCCAGGGTGAATGACTCGGGCGGATGAAGCCCTTGTCTAGTAGCTCCTGGAGTTGCTCTTGTAATTCTTTCAGCTCTGCAGGAGACATACGATATGGGGCTTTTGAGACCGGACCGATACCTGGCACCAGCTCAATCTCAAATTCCACCTCCCTGTTGGGCGGTAGTCCAGGTAGTTCTTCTGGAAACACTTCTGGATATTCGCAGACTACCCGTACATCCTCCTGCTTGAGTTCTTTCTTTGCTTCTGAGTCCACTACGTGTGCAAGAAAACCAGCACACCCTTGCTCTAGCATCTGGTGGGCTGCCAAGGCTGAGAGGAATTTCTGAGTCTTCCTCTTTGGGGCTCCTTGAAACTCGAATGGTGGTTCTCCTTCTGGGCTGAAAACCACCTTCCTTCTACGGCAGTCCACTGAAGCGCTGTACTTACTGATGAAATCCATGCCCAGTATGACGTCGAAGTCTTGCATCGCAAGGACTATTAGATCGACATATAGCTCTCGGTCTGAAATCTTGATTGATACAGCCCGGAGCCTCTGGGTGGATTCCATGATTTCCCCTGAAGGGAGAGTTGTCAGGAATCTGGACTCCCAACTCTCTGCAGGCACCTGTAACTTACTAGCAAAAGGTACTGATACGAAAGAATGGGTCGCCCCAGTGTCAAACAGTGTAGTAGCTAAATGCTGAAAAATAACTATTTGACCTGTTACGACCGTGGAGGCGCTGGCAGCTTCTTCCTTCGTGAGGGAAAAGACTCTGGCATTGGTTGAAACTGGTGCTGCTTCCAACCTTCCCTGACTGATCTGAGGTCCCTCCAGTATAGTAGGCATGTAATGTAACTGAGGCTTGCCTCCATACTGTACGGACTGCTGAGGAAGTACCTTAAACTTGTTTGGGCAGTCTTTGGATCTGTGTCCCTCTTGCCCACATGAGTAGCATCCAGTTACACCCAAGAGGCATGCTCCTGGATGGGTCCTCCCACACTTAGGACAAAGTGGATACCTAGCTTGCTTGTTCTCTGGGTTTCCTTTTTGGCTGCCAGGCCACTGCTTCCTTTTGTGGTTCTTGTTCTTCCAGTTCTGGTTATTTGGCTGAGGCTTCTGGCCTCCTGTTGTCTTGTTCTCAATCAGGACTGGCTTCTGCTGTGTTTGTTGTGCCTTGATGCTATTCAGATAGTGCTCTGAGATTAGAGCACTACTGACCAACTCCTCGCTGGTCTGGGGTCGGTGCGTCCCGCTGTTCACGTTGAGTGCTATTTCAGGGTTCAGCATGCGGAGCATCAGTTTGACTCGCTCCTTCTCTGTGCTGACTAGCTCTGGGCAGAGACGAGCTAGTCTGTTGATCTTCGCGACTGCTTCTCCCACTGGTAGGTTACCTTGTCTGAACTCCATGAAGTCCTCGTAGTGCTTGTTGGTAACCCGCATGTGGAAGAACTCCTCATAGAACTCTTGCTCGAAATCTGTCCAGCTCATCTGGTTGACTATCCTCTTACTCTTGACCCGCTCCCACAACATACGAGCATCTCCAGTTAGGCAGAAGGAGGCACATTTGACCTTCTCGACTTCTGGCCAGTCAAGAAGCTCCATTGTGCTCTCTAAAGTCTTGAACCAAGCCTGGGCATCCCAGGGCTTAGTCGTGCCTGAGAAGCTTTCAGGTTTCAGCCTCTGCCACTGGACGAGGTATGCTTCTTGTCTTCGGTTCACGGCAGGGGCCTCCTGTGTGACTGGTGGAACTTCAGCCACCACTGGAGTTCCCACTCCTGCTGTGGGTGGTGTAGGGGGCACTGGGTGCTGATTTGCCATCAGTGTGGCGATGGTCTTCTGTTGCTCTGAAATCTGAGCTTGCATTTGAGCAATGACTGCCATCAGGTTTGGCTGTTCTGTGCCAGGCTCATTGTTATCTTGAACTGGAGTTCTGTCCCTTGCATTAGGAGCTCGGCCTCTTCTTGCCATCTAATAATGCATAAGGGAACAAGAAATCACTACTACATCTCTAGGTATAAACTGGTCTTCTTACTTAGTAACTTAATATCCATTCTAGGGATTAAACATGATTCCGTGATACTAAGGTATTAAACATGCTTCCTTGTTCTATGCACATATGAGTAAGTACTTAAGCATTTCTCTATACTGCAATTAAATAAAGGAGCAATAGAAAAACTGAAACTTAAAACTTTCTTACTTGAAGATGGCAAAGTTGATGCTGACGTGTGTGTGATGCTGGAGAATGGGAACTGCTCTGATACCAACTGTAGCGACCCGCCTTCTCTACCTTAGACGGACCGTTACTTGTCTACTTCTTGACTCTAATGCACGACTAAAAATGCGGAACTTTCTTTACTTTTTTTTTATATTTAAATCTATCTAAGAATGATATTCTAACTTTAATAGTCATGCATTTAAACTCATCACACAAGGCTCTATAACATTTCTAAAGCATTATGGAATATGAATGTAACTTTTCTAAGCATATTTAAGCACAATTAGGACTTAGTCCAAAAGGGAATAATAATAAGCTCAAGAATAGTCTAAAATGCAATGTATCCACATGTTAAACTACTCATGCCCTTGCTTATCTAGTGCATTCGCAAAAGTATGCATACTAATTGAAATGACATGGAATCTGCATCCTACAAACTTAAGCATGTAAAACTATCCGAAGCATGAATGTTTAATAAACTCCATAACACAATAACTTAGAATTTGGAAACCTTAAACATTGCATTCCAAATAAGCTAAACTGTCTCGTCCCAAGGACCTCTCCAAGGTCAGCCACCACACACACATCACCCAGCACCGCCTCGTCGCCTTCCTTCAGAATTGCTTGCCCTTACCTTTACCTGCAGTAGGAGGAAATGCAACTAATAAGCATAAAGCTTAGCAAGTACTATCTAGCTCACAAAATCTTGAAATGTGCAAGCATGCTTTTTAAACAAGGTGAAAACACATGAGATACTTTTATGCTTAAAAGAAACATAAAAAAACATGTATAACTTGAAACATGCATATTCAAGCATTAATAAGTCTTAATTCACTTTTCCTTGGCTTAACTTGAAACTTTAGCAATTCTTTAACTTTAAATCTTTCTCTAACTTTTAGAATACTTCCTTAAATTTTAGAAAAACTTTGCTAAAGCATATACTTGAAAATAATACTCACTTGGATCCACTTAAGACGTAAGTACCATCTTATGCGCGTTCCCTAAAAGGTTGGGGTAGCGAGCCGCCAATCCTAATAGAGCAGACCTTGGTCTACCAGGGCCAAGATCTTGGAATTGGACACCTGGATTTCTTTAACGACGCCCTTGGACGTCGGGTACTGGCCTTAGAAAATAAAATAGCTTTTCTTTCTTACCTTTAAATGCCTTGGCATTTTATCGAACACCTTGTGTGCCCAAATCCCTAAGTCTTGACTTTTGGGGATTTCGTAAGACCTTGGCCTTCTCTTTTCTTTTTCTTCATCTTTCTTTTCTTTTCTTATAGATTTCTTAGACCCTAACTCACATAGGGTATTCTATCAAATATATATAAGCATATAATGAACTAAGATCACATGCAACATCTTAACTAAAAGTAAATATCTCCTTTAAAACATTTAAGGGAAAATTCTTGCGGAAAACCGCCTCTTACTGCAGGTGAGCAGTACTTACCTTGATATCTTGGACTTACAACCAAGAACGGTGTCGGAGGTTCCGAAGAAACTCGGAGTCTCGGAGATTTCTTCGCGCTCACGCGTTCCTCTTGTCATGGGGATTCCGAATATCGGAAAATCTCTCCGCACTCCTTGCTTTTCCTTGGCCGGCGCCCCCTTAGAAGAGGAGAGGAGGCCTTGGTGTGTTTTCGCCCAAGGGAGGAGAGAGGGGCGGCGTGAGGGTTTGGGCGAGGAAGGGAAGTTGCTGAACCAAAAAAATAAAAACCCCACTTAAGTTCTTCTATTTATACTTATGGGGGCGAATTTACTTAATTATACCTTATCTATTGTTTCGCTCAATCTATTTCAATAAAAACAAACCAGTGCAGCTGGTCCGCCCATTTGTCTCTCACATTGTAGGTGAAGGGTTCAATTCCCACCTACGCAATTTTCTATTTATAATCTTTTTTGCCACTTTCGTTTACGGAAAAATTCTATAAAAATATCCATAAATTTGGAATAAATTCTAAGATATTTCTAAAATTAGTTTCGAGATTTTTCGGGCGTTACAACTAACAAGTTGTCCGACTATGAATAAAGGAACCAAGAACCTACATCTCCTACAGTATATACTCTTGACAGAGAATAAGGAGAAGAAAATAAGATGAGTAAAGTTCTGATATTGACAAAGAGAAAAAGAGTGAAACATATTTGGATATTTCATGAAACTATATTTTTCTTCTATTAGAGAAAAAGAGTCAAAAGAGAGAAAAAGAGTCATAGAGAAAACATTGGATGAAGTGTAACTAACCTATCTCTTAAACTTGCAACCAATAAAGAGAATCGTTGAATATAACTGCTGAGGACAAACAAAATGAGATTAATTTTCTGACATCTTCACTTAGAAGTGTGGGAAAAGAAAGAATAAAGTTGAATTTGAGAGAGGGAGAAGTTGTGAAGAGAGAAGACAGAAAGTCTGCATTGATTCTGAGAAAATAAGATGTTGGATGAAAACAACACACGTCCTGCAGCAACTAGAAAAAAATAAGCTCTGATAAAAAAGCAAGCAGAACTTGGCACGAGTTGATCTGTTGCCTTTACACCGGCACGTACAAGACAGTCGCTAATTCCACATAGAATTGTTGAAAAATACCAATCAAAATAGCGAACAAGACATACTTTTCTCCATTTGTGAGACTGTCACCTACAAGTATAGAAACCAAAATTTTCACAAAATAACAAGAAATGTATCCAGCAACAATAAAGCATATCGTTTACAGTATTAAAAAAACCATGACTGCAACCAAAATTTCCACCAACAAGAACCTGGAACACAAGCAATCCAATCCGATTGAAGTTGTAACATAGATCCTTCTTCATAAAGAATAGAAATCTGGAACACAAGCAATCCAATCCGATTGAAAACAACAGAACCCTCGAGCCGCCGGTAAATCATAGATCCAAAACATTAGAAAAGACAAAAATATAATCATGCAATTTCTAAAGATGAGCTTTTACTAGCAATGAACCTTCATAGCGGCGAGGGAGGGAGGACGCAATGGCGAAACCCTAGCTTCAGCGAGTGAGGGAGGACGGCTTGAGAGAGGGTCAAGCTTCGTCCCTTGGTGAGTTAGGGGGGCGCTGCGTAAACCCTAGCTTCGTCTCTCGGTGAGTGAGGGAGCCACGAAGGTAGGGCGCGACGATGGAGAACACGAGGGAGTCGTCTCGCCGAGGGCGAGAGAGAATCACTGCAAGGAAGAGCTCGGCGAGAGAGAATCGAGGCGAGGAAGAGCTCGGCGAGAGAGAATCGCGGTGAGGAAGAGTGCGGCGAGAGAGAATCTCGGCGAGGAAGGCTGCAGTGAGGAAAAATGGGCTTCGGCGAGGAGAAGGGGGAGGCGTTGTGCGATGAAGTTAGGGCTCAGGAGATTTATGGGTTACTAAACCGGTTAATTTATTTATTAAAAAAATCTATTTTAGTTGATTTAAACTTATTACTTCGGTATAGAAATTTATGGATTTTATTTGGTAACTTATTACTTCATCAAATATTTATTATGAAGTAAAATAGCAGATAAATTTAGTAGTAAGACCCACAAATTTTAAACTACGAAGTTTAAAATGAATTTTGCTTCATCAAATTTAGTACCGAAGTTGATTAACATGTATTACTTCGTTAAAAGATTTCGCCGAAGTAACCTGTGGCGAAGTCTATTCTTGATTTTCACATAGTGGATGGTCTATATACACATATATGTCATCTCAAACATGTCTTTAAGAGTTTTTCTTCAATGGATATAACTCTGACTTTTTTTTTAATATCTCATTATTATTATGTTCATCCTCGTATATCTCCGTATCCATCTTAATATTCCCATCTTTGTGACACTTATCTTCTGCTCATATGCTCAAATCAATATTGGTGTTGGAAGCACCAGATAATCGAACTTGATTTTGATATTAGCAAAGAATTCAAAATTAAGTTTTGTTGTGATCTAATGAAGTTGGCCAAGTGTGCAAGTTGCTCAACTAGAAAGTCCTAGTGAATGCAAGTAAAGGGAAGTCCTAGTTATGGCTAAAGGAAGTCCTGGTTAGTAGGACTGGGCAGGAACACTTGACAGATCAAGTACACCAGGTGGGATGTTTAGACGAGTCTGGAGGACCGGACATTGAGAGAAAGTCCGGGGGTTCGGAGGATTGGATGCTATATGAAGCCCAAATAAGTTTGGTGGACCAGATATTTAGCAAGTCAGGTAACTTCTCGTAAGAGAGTAGGTGATGGTTGCTCCCTAGAAAGGAACAGTAAGCATCAGCTTAACTTAGGATTTTATTGGAAATCCAAAAGTCATGACCGAACAGTCTCGAGACTATCAAAATGTTTCTGTTATTTTAATATACTTGTTATGTTAACTCTATGATGTAGGAAGATTGCCAAAGTCAGGGGATTTCAGAAACTCGGAAGTAATTTAGGCACCCAAAGGTCCAACCTGTTGATGCAGTCTGGCCCTGATTGTTATTTTGGTGTTGACACCGATTTTAGTTTAGGTGGATGATGTTTGATTATGATTAAGTCCTGATCGGGGATCAGGCATGGTATGGAAAATCCTAGTCTGGAGGGCTAGGTGTTGGAAAATCCTAACCTGAAGGGTTAGGTGCGAAAAATCCTAGCTTGGAGGGCTAGGTGTTGGAAAAGTCCTAATTCGGAAGGGTTGGGTGAAAAGTCCTAGCTTGGAGGGCTAGGTGAAAAGTCCTAACTTGGAGGGTTAGGTGCAAATTCCCATCCTGGAGAATTAGGTGAAAAAGTCCTGGCTTGGAGGGTCAGGTGCCTAGCTTGGAGGGCTAGGTTGGATGATGTTCTAACTCGGAAGGGTTGGGTGAAAAGTCTAGCTTGGAGGGCTAGGT